>OZ012735.1:621387679-621636694 GCA_963859935.3 Lathyrus sativus | reverse complement strand
TACAAGAGTTTAAATAAGAAGAAGGGAAAGAACCCATTCAGAGGGAAGTCGTATGTAACTCCTACTAATAAAGGGAAACAAAAAGTTGGTTATGACAAGAAGCCGAGTGAGGGAGGAGCTCCTACTCTGGTTAAGTGCTATGAGTGTGATGTTGAAGGACATCGTGCCCCAAAGTGCACAAGTGCTAAACTGGAATGTTTCAAGTGTGCCAAGCCAAGCCATAAGGCTTTTGAGTGCAAGAGTGGTGCGGATGTGACTTGCTACAAATGTGGTGAACAATGGCATATTAGTACCAAGTGTGATAAACCAAATAAGGCTAAAGCTAAAGGGAAGGTGTTTTCTCTATCAGGATCTGAGACTCCTAGTGAAGATCTATTGATCAGATGTACGTACTTCATTAATGATACACCTTTGATTGCTATAATTGATACTGGAGCTACACATTCTTTTATTGCTTTGGATTGTTTTAAGAGATTAAATCTTGAGTTGTCTATTATGAATGGAGGTATGGTTATTGATACTCTTGTTATAGGTTTTGTAACTACTCCATATGTGTGTTTGAATTGTCCGTTGAGTATTTTTGGTAAGGATTTTGGAGTTGATTTAGTGTGTCTACACTTATATCAACGTGATGTTATCCTTAGGATGAATTGGTTGGATTTCAACTGTGTTTATATCAACTATTTTGATAAGACAGTTATTTTTCTTGAACCTAAGAATTAAGGAGACTTGTTTATGTCTGCTAAGAAAGTGAATGAGCCAGTGTAGGATGGTGCTGAGATGTTTATGTTGATTGCAACTTTGAGTATTAGTGAAGGTGGAGAAGTTAGTGTTTCACCAATTGTTTATGATTTCCCAGAATTTTTTCCTGATGAGATAAGTGATTTGTCGCTGGAACGTGAAGTGGAGTTTGCGATCGACTTAGTTCCTAGAACTAGTCTGATATCGATGGCTCCATATCGTGTGTCCACATCGGAATTGAAAGATTTGGAAGAGTTAAATAAAATATATGCTTGAGAAGAGATTCATTCGTTTCAGTGTGTCACCATGGGGTGCACCGGTTTTATTGGTTAAGAAGAAACAAGGTTCTATGAGGCTTTGTATGGACTATAGACAATTGAACAAGGTGACTATTAAGAATAAGTATCCACTTCCGAAGATTGATGATATGATGGATCAGTTAGTTGGTGCAAAGTGTGTTCAGTAAGATAAATTTGAGATCTGGGCATCATGAAATTCGTGTGAAGGCTGAAGATATTCAGAAGACTGCTTTTAGAATCAGGTATAGTCATTATGAGTATTCTATGATGTCGTTTGATGTGACTAAATCACCGAGTGTATTTATGGAGTACATGAACAAGATTTTCCATCCGTATTTGAACAAGTTTGTGGTTGCGTTCATTGATGATATTTTGATCTATTTGAAGAATGAAGAGGATCATGTTGAACATTTGAAAATTGTGTTATCAGTGTTGAAAGAGAAGCAATAATATGCTAAAATTTCTAAGTGAGAGTTTTAGTTAAAGGAAGTGAGTTTCCTTGGCCATGTGATTTCGAGTAAAGGTATTACAGTTAATCCGTCGAAGGTGAAGTTGTATCGCAGTGGGAAGCTCCGATATCAGTTTTTGAGATTATAAGTTTTCTTGGGTTGGCAGGTTATTATCGGAAATTCATTGAAGTATTTGCCAAGTTAGCCTTGCCGTTGACACAGTTGACTAGGAAGGCTCAAGCTTTTGTTTGGGATGCAAAGTGTGAAGAAAGTTTTCAAGAGCTTAAAAGAAGGTTGATGAAAGCTCCTATTTTGATTTTTCCTAATTCGGCAGAACCGTTTGTAGTATATTGTGATGCTTCGCTTATGGGATTGGGAGGTGTGTTGATGAAACATCAGTAAGTTGTAGCTTATGCTTCAAGGAAACTTAAAGTGCATGAGAGGAATCATCTGAGGCATGATTTAAAGTTGGCTGCTGTTTTGTTTGTATTGAAGCTTTGGAGGAATTATTTGTTCGGATCAAGATTTGAAGTGTTTAGTGATCATAAGAGCTTGAAATATCTCTTTGATCAGAAAGAGTTGAATTCAAGGCATAGGAGATGATTGGAACTTCTGAAAGATTATGATTTTGGTTTGAATTATCATCCGGGTAAAGCAAACATTCTAGCTGATGCATTGAGTAGGAAATCTTTGCATATGTCTATGATGATGGTAATAGAGTTAGAGATGATTGAGAAATTTCGAGACATGAGTTTGGTTTATGAAGAGACTTCTCATGGAGTTAATCTCGGTATGTTAAATATTACTAGTAGTATTCTTGTTGAGATTCGGGAAGGTCGGAAATCTGATTTGAGTTTGGTATATCGATTGAATTTGATCAATCAAGGTTGATGTGGTGATTTTCGGATTGATGAAAATGGTTTTATGAGATACCGTGATAGAGTTTGTGTTTTGGATATAGCTGAGCTGAAAAAGAGTATTCTTGAGGAAGGGCATCTGTTGCGGTGGAAATAGGATCACAAACTATTAATGAGTTTGAATCGCAATTCAATTCACAACCGCTCTTTGATTTATCCGAAGGAAAAGGTCAAAAGAGGGAAAACCTATTTTGCATCGTAAACACAATGCGGGGAAAGATCTAGGGTTCGGGGGTTGGTTAAATTTAGGGAAGGTATTAGCACCCTAAACTTCTGTAGTACTCTACAGGAACCTTTTGTTCAGATGTTTACTATTTGCTTTATTTATTTGCTTAAGGTATATGTACAAAGGGATTACAAGTGAGAAAAGAGACCTAAGGGGTTAATTCTAAGTTTACTCGGCAAGACATCGCATCTTGTGCCTACGTATCCTTACGGGAGTGGAATCAGAGTAATCGTAGTTCCCCTCAAAAGGGAGGTTAGAAACGTCTTGACTGTGGTCAAGGTTTCAATGGGGAATAAACATGTCTTAAGGACACGCTTACGTGGAGTGTAGAAACTCCAAATCTCTACGTTGAATTGTTAAGTTGTAATTAGGGTTAAATTAGGGATTCCACGGCGGGAAACCCTAAAATGAGCGCGGCGGCTCTTTGACCTAATGCTAGGGGTAAAATTGTAAATTTGCCTGCGGCGAGGCATTTGTGAAAATTAGGGTTTGTAAGAGTGCAATTTTGAGGGTTTGAACGTGTGAGGACTATTGACACGGCGGCCAAAAGTTAGACCTAACCTTCGGATGTGTGTAGTGTGATTGGAGTATTTATAAATGTGTGAGACAAATGAATTGTAAACAGGGAATGAAACAGAAGTTAAAGTCATGCAAACAGAAGTTTAAAGGCAGAAATTTAAAACGCGATTATTAGATTCGCGAGGTTACATATGAGAAGCAGTTACAATATGATAATGAACTTTGAGTGAGAAAATAAAGTGACATAAATAATGGGAAGCGTAATGAGCTGCAAAATGAACAAACGATGTTAGTGGGCAGAGTTAAGCGGCAATCAAATTAATTACGAACAATAAAGAAAGAGATGCAAATTTGAGATTATTACAATTCTTAATATTGGCTTGCAAAAAAAAGGGTTTAATTTAAAAATATTTTACTCTTTTAAAAGGTTTTATTTTTTTATATTTTTAAGAAAAGTTTTTCTTATTTATTTTTAAAAAAAGAGTTTTATTTATTTTTAATATTTACATAAAAGTTTTAGTTTTATAAAAAAAATTTAATTTTTATTTTTTAAAAAAAAGGTTTTTTTTTTTATTTTATTATGAAAAGATTTAGTTTATTTATAATATTTACACAAAAACTTTTTTTAAAACAAATATAAAACAATTCAAAAAAACAAAAAAAAGCATAATTTAAAAACAAAATAAATAAAATAAAAAAAAAATAAACATAAGGGGTTGGGCCGGTCATCACCCCGGACCCAACCCGGTTGGGGAGTAACACAAAGCAAAATTAGGGTTTGTGAACCCTATTATTCTTCACGGCGCCGTTCTTCAATCCCTCTTCTTCTTCCTCATCTCTTCTTCCTCGCGCCGTGACCTCCTCTGTTCCTGAAACGAACCACGAAACTATGTGAGATAACACGTTTTACCTTTGATTTGGCCGATGATGCTGAAGCTGAGGCCGTGGAGTTGATTGCCCGTCGTTCTTCGTGAACGATGAAGGTGGTCTCTCGGATGTTATGGATTTGCGTTCAGTGATGGTGATCTCTCTGAGCGATGATGACGATTGCTTCGTCTGAGCTCACGCCGTTTAGGGTTTTCTGCGTGCGATTTCTTCGCTAGGGTTTCTCCTCCTTTTTGCATCAGGTTGTATTCCCCTATTTATAATTTCTTTTATCTCTCTTTTTGGGCCTTAAACTATCGTTATTCTGAGATTTGATTTTGTGGTGATATTATTTGATTTTGATTTTCCAGATTGAGTGCGATGCTTTCTGAGATGATTGGGATCTTAATTCATTTTTCTGGTATGAATTTGACACTAGTTCGTTGATTGATTCCAAATACATTCCAATGGGATACGATTTGGTTCTTGCTGATACATGATTGAATCCTATTTCTACTCTTAGGATTTGATTGGGATTTCTCTTGATATGATTCTGAACTCGTTTTGATTCACTTGATACGATTTATTCCATCCCTGATTCGATGTCAAATTTGTTTTCTGTCTTTCTCTGATATAGTTTGCCCTACTCCTTCATACCTTCCTTTTCCAGAATTCCTTGATTGATTCGATTTTGTTGGACTTTTGCAGATGGATTGGATTGCCTTTGGATTTCTGTTGACCTGTTGGATATCTGAATTAATTCGAACTGATTTGCTTGATTTCGAACTGATTTGTTTTTGGACTGATTTGTTTGATTGATTCAGATTGGGAATCAAAATCTTTCTATTGTTTTTCTGATATGATTTGCTCTCAGATTGGATTGATTGATATCTGATTTTTATTCACAGAATTCCTTGAAGGATTCGTTTTTCTGTTCTGTTATCGATCTCGAACTGATTCATTTCTTTGATGCAGCTCAGATTCTTTTCCTCTTCTTCTTTCAGAGAGGGCTTGATGTTGTGTTGGTCTTAGCCGCCGAGACGGGTACGCGGTAATGATGACGATGAGTCTGAACCATTTGGAGTAGTACGCTACAATCCTAGTTTTGCTTATGTTACTGCTTCTGATTGAATTGGTGGGGACGATTGGCTATTATGTTGAGCTGGTGCCGTGTACTTGTTTGTTTGTGGCTACCCCTGTGATTTTGCCGTATATCTGTTTCGTCTGGATTTTTATTCTGATTCCATTTGAACTGCTTCGTGATAAACTGAATCATTCTTCTCAATTCTTCTGATAGGCGTTGTTGTAGCTCGCCTCACTTGCTACCTGTTCGTGACTGATATTGATTGTACCGCTGTTGGTGTTACTAATGGCTGCTCTTGAAATTGTTTGCAGATGCCAGTCGACTTGTTTCGCTTGCAATTGATACCTGCAGATGTTGAACTGGTGTTGCTCGCTGTGTTGCAGTCGGCGTTGTTTGCAACTGATATCTGTTGCTGCTATTGCTTATAGCTCAGAAATTGCTATTGTCGGGGGGAACTTGAAACGGTGATGATGATTCGTGAATCTGAACCGTTTGTTAGAGGCTATTGTTGCAATGTTGGTGCTTGCGAATGATGCTTGCTCGTAGCTGATATTGTTGATGTGAAAAAAACTTGTTGTTGTTGCACTGTGATGCTTACAGCTGATACTACCCTGTTATTGCAGGTTGTAATTCGTGTTGCTTCTCTTGGTTTGCTGTAGTTGATATTGGTTCTATGATTTTGTTGCCTGTTTGTTGTGTGTCTCATTCTTCTGCACATGGTTCAGAACTGATGCAGCTTGATACCATATTTTGGTTTCTCTTGTTCTGCTGTGGACTTGATTTCCATTCTGTTTGGTACAGATTTGTTTCTTTTGGTGGCTATTCCTACCTGTATTGGCGCGCACCCCTTCCTAGTTTTGTTTTATGCTTTGAGTTCTGATGATGCTTATGTTTTTTCAGATGTTGGAAGTTTTGAAATCAAGGTGACTCAGACCTGCCGGCATCCGGGTCTGAGTCAAAACTTGCCTATGTTGCCTTATTCTCGTATCAGTCTGGAAATCCAATCGCGGCAAAACGAATCAGCCCCACTTCTTTTATTTTCTCTATCTCTCGGATGTCCCTTATGATAAGAACAATAACTACCTGATCTGACGCCGGTGGCTCAGATTGGTAACGGGTGTAGGATGCGGCTTTAGTCGTACCCTCCCGACACTCGATGATGATAATGTTCTGAGAGTGTCAAACAATCTTCTAACCTCTTTTCCTGTGGTTTGTTTTTGCTTTGATGTGCAGGTGATCAAGAGTTGCGTGAAGAACTCAAGGGAGGACCAATGAAGAAACTTGTAGTTTTTTTCTCTTTTTAGGACTTTAGGACCTAGAGTAGATACCCATTGTAAATGTATAATCCTTTTGTAAATGAAAGATCACCATGAATAAAATCCAAAAAATTACTTCCATTTCATCTTGTAATTCTAGATGTTTATGAAATAAAATTCAGTAGATATTCATTTCTATTTTCTCAATTATGAATTTAAATATCCATGAATAAACATCCATAAATTATTTAAATTCAACTTTGATTTGTAGCTTATGAATATTCATGAATAAAAGCTTCACAACTATTAAAACTTAACCTCTCCTTGGCCTTTTATACATGATATCCCGCCATATGATTATATCCAAACAAATTCACATTAAAAACCTCGTTGATCACATCACTTCTCAAAATAACCTTAACAGTATCCATTTCCTTTTCGACCCAACTTTATAAAAAGAAACAAAACCGTTTGGAAATGTTTCAGAATCAAACAAAGCACGGCCCCCGAGTCCAATCATATTTCTGACAAAACATACTGGCACCTTGACCCAAATGGCAAATAAATGCCTCAGAACGTAATAACAGCCCTTTTTTCAAGAAATTAGCAGAATTTGCGTGAAACGACCAAAATACCCCTGAGACCCAATCTGCAAAACAAAAAACCTTCATAACTTGTTAGTGATTAGCAAATGTACATATGAGATGACATGCGAAATGACTGACTAAATATAAGGGTAAAATTTGGGGTATTACAGTTGCCCCTATTTAAATAGCTACGCCGGACGATTTGAGTGACAGAGACTCGAGGAATCGTGGTGGAGAGATTTAAATATAGATAACCGAAAATTTTGCCCTTATATGCGATGATATGCAATGTTATGGACAAAACTGGAACTACTTAATGCAGATGACACCCTGAATATGATATGCTGCGTATGCTGGAATAATGAATGCGAAAATGCTGACGAACACGACGACACTGGGGAAAATGACGCGCTGAGACACAGTACATCACTGGGGAATTCTAAAAAAATGATAGTCCACTGGTGTGAATGACCAATTGTCACTTTTTAGAAAAGGAACGAGATCCTCGAATGGAGATGGTACCTGTGAGACGGCCTCCACTGGGGAATCTAAAAATAAAACTGGATCACGTACGATTGTAAGATCGATTACAGAATGCTGGAGCATTGAGCAAAGAATAACATCCAAGCCTTTGTAACCTGTCCCTCGTGACACGATCAGACGGACCTTTCGGAACTCCGTAGCAAATATACAGGGTAAAGACCGACTGTATGCCAAAATAAATGGACTTTGATGGGAATTGCCCTGATAAGCTTCTCGCGGGAGAACTGTCACTCATCGTTGGAAGGGACTTACATGCCAAAATGGATAAGCACTCAAATAAAGAGGCTGCTGCTTATCTGATAAATAAATCTTCTCGCATTTAAGGTCGGCGCCTGGAATACGATTCTGATTCTTCTCTTACTGAAGGATAAATAAACTTCTTCATGCTTCAAGATTATGTTCTCCTGAACATGAAAAGGGTAAACTGAACTTCCTCATACTTCAGAATCGTGTTCTCCTGAATATGAAACTGGATGACTGAATATACTCATATTTCAGAATCGTGCTCTCCTGAATATGAAACTGGATGACTGAATATACTTCATATTTCAGAATCGTGCTCTCCTGAATATGAAACTGGATGACTGAAGATACTCATATTTCAGAATCGTGCTCTCCTGAAAAACGGCCAACTGAACTTCCTCATAACTCAGAATCGTGCTCTCCTGAATATGATTCCGTTCCTTCTTTTACTAAAGGATAAATGAACTTCTTCATAACTCAGAATCGTGCTCTCCTGAATATGAAACTGCTCAAACCTCCCCGTAACTCAAGATCGTGCTCTCCTGAATACGAATTGGTTCGTACCTCAAGACGGCAGATAAATGGAAGCCCAACTGCTCTATGGAGATGGCCATTTGCTGCGAGTCGTGACGAGGATATGATCTACTTCTTAGGTGAGAAATGTTGTATATTGATGCTGTAAGACGTAGGATTGTAATAATAGATTATCCAGGCATGAACTGGCATGTACCTGTAAGAGATTGTGGTTGATTTTCTTGAAAGATAGTGCAAAATAAATGCACGTCCGGTTGGGCTTGACGACCGACAAGACTGAGATTCAATCTAGGATCGAGCTAGAAAGAAGACTGGTAATCAAGACTCCATCGAGGGAAACGATCTCGAAGGGTAAATATCTTATCCTGGTGAGGAAAGATAGCGGAAGTAACCGTCATCCACGAGGATCAAGCTCCGTAGGGAAACAGGAAATAAGTAAGTACTTTATGCTTAGGGCTTGACAATCTATTTGGAGAGAATAGACCGACCCAGTTACTCGGCGGTAACGACCAAGGATAGAGACGCAATGAACCTGTGAATGCTAACGCATATGTGAATGTATGTTAATGTCTATGTATGTAGTCAAATATGCAAGATGTTATGAAATGAGTATGTAATGAGTATGTGAAATGAATATATGACATGGGCATGTGATGCTTATGCCCCTGCGTATGCTGACGAAACAGACTAGAGACGGGACGAGAGATGAAATAAACATCTCGACGGAAATACCCTGCGTTCTCTGCAACCACTACGTCAATCACGGGCAAGAAGGATCAATGGTAGAACCAAGTCTGGTTTTAAAGTTCTGAATTCTCTGAGGAGAAGATAATCTGCTCGGGCGTACAGTATCACGTCTTCACATGGGGAGAAGAAAACCTGAGGGACACTTTCGAGTTACCCAAGAAAAGGTTGTCAGCTTATAGTCTCTCTGGGGACTATCACTGGGCAATGGTTTGAAAGTGTTTCTGCAATAATGATGTTTCCGAGGAATGAAGAGATCCTGTCGGAATTTCCACTAGTCAAAGTAATTTATTACATTTCAATTTTGTTTTGTTTTTTTTTTTTTGAAAAACAGTTTTTGAAAAATCTACCATGCACCTTTCATTTTCAAATTTTAAGAATAAACGCATTTTGCATAACAAATAGAAAATAAAGAGCAATGCACCAAGGAATGTAAGTAACGAGATGGTATCTTTTATTAAAGGGTGGCTGCTTGCTGAAGGCATAGCTCCACAGATGATTACATTTTGAAATTGGCAACATGGGAAAAAGGTTATATTGAATCCAATGACACCTACTGTCACTAATAACTAAGACTAATCCAGAATCCTGCTTTGGGCAAGGATGAAAGAACTGAAACATGGCTCTCATGCGAAAAGTGTGTTTGAGATAATCAGTGTCTTCTGATGCAATGAAATGCCTTTGTCCCTAACTTTTGCCTGGACCGCCCTTTCGGGTTTTCAATCCACCGGGACGCTCTTTTTTGTCTAAGCCGCCCTTTCGGGTTTTCAACTTAGCGAGCTTTTTATTGTTATTATTATTTTTTTTCAACCCTTACTTTTGCCTAAGTCGCCTTTTGCAGGTTTTCGACTTAGCGGGTTTTTAGGCATAATATTTTCGGACTGCATCAGAATTCACGGGATGTGCTAGTTCTTCACCGTCCATTGTCGTAAGTATTAGAGACCCTCCGGAGAAGACAGTCTTTACAACGAATGGGCCTTCATAATTGGGCATCCACTTTCCACGCATATCTTTGTGTACTGGTAAGATCTTTTTGAGTACGAGCTCTCCTTGACGGAACTCACGGATACGAATCTTCTTATCAAACGCTCTTTTCATCCGTTTCTGATATAATTGCCCATGGCACATGGCTGTCAAGCGCTTCTCGTCAATGAGATTCAACTGATCCAATCTGTCCTGAACCCACTCAGCTTCCTCAAGTTCAGCTTCCATTAACACTCTTAGCGAAGGTATCTCTACTTCGATGGGGAGCACGGCGTCCATTCCATACACCAATGAGAAAGGTGTTGCCCCTGTCGAAGTTCTTACTGATGTTCTGTATCCATGCAAAGCAAACGGTAACATCTCATGCCAATCTTTGTAAGTCACAACCATCTTTTGCAGGATCTTCTTGATATTCTTATTCGCAGCTTCAACGGCCCCATTCATCTTAGGACGGTATGGAGAAGAATTGTGGTGAGTGATCTTGAAGTTGTCACACCACTCTTTCATAGTCTTATTATTCAGATTGGTGCCATTGTCAGTTATTATCCGGCTTGGGACTCCATAACGGCAGATAATTTCTTTCCTGATGAAGCGGGCAACCACTTGCTTGGTCACGTTGGCGTAGGAGGCAGCCTCTACCCACTTGGTGAAATAATCAATAGCAACGAGAATAAAACGATGACCGTTAGAAGCCTTCGGCTCGATTGCCCCAATCATGTCAATGCCCCACATAGAGAACGGCCATGGTGAAGACAAAACATTCAACGGTGACGGAGGTACATGCATTTTATCAGCATAAATTTGGCACTTATGGCATTTTCTAGCGTATTGGATGCAGTCAGCTTCCATGGTTAACCAGTAATACCCAGCCCTTAACATCTTCTTGGACATAGCGTAACCATTGGCATGGGTTCCGAAGGTCCCCTCATGAATTTCCTGTAGTAACATGTCCGCTTCTCGTTTATCAACACATCTGAGCAGGACCATGTCGTGATTTCTCTTGTATAACACGCCATTACTGATAAAGAATTTGGACGCCAGTCTTCTCAATGTTTTCTTGTCCAGACCAGTAGCACCATCGGGATATTCCTGCTTGACGAGATAGTTCTTGATATCATGAAACCAAGGCTTTTCATCCACCTCAACTTCTTCGACCGTCTGACAATAAGCGGGCTCAACCTTGCGCTCAATATGGATAAGAGGTGCTTCATTAACGAATTTAACTTTCCACATGGATGCCAACATGGCTAAAGCATCAGCAACGTGATTCTCGGATCTAGGGACATGCTCGAACTCTATCTCGTCGAAATACTTGATCAGCTCAATAATATAGTCTTTATAAGGGATTAACTTCTCATTCTTCGTTTCCCATTTGCCTTGTACTTGGTAAATAACCAAAGCTGAGTCACCACTTACTTTAAGAAGTTTGATTCGGAGGTGAATCGCCGCTTCGAGGCCGAGGATACATGCTTCATATTCTGCGACATTATTAGTACACTCAAAGTCCAACCTTGCTGTAAATGGAGTGAATCCACCCTTTGGGTTCATCAAAACGGCGCCTATACCATGCCCATTGAAATTTGAGGAACCATCAAACATCATCTTCCACCAAAGACCTGGTTCTGGGCCTTCGCTCGGATCTGGCTCTTCGCAATCTCTTTTAATCAACAAAATATCCTCATCAGGAAAATCGAGCTTAAAAGGCTCATAATCTTCAACTGGCTGGTCTGCAAGATAATCGGATAAAATACTACCTTTAATCGCTTTCTGGGGTACATACTGGATGTCATATTCGGATAACAACATGTGCCAACGGGCTAGCCTCCCAGTTTGAGCAGGTTTTTCGAAAATATACTTGATCGGATCCATTTTAGAAATCAATAACGTGGTATGACAGACCATATACTGCCGAAGGCGCTTAGCGGCCCATGCCAATGCACAACAAGTTTTCTCTAATGGTGAGTATCTGTTTTCGCAATCGGTAAACTTCTTGCTCAGGTAATAAATCGCATGTTCCTTTTTCCCAGTCTCATCATGTTGCCCAAGCACGCAACCCATAGACTTCTCGAGAACAGTAAGGTACATAAATAACGGTCTTCCAGGTACGGGCGGGATCAGAATAGGGGGATCTTGCAAATAACCCTTAATCTTCTCGAATGCTTTTTGACAATCAGGGTTCCACTCAACTGTCTGCCCCTTGCAAAGCAACTTGAATATCGGTTCACAAGTAGCGGTCATATTAAAGATAAACCTGGAAATATAATTCAGACGTCCCAGAAAACCTCTAACTTGCGTCTCGGTTCGCGGAGCCGGCATATCTTGAATGGCTCGGACTTTGTCAGGATCCACCTCAATCCCTCGCTGGCTAACAATGAAACCAAGCAATTTTCCGGATCTGACACCGAAGGTACATTTTGCAGGATTCAATTTCAACTGGTATTTCCTGAGTCGTCCGAACAGCTTTACCAAGTGGTCTAAATGCTCCTCTTCACTCTGAGATTTGGCTATCATATCGTCCACATACACCTCAATCTCTTTGTGCATCATATCATGAAAAAGAGTGGTCATAGCACGTTGGTAGGTTGCCCCCGCATTCTTTAAACCGAAGGGCATGACTTTGTAGCAGAAGGTTCCCCAAGGAGTAATGAAAGTAGTTTTCTCTTGATCATCGGGATCCATCTTGATCTGATTATAGCCAGAGAAACCATCCATAAATGAAAACAACGCAAAACTGGCTGTATTGTCTACCAGTGTATCAATATGTGGCAGGGGGAAGTCGTCTTTCGGACTTGCTTTGTTCAGATCCCTGTAGTCCACACACATCCTAACTTTACCGTCCTTCTTGGGCACTGGCACAATGTTGGCAACCCAATCTGGATATTTTGCGACTGCCAAGAAACCTGCATCCAACTGCTTTTTAACCTCATCTCGAATCTTCAAAGCCATGTCGGGTCTCGTTCTTCGAAGCTTTTGCTTGATAGGCGGACAATCTGGCTTAAGCGGCAACTTGTGAACAACAATGTCCGTGTCTAGGCCCGGCATATCTTGATACGACCATGCAAACACATCAATATACTCTTTTAACAACTCAATCACCCTCGGCCTAATCTCCGTCCCAAGCATTGCACCAATCTTGACCTCTTTCCTGCTCTCCTCTGTACCGAGGTTAATTAGGTCCACCTGCTCTTTATGCGGTTGAAGCTCTGTGTACTCGTACTCAATCAATCTCGTCAGTTCAGCGGGTACTTCAAAATCTTCTTCACCCTCGTCCTCAGCTTGATTGATGGGTGCATCCCAGTCAGGAGTGTCAGTAAAGTCATTGGATCCAACAAGGTTTACGATATCTCTGCATGATGGAAGGCTTACTTAATTAAAATGCTCGAAGATATGTAAGAATGAAATGCTGTTTTTTTTTTATTTATTTATTATTGGAAGAAAGGTTGCCAATTTCATTTTTAAAGGTGAAAACGAAAAAACGCAAATGAAACAAAGTGGAATTGAACATAATGCTTTTATTAATATCTGTTTAGAAATGAAAGGTGGCCCGACAAAACGACCCTATAGCCTTGGGCAGAGCTACAGACTTTTATTTGAAAATGTAAATGAAACTTAAAAAAACAATTACTTTGACAAGGGAAAAATAACAGGGATCTCTACGGCCTCCCAGTTGTTCAAAACTGCATCACCCTTAAACACCAGGTTGCTCAGCTCCTCATTTTTCTCACATTCGCCGATGGCATTGATTTGGAAACCTCCGCTGACAAATACTTCTTGGATAACCTTCGGACGCCCTTCGACATTCGTGGCAGCTCCATTCTGAGTTGGTTTGTAACCCAACCCAGAGCGATCAGTCTTGGTCTTGACATCAATTACCTCTCCCCAACCTTCAGGGATGCCCCTGTCAATTGTTGATTTGGTGCTCTTCAGAGATGCAAAAGATGGATTACCCTGACCCACTGTCTCTTCGACCTCCAGCAGAACAGCATTGGCGATCTCAAGTGCTTGAAAGGAAATGTCTAAAGCATTCTCGTCGGCCTCGATGTAACGGAAAGAAGACAGGTTACTGACCATCAGATCCTCCTCACCGTGTATAATAACCAACTTTCCCTCGATCACGAATTTCATCCTTTGATGTAACGTTGAGGTCACTGCCCCAGCGGCATGAATCCACGGCCTTCCGAGTAAACAACTGTAGTTGGGATTAATGTCCATGACTTGAAACGTGATATTAAAAATTTGCGGACCAATCAGGATAGGAAGCTCAACCTCCCCCATTACCGACCGGCGAGAGCCATCGAAAGCCTTGACAACCAAAGGAGTAGGTTTCAACACAGTCTCTTTACAAGCCAACTTATCGAGAACTCTCTTGGGTAGCACATTCAGAGAAGAGCCGGTGTCCACTAGTACTCTCGCTAAATTGTCCTCTTGACATTTTACCGATATATGTAAAGCACGATTATGGTTCGGACCCTCCTTCGGTAACTCTTCATTGCTGAAACGGAGGGTGTTACAGGCGGTTAAATTGGCAATCACACTATTAAATCGACTGGTGCTAATATCTTGATCCACATGTGCTTGAGTCAAAACCTTCTGCAAGGCCATCCTATGAGCGGGTGAATTCATTAACAGAGATAGAATTGAGATCTTGGAAGGAGTCTGATGAAGTTGATCAATAACTTTATAGTCACTTTTCTTGATGATCCTCAAAAATTCGGCATCTTCATCATTCGTAACAGCTCCCTTACCCTTGTCTTTGGCAGGCACTGGGATATTAGTGATCTCCTTAGGTGGATCCTCATTAGAATGGGGAGTATACACACGACCACTGCGAGTCATCCTGCTTACCTCTGCGATATTGGTCACCGTGCCCTTAACCTCTTCATTTGGAATAACCTTCCCGGACTCCTTGTCAATCATCGTCACGTCATATTTCCAAGGCACAGCTTTAGGATCACTGAAAGGAAACGGACTCGGTCTTCGAATAACTATAGGCTTAGGCTGATTCACTTCAGGGATATACGACCTTGGTATATCGAACACGAGGTTGGCGGAGCCTGCCCCTGATAAATTAAACACGGGTACCTTACCCTTTGATTCAGGCTGATGGAAAACAGGCTCAACCACAGCGACTACATCCTTCTTGGCTTGGCTTGTCACTTGTAGAACACCCTCATTAATCAGCCTCTGAACATCATTCTGAACTAACACACAACCCTTAGTACTGGCTTCACAACTTACGCATGCAACGTGGGAAGTATCTACTAAACCAGCTTCAAACAGTTTCGAATGGAACATTTTGAGAGGAGTCTTAATTTGTTCAACGTCAAGGGCATAACCATCCCCCGAATCAACACTAACGGCGTTGACACTCTCATGGTTAGGAAAAGGGTTCTTCTTAACATTTGGTTGAGGATCTTCAAATGACAAAATCTTCTTTTCCAATAGGTCCCTGACAATATTTTTGAGAGCATAACAATTCTCCAGATCATGACCAGGCGCACCCTCATGAAATAAACAGTGAGCCGCGGCGTTGTAATTGGCGGGTAGAGGATTAGGAGGCGGACCCAAAGCCCGAGTAGTGATTAGACCTTGCTTGACCAAAGAGGGATACAACTCGGTAAAAGTCATCGGGATCGGCGGACAAGGTTTATACGTTCTTCTGTTCGGCATATTCTGGCGAGGAGCCGGACTCTTTGGCTGTTGAGGAGCAGGAGTATTGGGTGCCGGTAGGTAGTTGACAGGAGGCGGATAAACAGGAGGTTGTTGCATAGGTTGATACATGGGAACCTGTTGATTGAAAGAAGGTGTAATAGCTGCCACGTAGGGTTGTTGAGCATATTGGACTGGGTACCCTTGAGGTTGAGCATAACCTTGCGGATGCCGATAAAAGCGTTCCCTTGGTCTACTAGAGGATATAGCATTAGTCTCACTCTCCTTCTTTTTCTGGGAGCTATAAGGAGGTTTCTTAGGTTGATCCTTAGAAGCACCATGATTATTTGTCATTTTACCACTCTTCATACCCAATTCAATCTTGACACCCACAGCAACGATGTCGGAGAAATTTGAAGTCACACTACCCACCATTCTTTCATAAAATTCTGGACGAACCGTGTCGACAAACCAATCAGCTAACTCTTTTTCGGTCAAAGGAGGTTCTACCTGTGAAGCAGTCTCTCTCCACCTTTGAGCATACTCTTTGAATGACTCAGAATTCTTTTGTGACATACTCAGCAGCTGTCTTCTGTCAGGAGCCAGATCCATATTGTACTTGTAGTGTTTGATGAAAGCGTCAGATAAATCTTGAAAGCTCTTAACGCGGGACTGGTCCAAAGTTAAATACCACTTGGAAGAAGCACCCTTCAAACTGTCTTGGAAGCAATGAATCATCAGTTTATCATTCTCAACATGGGCAGCCATTTTGCGATAATACATGATCAGATGGCTCTTAGGACAAGTGGCACCTTCATAGCGGTCGAAGTTCGGAGTTTTGAACTTCGGGGGAATAACCAAACCTGAGACCAAACAGACGTCTCTTGCAGCAGTCCCAAAAATTTGATCACCCTCTACCTTTTTCAATCTCTGGACGATAGTATTTACTTCTTCACGAAGCTTATCATGTTTCTCATAACCCTCAACATTCTCATCAAGATCATCAAAAGCTGTCTCGTTGAAGTACGGTTGCGCACGAGTGTGTACAACAGGTGGTGCAAAGATAGGAGCCCCCCTAGAAACTTCAGAAAACAAAGGCACGGCTTGCTGAACAGGTTGATTAATCGGGACAGTGGCTTGAGGAGGCACAAAACCGGGAGCAAGACCATAAGGTGGGTCCTTTGCTACAGTCACACTTGGTGGAGGGTCCACAGTAACGCCGGTAATCTCAGAAACAACAGTGGGCTGGGTATCCATCTTAGCATTCATGACATGTAACAATTCCATCATACGCCCCATACCCCCTCGAAGGTCTTCAAGTTCATTGCTAAGGCGATCAATCTCTTTTGCCTGATCCTCCATTCTTTTCCGAGTTTGAGCTCTGGTGTTGTATCGGTGCTGAGAACTCAGGGTGACGAAACTGGAAGGTGAGGGAACCGAGTGTGAGAAATCGGGAGACACATGCAATGCAAAAATATGATGCTAAAATGTGAATGTAAATGAAGATTTCATGGAATTCAAAACACTTACGAATGTCGTGGGGTACCAAAAAAATCTTTTTCTTGTTTTTTCATTTTATATATATGTTTTTTTTATTTATGGTATCCCGCGATACCCATAAATGATGTTTGAACTCCATGGAATACAATGCGATGAGATGCTTTATGGATGCAATGCATGAAAACACACAAAGTCCTAGGTTAAAGGCTTGCATGAGGTTCAAAGGCAAATACCCTCCTCTGAAGTTAGATGGTTCATCCTGTCCTACAAAAGTAACCAGGTTCTAAGGGATCTCAATATCATTGATCCTTCACAAGGGTGGTTGTTCAGAAAGCAACTTACTTGCCAACCAAAACCCTCCAAGTTTAAGATCTCAATGAGCGTAGTATCGAGTGTCAACCAACTTCAGTCTGCACCAAAGCCGGTTACCTCACTACTTTCTAAAGGCCAAGATGAGTTAACTAGGGTTCTAAAAGTCAGTTAGTGCATTGACAACATATGGCAGCCTCAATATTATCCTCAACTTGACTTAAGGAATATAAGCACCAACCAAGAAGTCGCACTAACTATGGCCACCAGATCAACTGTATCGATATACGTCGTACAATTTCCTTGGTCTATTGCCATTTACCTAAGGTACACTAGATCCGGGTGTAGGACCTATCTCACAGCACAAGGAATAGTCCCACAATCAAAGCACAAATATATACATGCAAATGAATAATATCACAGATAGTAATAAATATGAACAAGTTAGGGATAACCCTCAAAAGTTAAAGTTAGCTCCCCAGTGAAGTCGCCATTTTCTGTTGCGGTGGAAATAGGATCACAAACTATTAATGAGTTTGAATCGCAATTCAATTCACAACCGCTCTTTGATTTATCCGAAGGAAAAGGTCAAAAGAGGGAAAACCTATTTTGCATCGTAAACACAATGCGGGGAAAGATCTAGGGTTCGGGGGTTGGTTAAATTTAGGGAAGGTATTAGCACCCTAAACTTCTGTAGTACTCTACAGGAACCTTTTGTTCAGATGTTTACTATTTGCTTTATTTATTTGCTTAAGGTATATGTACAAAGGGATTACAAGTGAGAAAAGAGACCTAAGGGGTTAATTCTAAGTTTACTCGGCAAGACATCGCATCTTGTGCCTACGTATCCTTACGGGAGTGGAATCAGAGTAATCGTAGTTCCCCTCAAAAGGGAGGTTAGAAACGTCTTGACTGTGGTCAAGGTTTCAATGGGGAATAAACATGTCTTAAGGACACGCTTACGTGGAGTGTAGAAACTCCAAATCTCTACGTTGAATTGTTAAGTTGTAATTAGGGTTAAATTAGGGATTCCACGGCGGGAAACCCTAAAATGAGCGCGGCGGCTCTTTGACCTAATGCTAGGGGTAAAATTGTAAATTTGCCTGCGGCGAGGCATTTGTGAAAATTAGGGTTTGTAAGAGTGCAATTTTGAGGGTTTGAACGTGTGAGGACTATTGACACGGCGGCCAAAAGTTAGACCTAACCTTCGGATGTGTGTAGTGTGATTGGAGTATTTATAAATGTGTGAGACAAATGAATTGTAAACAGGGAATGAAACAGAAGTTAAAGTCATGCAAACAGAAGTTTAAAGGCAGAAATTTAAAACGCGATTATTAGATTCGCGAGGTTACATATGAGAAGCAGTTACAATATGATAATGAACTTTGAGTGAGAAAATAAAGTGACATAAATAATGGGAAGCGTAATGAGCTACAAAATGAACAAACGATGTTAGTGGGCAGAGTTAAGCGGCAATCAAATTAATTACGAACAATAAAGAAAGAGATGCAAATTTGAGATTATTACAATTCTTAATATTGGCTTGCAAAAAAAAGGGTTTAATTTAAAAATATTTTACTCTTTTAAAAGGTTTTATTTTTTTATATTTTTAAGAAAAGTTTTTCTTATTTATTTTTAAAAAAAGAGTTTTATTTATTTTTAATATTTACATAAAAGTTTTAGTTTTATAAAAAAAATTTAATTTTTATTTTTTAAAAAAAAGGTTTTTTTTTTTATTTTATTATGAAAAGATTTAGTTTATTTATAATATTTACACAAAAACTTTTTTTAAAACAAATATAAAACAATTCAAAAAAACAAAAAAAGCATAATTTAAAAACAAAATAAATAAAATAAAAAAAAAATAAACATAAGGGGTTGGGCCGGTCATCACCCCGGACCCAACCCGGTTGGGGAGTAACACAAAGCAAAATTAGGGTTTGTGAACCCTATTATTCTTCACGGCGCCGTTCTTCAATCCCTCTTCTTCTTCCTCATCTCTTCTTCCTCGCGCCGTGACCTCCTCTGTTCCTGAAACGAACCACGAAACTATGTGAGATAACACGTTTTACCTTTGATTTGGCCGATGATGCTGAAGCTGAGGCCGTGGAGTTGATTGCCCGTCGTTCTTCGTGAACTATGAAGGTGGTCTCTCGGATGTTATGGATTTGCGTTCAGTGATGGTGATCTCTCTGAGCGATGATGACGATTGCTTCGTCTGAGCTCACGCCGTTTAGGGTTTTCTGCGTGCGATTTCTTCGCTAGGGTTTCTCCTCCTTTTTGCATCAGGTTGTATTCCCCTATTTATAATTTCTTTTATCTCTCTTTTTGGGCCTTAAACTATCGTTATTCTGAGATTTGATTTTGTGGTGATATTATTTGATTTTGATTTTCCAGATTGAGTGCGATGCTTTCTGAGATGATTGGGATCTTAATTCATTTTTCTGGTATGAATTTGACACTAGTTCGTTGATTGATTCCAAATACATTCCAATGGGATACGATTTGGTTCTTGCTGATACATGATTGAATCCTATTTCTACTCTTAGGATTTGATTGGGATTTCTCTTGATATGATTCTGAACTCGTTTTGATTCACTTGATACGATTTATTCCATCCCTGATTCGATGTCAAATTTGTTTTCTGTCTTTCTCTGATATAGTTTGCCCTACTCCTTCATACCTTCCTTTTCCAGAATTCCTTGATTGATTCGATTTTGTTGGACTTTTGCAGATGGATTGGATTGCCTTTGGATTTCTGTTGACCTGTTGGATATCTGAATTAATTCGAACTGATTTGCTTGATTTCGAACTGATTTGTTTTTGGACTGATTTGTTTGATTGATTCAGATTGGGAATCAAAATCTTTCTATTGTTTTTCTGATATGATTTGCTCTCAGATTGGATTGATTGATATCTGATTTTTATTCACAGAATTCCTTGAAGGATTCGTTTTTCTGTTCTGTTATCGATCTCGAACTGATTCATTTCTTTGATGCAGCTCAGATTCTTTTCCTCTTCTTCTTTCAGAGAGGGCTTGATGTTGTGTTGGTCTTAGCCGCCGAGACGGGTACGCGGTAATGATGACGATGAGTCTGAACCATTTGGAGTAGTACGCTACAATCCTAGTTTTGCTTATGTTACTGCTTCTGATTGAATTGGTGGGGACGATTGGCTATTATGTTGAGCTGGTGCCGTGTACTTGTTTGTTTGTGGCTACCCCTGTGATTTTGCCGTATATCTGTTTCGTCTGGATTTTTATTCTGATTCCATTTGAACTGCTTCGTGATAAACTGAATCATTCTTCTCAATTCTTCTGATAGGCGTTGTTGTAGCTCGCCTCACTTGCTACCTGTTCGTGACTGATATTGATTGTACCGCTGTTGGTGTTACTAATGGCTGCTCTTGAAATTGTTTGCAGATGCCAGTCGACTTGTTTCGCTTGCAATTGATACCTGCAGATGTTGAACTGGTGTTGCTCGCTGTGTTGCAGTCGGCGTTGTTTGCAACTGATATCTGTTGCTGCTATTGCTTATAGCTCAGAAATTGCTATTGTCGGGGGGAACTTGAAACGGTGATGATGATTCGTGAATCTGAACCGTTTGTTAGAGGCTATTGTTGCAATGTTGGTGCTTGCGAATGATGCTTGCTCGTAGCTGATATTGTTGATGTGAAAAAAACTTGTTGTTGTTGCACTGTGATGCTTACAGCTGATACTACCCTGTTATTGCAGGTTGTAATTCGTGTTGCTTCTCTTGGTTTGCTGTAGTTGATATTGGTTCTATGATTTTGTTGCCTGTTTGTTGTGTGTCTCATTCTTCTGCACATGGTTCAGAACTGATGCAGCTTGATACCATATTTTGGTTTCTCTTGTTCTGCTGTGGACTTGATTTCCATTCTGTTTGGTACAGATTTGTTTCTTTTGGTGGCTATTCCTACCTGTATTGGCGCGCACCCCTTCCTAGTTTTGTTTTATGCTTTGAGTTCTGATGATGCTTATGTTTTTTCAGATGTTGGAAGTTTTGAAATCAAGGTGACTCAGACCTGCCGGCATCCGGGTCTGAGTCAAAACTTGCCTATGTTGCCTTATTCTCGTATCAGTCTGGAAATCCAATCGCGGCAAAACGAATCAGCCCCACTTCTTTTATTTTCTCTATCTCTCGGATGTCCCTTATGATAAGAACAATAACTACCTGATCTGACGCCGGTGGCTCAGATTGGTAACGGGAGTAGGATGCGGCTTTAGTCGTACCCTCCCGACACTCGATGATGATAATGTTCTGAGAGTGTCAAACAATCTTCTAACCTCTTTTCCTGTGGTTTGTTTTTGCTTTGATGTGCAGGTGATCAAGAGTTGCGTGAAGAACTCAAGGGAGGACCAATGAAGAAACCTGTAGTTTTTTTCTCTTTTTAGGACTTTAGGACCTAGAGTAGATACCCATTGTAAATGTATAATCCTTTTGTAAATGAAAGATCACCATGAATAAAATCCAAAAAATTACTTCCATTTCATCTTGTAATTCTAGATGTTTATGAAATAAAATTCAGTAGATATTCATTTCTATTTTCTCAATTATGAATTTAAATATCCATGAATAAACATCCATAAATTATTTAAATTCAACTTTGATTTGTAGCTTATGAATATTCATGAATAAAAGCTTCACAACTATTAAAACTTAACCTCTCCTTGGCCTTTTATACATGATATCCCGCCATATGATTATATCCAAACAAATTCACATTAAAAACCTCGTTGATCACATCACTTCTCAAAATAACCTTAACAGTATCCATTTCCTTTTCGACCCAACTTTATAAAAAGAAACAAAACCGTTTGGAAATGTTTCAGAATCAAACAAAGCACGGCCCCCGAGTCCAATCATATTTCTGACAAAACATACTGGCACCTTGACCCAAATGGCAAATAAATGCCTCAGAACGTAATAACAGCCCTTTTTTCAAGAAATTAGCAGAATTTGCGTGAAACGACCAAAATACCCCTGAGACCCAATCTGCAAAACAAAAAACCTTCATAACTTGTTAGTGATTAGCAAATGTACATATGAGATGACATGCGAAATGACTGACTAAATATAAGGGTAAAATTTGGGGTATTACAGCATCGTAGTGGATTGAGCATTCATCCGGGTGCTACGAAAGATGTATTAGGATTTGAGGAAAATATTTTGGTGGCCTAGTATGAAGAAAGAAATTGCAGAGTTTGTGTATTCTTGTTTGACTTGTCAGAAGTCGAAGATCAAACATCATAAATCATCGGGTTTGATGCAACTGTTATTTATTCCTAAATGGAAATGGGATAGTATATCGATGGATTTTGTGTCTGGTTTACCTAGAACACTGAGTAATTGTGAGGCTATTTGGGTCATTGTGGATAGATTGACGAAATCTACTCATTTTATTCCAATGAGAATAAATTATCCATTGGAGAAGTTAGAAAAACTGTACATTGAGAGGATTGTCAGTTTGCATGGTATTTCGTCTAGCATTGTGTCAGATAGAGATCTGAGGTTTACTTCGAGATTTTGGGAATGTTTGCAAAGTGCTTTGGGTACGAAGTTGCGGTTGAGTCCTTCTTATCATCTGCAGACAGATGGTCAGATGGAGAGACGATTAAGTCAGTTGAGGATATTTTGAGAGCTTATGTGTTGGAAAAAGAAGGTTCTTGGGATAACTACTTACCTTTAATTGAGTTTACTTACAACAACAGTTTTTATTCGAGTATTGAAATGACACTGTTTGAAGCCTTGTATGGTAGAGAGGTGTAGGACACCATTGTGTTGGTATGAGTTAGGAGAGAGTGTTGTGGTTGGACCTGAGATAGTCCAACAAACTACTGATAAGATTAAGATGATTTAGGTGAAGATGAAGACTTCTTAGAGTCGTCAGAAGAGTTATCATGAAAAGAAGATAAAAGCACTTGAATTTCAGGAAGGAGATCATGTGTTTCTTAGAGTTACCTGGTAACTGGTGTTGGTCGAGCATTAAAGTCACGTAAGTTAACGCCACATTTTATCGGTCCATACCCTATTTTGCAGAGAATATGAGAGGTGGCCTATCGGGTTGCTTTGCCCCCGTCGTGTAATATCCATGATGTGTTCCATGTATCTCAATTGAGGAAATACATTGTTGATCCGTCTCATTTAGTCCAAGTAGATGATGTGCATGAGAGAGATAACCTGACTGTGGAGACATCGCCTATGCAGATAGAGGATCGAGAGTTGAAGCAACTTCGAGGTAAAGAGATTTCCTTAGTGAAGGTAGCTTGGGGAGGACCAGTAGGTGGAAATGTGACTTAGAAGCTTGAGAGTCAGATGAGAGAGTCTTATTCTGATATGTTCATTTGAGGTAATTTTTTAGGGTGAAAATCTTTTAAGTGGGGGAGGGTTGTACCACCCCAATTTTTAGTAATTATTTATATATATTATATTAATTAATTAATTGTGTGAGTTTGTGCATAATTGATTTATTTGGATTATTTTATATTGTTGAAATGATATAGAAGTAACAGATACAAGATAATTGGACCTATTGGATGAGAATGTGAAAAGTAAAGGTTGGGATACGATTAGTAAGCCCATTAGTTACTAGAATTAGTTGTTATAAGAGTTTTATATATAGAGAAAAATAGAGTTAATAGGAAAAAAGAAGAAACGAAGCTAACATAGAGAAAAGGAAAAAGGGGAAAAGAGGACAATAAAACCTAAGGAAGAAACTCAAGAGTTCATCAAGAAACCAAAGTAAGGGTGGGTCATTACATGGTTATGGAATTTTATGATAGTGTATGATGGGTAGTATCATATTTAGGATAAAAATCCATAATATCAATGGTTTTAAAATTGATGATTACATGATATATGATAGCAGGATCCTTAAATATATGTTGTGGTCTGTTATAATTGTCATATAATGGTAGTATTTCAAATTCTGGAACTGAAAATTTTTACGGAATTGAAATTGGAGGTTCAGAAGGTCTCTGACAGTGAAAATGAGGTTTTTTTGGGATCTGACACGGCCCGTGTCACCTGACATGTGTAGCCGTGTCAGCCCCTTATTTTGGAGTGAAAAAACATGATTTTCTGACTTTGGAGTGCCACGGGCCGTGTCCCCTGACACGGGCGGCCGTGTCAGCTTGTTGGATTTCATACTCGGAATTGTCTCGATCATAACTTTTGATTCGTAAGTCCGTTTTGGTCCTCGTTCAAAGCGTCAGAAAGCTAACGAATAGAGCTATAACATAGTATAGATAAGATAATTAGTTTCCTAATATTTTTATATCTAATATTTTTGGGAAACCAATTGTGTATA
Source organism: Lathyrus sativus (assembly GCA_963859935.3). Lineage (NCBI taxonomy): Eukaryota > Viridiplantae > Streptophyta > Magnoliopsida > Fabales > Fabaceae > Lathyrus > Lathyrus sativus. The sequence goes on along the minus strand of OZ012735.1, from coordinate 621,611,917 downwards.
TGTTCTATTAATGAGTTATTGCATTATTTGTTGCTGGTTGTGAAATTATTTGTAATCAATTTATCGAATACTTGTGTGTATGCTTGTATAAGTATATTTTGATGTATGACAACATGAAATGCATGATAGTTATTTCTTGTTGTAATGATAATAAAATTGTGATTGTATTGTAAAATGTGTTGTATACCATTTGAAAGTGAATTGTGTGGGGATGATTCAAAAATATGTGCAAGTATGTGTAATTGTGTGGTAACTCAATTACGATGAATTATTGAAGATATGCATGGATGTTAAGATTGAGGGATGATATTAATTGCATATGGTTTTTGAACTTGCACATGCATCATTGTAGTCAAGAGGAAATGTTGTTAGTTCTGTGGGAACTAGTGATTTGTCCCAAACCTAGAGAGGGGTTGGAAGCTTAGAGGATGGGCTTTTGTGTGTTATTGGTCTAGAGGATGGATCCAGTTTAATGTAAAAACCGAAAATTAATAACAGTCATTGGTACCATATGCATGAGTATTGCATTTGAGTCTTGCATTGAGTCATATTGTGTCTATCATTGCAATATGAGATTATGTGCATTAAGTGAATTTGATGAATTGGCGAAATTGTGGATTTGTGAGTATATACTTATGAATAGAATGGTTGCTTGAGTGATGCTATGTTTATAAAGCATTTGAAGTGTGAAAATAATTATGCTATGTATTATATATTATTATATGATTTCAATAATTATGTGAATTCTCACCCTTCTGTTGGAATGATGTTTTATACAACATCGCTCAGGTACTGAAGAGTAGAAATGCTTCTAGCACGAGGGTAGCTGTTAGAGTTGCTTACTTTACTTTCCTTATTTATTTTGGTTCGAGTCATGCTCTGATCATGTCACACTGAGACCGTTTTGATTCATGTTTTAGAGATACTTTATGTACTCTATTTTATTTTGCTATCGTTATTTGAATTATGTGGAGTTTTGGCTTTCATTCCTAAGTGGTGATATGAATGAGTTATTTATGAGACTATTTATTATGTTCGTTATGAATGAAAGTGATTCGGCTGCTACATGCTATGTGAAAGTGTATGAAAAACATGAATTTAATTTAAGTGTTATCGAGCATGACATGTGTATGTGTGATGTTTGAATTATATGTGACACCCTTATTTGAGATGCATGTTATCTTAATCTGATTTATGACGTATTATTTTATGGGGTTTAGAATGTGTTACATGATATTCACGTCGCAAACCCTAACGTTTAAATTTTAGAAATAAATGATAACCACATAGCGACGTAATGATCACATCGCAACTTTGCCATGTGATATCCACGTCGCAAATGTTCCAACGATCATATTCTTTTTGTCAGTCAACCTGCACCCCCAGTGACCCATCACTTTACCGTCATATTTTGTTTCCTCTTAAACCGTTGCGATGTGATATTCACGTCACAACTAAAATTTTAAAAATTTCGAACTTCCCTCTTCAGTAGGTCTGACCCTTTTAATTGTTTTTTTTATAATTTAAACGTTGCGACGTGATTTTCACGTCACAACTTTTTTTTGTAAAACCTGACATACCATGTGATAAATTTACGCTTAATATTTTAGTATTAAAAATGTTAGTAACGTAAAAAACACGTTTCAACTGTCCATATTTTGCCACATATTTTTCACTTTACTAAATCACATAGTAGGAGACAGTTATTCTTATAATAAAGATAGTTGTTTGATTAAACACGTGTCAAAGTTTTCTATGTGATTTAACACACTTGTTCAATTAATCACCTCAATTAGATATAACTTTATGGCAGCGCTTAACATGTTCCCGAGGCCCCCATAATCTCATGTCTCCAAGGATTTATTCCTTAGGTAAATTTTGTAAGGTTGTGGATATAGCAAATCATAATGTTATTGGGTAACTGAATGTATTTTCACCGGTCTAAAGGGAACAAAATTATTCCAAATTTTTTATTAATAGTAATTAATAAAAAAAGAAAAATAAAAATCAATGAAATTTAAATATTAAAAAAAGCGTTAGCGATACTAGTAATATAGAGAGATACAAATAAAATAGATATTATAAAATTATAAAATACTTAATTTAACTTTAAATTTTTGAAGAAAAATTTAATTGAGATGATTATGTTATAAAACATATAGATAAATAGGTACATTAATATTGATGGATTAGATTTGATTGCCTCGTAAGTAGCATCAATTGCATTGCTTTCAAATGTTTCAATCTCACAACACTTCATTCATCTTCCTCATACCACTTTTTACGGTAATTCGTTATCTCGTCACTATTTTTATTTTTTAAATTTCGTTAAGATTTTGTTTCCAACAACATGCATGATAAAACAATTATGCAACATGATAAATCAAGCATAATTCACGATCAACAATGATCCACATGAGTCATCCGCTCACCGTAATCCTCTCAGGAATTACCACAACCGCACAAGATTATCCACATTCAATAATCATGGCTCATCACCATCAAAACACACCCTTGCGGGCACACCCACATAATTCCACATTTTCCCGATTTGATTCGTCACTCATATTCCTATGTTTATTTTAGCCATATTAAACCTACCGATTAAACAAAATTGCGTTCCAAGCGAAATCTGGACAAAAATCACAAAAATGGGGAAAAGTCACCTCAGGCCTGCCCATACGCGTATGGCCCTACTGATACGCTCCCATACGCGTATGGCCTACCTGATACGCATATGTCCTGGCTGACAGGCCCTCCATACGCATATGGCCTTGTCAGATACGCGTATTGCCCAACCACATACGCGTATGGCCAGTCCCATACGCGTATCACCAGATCTATTGCCCAAACATCAGATCTCATCCCCTCCACGAATCCTCACTCAATCCTCTTCATTTTACCACTCAAATCAACCCAAAATTTAGTTTTTTGTTAATTGTTTCTCTCTACCTTCACTATACTTCATCTATCCTTGATTCTACTAAGTATTCTATCATCTAAGAATTCAATGTCGTTAATCCCCAAAACTATGTTTCCAGATCTGTTATTCATTAGAGTTCTATGACAACATCAAGAAATTTCCACACGAATTTCTTATCATTCCCAAATTCATACACACCAGCAGCATACAAGAATTATTGAACAATAACAGTCATTTTTGGGAAATCATCAGATCACGAAATTCAGATCAAGAAATAAAAAACATGCATAAATCCTATGAGAGAAAGGACCTCTCCCTACCCTCTCATGTTAATTCACCCATATTGAAATCCATTCTCCCCCCGTACCTTGGATTTGAGCTTTTCTTTGACAACAATGGAGATTTGGTTCTTCTTTGCCCTAGCTCTCCTTGTTCTGTCTTTTTCCTCTTTTTCACGTTAACTGACTAATTTCCACTAACTCACTCTTAACCCCTTAATTAGATGTTAATTCATTTAATTAAATTAATAATAATAATAATAATCTATAACTATATATAAAGGGGATACAACTTTTTGGTGTGGCCTATTTTTGTTCCCCAATTACCCTTCATTAATGCTTAATTTCATAAATTGATTCCATATTTACCCTTTACCTTAATGCTTAATTTCTCACACGATTTTATTTAATAATAATACTAAATAATAACTGTAAAAAATAACTTCCCACTATTTCCAATAGTCCTTCCTATTATTAACGTTCATACTAACTCCTCTATGCAAAGTGAGTCTCTCTCCAAGCCATTTACAAATTATTTCTCTCAATTTGTCAATCTATTTGCAAATTAATCATATCCCTCTCTCCCTTTCTTTGTCAAACCGTGCATACCTCTATTAGTGTAGATCAAAGCTCTCAACAAACTCATTCTGATATTATTTTTGTCAGGTATTTTTTTTAAAAATATAATTGAATGAATTTATTAAACATTGATCACATCTCCTCCTATTTAAATTTCTATTGGTTTACATTCTTATATGGACATCATTTCTGAATATTGATGGAAACTAGCATTTACACTTGTGTGCGTTTTTTGTTTTGTTTTTAATTGATACATGGAAGTTTTTTTTGTACTTGATAATTACTGTAACTATGAAATAGTTGCTAAGAAATTGCCGTATAGATTGGAATATTGCATAACTTTTGACGCGCACTTCCAGTATAAATTGGAAATTATATGATACAGTGATGTTTTATAGATTATACTAAAAAACTGTTTGGAAGTTTTCAATGGATATTTGATATATTTGGTGTAATTACTGGCGAAATATGACACTACACATAATTATTAATCCATTACATTGGAAGTCTCTATTAAAATATAAAATTCATAAACTGCAAGTAATATAAAAGTCATACATGTGTTACAATAGATTCAAGTAATACCATAGCAATATATATACATGTAATATTAAAAAGAAACCGTTATCGAATATAATGACATTAATGTATGTGTTCCAATGAGTATACATATTAATGAGTAAACATGATATATACATGTAATTTTAATACATGTAAAAAAATTGAAAAACAGCCGATCACATTACCTTTCATTAATGCTTAATTTCATAAATTTATTCCATATTTACCCTTTACCTTAATGCTTAATTTCTCACATGATTTTATTTAATAATAATACTAAATAATAACTGTAAAAAATAACTTCCCACTATTTCCAATAGTCCTTCCTATTATTAACGTTCATACTAACTCCTCTATGCAAAGTGAGTCTCTCTCCAAGCCATTTACAAACTATTTCTCTCAATTTGTCAAGCTATTTGCAAATTAATCATATCCCTCTCTCCCTTTCTTTGTCAAACCGTGCATACCTCTATTAGTGTAGATCAAAGCTCTTAACAAACTCATTCTGATATTATTTTTGTCAGGTATTTTTTTTAAAAATATAATTGAATGAATTTATTAAACATTGATCACATCTCCTCCTATTTAAATTTCTATTGGTTTACATTCTTTTATGGACATCATTTCTGAATATTGATGGAAACTAGCATTTACACTTGCGTGCGTTTTTTGTTTTGTTTTTAATTGATACATGGAAGTTTTTTTTGTACTTGATAATTACCGTAACCATGAAATAGTTGCTAAGAAATTGTCGTATAGATTGGAATATTGCATAACTTTTGACGCGCACTTCCAGTATAAATTGGAAATTATATGATACAGTGATGTTTTGTAGATTATACTAAAAAACTGTTTGGAAGTTTTCAATGGATATTTGATATATTTGGTGTAATTACTGGCGAAATATGACACTACACATAATTATTAATCCATTACATTGGAAGTCTCTATTAAAATATAAAATTCATAAACTGCAAGTAATATAAAAGTCATACATGTGTTACAATAGTTTCAAGTAATACCATAGCAATATATATACATGTAATATTAAAAAGAAACCGTTATCGAATATAATGACATTAATGTATGTGTTCCAATGAGTATACATATTAATGAGTAAACATGATATATACATGTAATTTTAAGACATGTAAAAAAATTGAAAAACAGCCGATCACATTAATATAATGACATTGACACAATTTTAAAACAATAATTAATAAAAAATAGAAATAATGAAGATATTTATTATATATTTTTTTACAGAAAAATCAGCATTAATAATAATTATAAATTGTAAAAATAGATAAAAAGTAATGGAGCTATTTTGACACACTATTAATTTGATGTTACATTGTATGACTTTGATTTACATGCGATTTTTTTCCAGATATACATGAGGCAATAAGGGTAGAACGTCACAATGCCCATGACTGTTAGGCATAGCATCCCAATTCCCCACCCTAATCCTCTGAACGCGTATGGAAGACAGAAGATAAAAAAATATCGGTTGTATCATATATAAAATTCAATAACATGGCTTTTGTTTAGGACATGCATGGAAGCTGTTAGGAATGTAAGCTATAATAAAATTACAAATTTTATTATGAATGTTTATCAAAAGAATCATTTATGAATTTTTGGTCGAAATCTGTAACACTATCTCTCTTATGTCCTCTTTTATATAAGTCTTCTTATTTTTATAAGTCTTCTTAACTTCTAGACCTTATTCACTTCTTTTATTCAAAAGTTAAAATCAAGGCATGCAATGAAACAATTTGTCACTCACATGTTCTTTCCTATTTTACATATTTGAAAGGACTCTAGGTGAGGAAACATAAACCACAAATCAAGACATGTTAGTCGAAATTTAAAAATACAATTGCAATTATGAAAGAAATTATAAAGTAACAATAACATATAAAGAGAGGGGGAGAAGAATCAAAGATGCGTTAAAAATGAGAGAGGAGTATTTTGCAAAAAAGGATAGAGATGTTAATGGAACACAGGCTATCGTGCACTCATTCACACTGCTCAAGAATATATTTTAAACTCCCGTATAGATAATATCCTTTTAGAAATATTTAATATAGATGCACTAACATTATGAGTTAACTAAAATACAAAATAATTTGGAGTAACATAGAAATATTACTATGAACCTACAAGGAGCAACTGGAACACACTAAAATATATTAAACTCACTTTATTGTAACACTATCTTTTCTCATTATTTTTTTAATTAATATATCTTTTTTATCTAAAACTTAAATTAACTCAGTTTTTCATATAATTTTTTTTTTGTAGTAGTAGTTTATCATATAATTAAGTTACACTAATTTCATTTCTTGCCCCATTTTATATTTTAATGTTTAGTTAATATGCAATCTTTTCATCTATTTGTCCAACATGATTTATGTTTCTTTTTATTGATTGCCCATTTCTTCTTCGTCTTTTTTATATTTTAGTTTTGATTTATATTTTTAACATATGTTGTACAAATAATACTTTTTGGTGTAAACTTCTTTTTTCCAAAAACAAATATATTTATTTTAAATCCCGTCTATATTTACCAATATTTTTCAACATAATTAGTTAAATTGCGTTTCTTATAAATTGCATATGTGTTTGGCAGTTACATTAACAAAATGGAAAATAATACCCGTCAGATATCAAGTCGACAGCAAAGGGTAAGAAGGGCCGAAAATGAAAGGAAGAGGAGACAAAATATGAACCTCGAACAAAGAGAAAATTATTTATCGATACGACGTGACAATTATAGGCGGAAAAAAGAGCAAGATAAACAAGCTCAAACATCTCGCACTATGAACAGTCGGAGGAGAGTTCCATTTCAAAATTTTACAAATATGAGATCTTCAATATCACACTTTCAAGGAACTCATGACAATGAAGCCGACTCAAGTAGAATTACACATGTTAATGATGTGGCACTTGGTTGGTGATGATCAATATAGACATTATAATCGTACTTTGTATAATATTGTTTATTTGTCATCTCTCATTTTATGTATTTAAACCCGCAGATCATAATTTCACATCACCTAACCAACGTATCAACAATAGTCACTATGCTACAGGTATACAAGATATTGTTCTACATATACGAGTAGTAATTTCAACATATATATATATATATATATATATATATATATATATATATATATATATATATATATATATATATATATATATATATATATATATATATATATATATATATATATATATATATATATATATATATATATATATATATATATATATATATATATATATATGTTAATTATTATTTTTGTATCAGGCGATATGGATGTTGATGAAGCTTTTTAGGATGCAGTAATATCAGATGTTAACATGGAAGCCATAAATGATGGTGCATCATGTCGTCCTCAAGGTATGTTCATAAACATTTTTCTGCCAAATAATGTAGCTCATACTAAAGTGACATAAAACTGAAAATTATGCACCGCATATTCTAAAGATAAAAAAGGGTGCACCATTGATGTTGTTGCGAAATCTAGATCCTAGATATGGACTGTATAATGGGACGCGGTTATTATGTCGTGGGTTATATATGAATATGTTGGATGTGGAAATCTTGATAGGAAACAACGCATGAAGACGAGCTTTCTTGCCCATAATTAAAATAAAAACATCGGCCAGTGATGGGTTGCCTTTGTCCTTAGTAGAAATCAGTTTCCTGTGCGACTAAGTTTTGCAATTACAATAAATAAGTCACAAGGACAAACCATCCCAAATGTTGGTATATATCTTCCACGACATGTTTTCAGTCATGGATAGTTATATGTGGTTTTATCTAGAGGTGTTTCATTGACTACACCAAAAGTTTTATCCAAGGAAGGAAAATTGGAAGGAGAAGATGGTGACTACACAAAAAATGTAGTCTTTAAATAAATTCTTTTATCGCACTCGCAGGTATCATTATGTACATTAAATAAATAATCTCACACATCGATTCCCATTTGTACACAAAATACCATTATTATATTGTATTCTTTATATGATAAAACTAAGTATAACTAAGTATAAAATTGTGTGGCTTTGATATACAGCCAAACTAGAACACAATGAAGTCTTCCAATTATGTAAGGAGCTGAGACGGAAGAATGTTGAAACTTGCTTCGACATAAAGGTAAGCTATACTTAATACTTTATTTTATGCTTTTAATTATAATCAATCAATTGGATCATACTTATTCTCACTACTCTTATATGGAATAAATTTTAGATGAGGGACTTTAAAGATAAATGGAACACACGGAAGGATGAACAAACAATTTCATCTATCGGCAAGCTAGACAATAAGGTGCATTTACCTTTTTCGCAACATGTATTAAAAAATATGTTTGTTTCATTTTTAGCACTCTTTGACTAACACTTTTATCATCATTATTAAAATAGGTCAAGTGTCTAAAAGTTTACTCTGTAGGTTTGGGCTTCACAGTGATAACAGATAAAACACAACTTTGGAAAATGGTGAAAAAAGAAAAAATATCTCAAAGGATGGACAAGTTTTAATTTTATTCATTTAATAATGTTTATCCATAAAATATTTTTGAATGCATGAGTTTTACTTTTACAATTGTTTTATATAAATAAAAAACCATGTATATTCACTAAATCCATTGTTTTCCCTTTTTTTACTAGAAATCCGCGTAATTCAAAATTAAGTCACGGTTGTTGTTTTACCAAAATTGAACTAAAACAAAATATTTCCATTCTTCAGGTATACATTTATTTATGGTTCAGTACACCAGATTATAATCAAACAAATCACATGTTTTGAATGTATTTCTTTGTTGATATGAAATTTCACGATGTATTTGTAGTTTTTTTAAAGCTCAAGAGCGCATCGATAAAGGGATGTATGAAGAATTGATTCGAATCTTTACAAGGTAGAAAAATAATATATTACACTAATTACTATTACTTTCACTATATTTGTCCCTAGAGCAATTCTAATGTGAGAGTCTTACATTTTTTCTTTACTATGGAAAACAATTGCAGAGAGAGAAAAAATTCTCAAGATAAAGATTTTATGTTCGGTCTTCCTCTTAAAGAACGTTATTGATTACACAGTATAGATAGTACTTTGTGTTCTTCAATTATTTTATATCATTTAGAATAACTTTGTTTGTTATTAGCATGTTTAGACAACATATTTTTTAATCTAAATTTTATTTAATTCGGTATGTTTAAACTAATAGTAGCATTAATGTATAGTTAATTCACTGAAATTTTTTTAGTATATATATATATATATATATATATATATATATATATATATATATATATATATATATATATATATATATATATATATATATATATATATATATATATATATATATATATATATATATATATATATATATATATATATATATATATATATATATATATATATATATATATATATATATATATATATATATATATAATCTTGATTTTAAGACTGCTTGAGAATATCTAAAAATAAATGCATTTAATTAATCTTAAGTATGATAAAAACTTCATACAAAATATACACACGTTTAGTTTTCTATGCTGTGCGCATTAAAAAAGCGGACAGACGGGCACGGGAGTGCCCGTGTGTACGCTTGTTAATATAATGAGATTGACAAAATTTTAAAACAATAATTAATAAAAAATAGAAATAATGAAGATATTTATTATATATTTTTTACAGAAAAATCAGCATTAATAATAATTATAAATTGTAAAAATAGATAAAAAGTAATGGAGCTATTTTGACACACTATTAATTTGATGTTACATTGTAAGACTTTGATTTTTCATGCAATTGTTTTCCAGATATACATGAGGCAATAAGGGTAGAACGTCACAATGCCCATGACTGTTAGGCATAGTATCCTAATTCCCCACCCTAATCCTCTGAACGCGTATGGAAGACAGAAGATAAAAAAAATATCGGTTGTATCATATATAAAATTCAATAACTTGGCTTTTGTTTAAGACATGCATGGATGCTGTTAGGAATGGAAGCTATAATAAAATTACAAATTTTATTATGCATGTTTATCAAAAGAATCATTTATGAATTTTTTTCGAAATCTGTAACGCTATCTCTCTTATGTCCTCTTTTATATAAGTCTTCTTATTTTTATAAGTCTTCTTAACTTCTAGACCTTATTCACTTCTTTTATTCAAAAGTTAAAATCAAGGCATGCAATGAAACAATTTGTCACCCACATGTTATTTCCTATTTTACATATTTGAAAGGACTCTAGGTGAGAAAACATAAACCACAAATCAAGACATGGTAGTCGAATTTAAAAATACAATTGCAATTATGAAAGAAAGTATAAAGTAACAATAACATATAAAGAGAGGGGGAGAAGAATCAAAGATGCGTTAAAAATGAGAGAGGAGTATTTTGCAAAAAGGATAGAGATGTTAATGGAACACAAGCTATCGTGCACTCATTTACACTGCTCAAGAATATATTCTAAACTCCCGTATAGATAATATCCTTTTAGAAATATTTAATATAGATGCACTAACATTATGAATTAACTAAAATACAAAATAATTTGGAGTAACATAGAAATATTACTATGAACGTACAAGGAGCAACTAGAACACACTGAAATATATTAAACTCCCTTTAGTGTAATACTATCTTTTCTCATTATTTTTTTAATTAATATATATTTTTTTATCTATAACTTAAATTAACTCAGTTTTTCATATAATTTTTTTTGTAGTAGTAGTTTATCATATAATTGGGTTACACTAATTTCATTTCTTTCCCCATTTTATATTTTAATGTTTAGTTAATATGAAATCTTTTCATCTATTTGTCGAACATAATTTATGTTTCTTTTTATTGATTGCCCATTTCTTCTTCGTCTTTTTTATATTTTAGTTTTGATTTATATTTTTAACATATGTTGTACAAATAATACTTTTTGGTGTAAACTTCTTTTTTCCAAAAACAAATATATTTATTTTAAATCCCGTCTATATTTACCAATATTTTTCAACATAATTAGTGAAATTGTGTTGCTTATAAATTGCATATGTGTTTGGCCGTTACATTAACAAAACGGAAAATAATACCCGTCAGATATCAAGTCAACAACAAAGGGCAAGAAGGGCCGAAAATGAAAGGAAGAGGAGACAAAATATGAACCTCGAACAAAGTGAAAATTATTTATCGATACGACGTGACAATTATAGGCGGCGAAAAGAGCAAGACAAACAAGCTCAAACATCTCGCACTATGAACAGTCGGAGGAGAGTTCCATTTCAAAATTTTACAAATATGAGATCTCCAATATCACACTTTCAATGAACTCATGACAATGAAGCCGGCTCAAGTAGAATTACACATGTTAATGATGTTGCACTTGCTTGGTGATGATCAATATAGACATTATAATCGTACTTTGTATAATATTGTTTATTTGTCATCTCTCATTTTATGTATTTAAACCTGCAGATCATAATTTCACATCACCTAACCAACGTATCAGCAATAGTCACTCTGCTACAGGTATACAAGATATTGTTCTACATATACGAGTAGTAATTTCAACACACACACACACACACACAGAGATATATACATATATATATATATATATATATATATATATATATATATATATATATATATATATATATATATATATATATATATATATATATATATATATATATATATATATATATATATATATATATATATATATATATATATATATATATATATATATATATATATATATATATATATATATATATATATATATATATATATATATATATATATATATATATATATATATATATATATATATATATATATATATATATATGTTAATTATTATTTTTGTATCAGGCGATATGGATGTTGATGAAGCTTTTTAGGATGCAGTAATATCAGATGTTAACATGGAAGCCATAAATGATGGTGCATCATGTCTTCCTCAAGGTATGTTCATAAACATTTTTCTGCCAAATAATGTAGCTTATACTCAAGTGACATAAAACTGAAAATTATGCACCGCATATTCTAAAGATAAAAAAGGGTGCACCATTGATGTTGTTGCGAAATCTAGATCCTAGATATGGACTGTGTAATGGGACACGGTTATTATGTCGTGGGTTATATATGAATATGTTGAATGTGGAAATCTTGATAGGAAACAACGCAGGAAGACGAGCTTTCTGCCCAGAATTAAAATAAAAACATCGGCCATTGATGGGTTGCTTTGTCCTTAGTAGAAAGCAGTTTCCTGTGCGACTAAGTTTTGCAATTACAATAAATAAGTCACAAGGACAAACCATCCCAAATGTTGGTATATATCTTCCACGATATGTTTTCAGTCATGGACAGTTATATGTGGCTTTATCTATAGGTGTTTCATTGACTACAACAAAAATTTTATCCAAGGAAGGAAAATTGGAAGGAGAAGATGGTGACTACACAAAAAATGTAGTCTTTAAATAAATTCTTTTATCGCACTCGCAGGTATCATTACGTACATTAAATAAATAATCTCACACATCGATTCCCATTTGTACACAAAATACCAATATTATATTGTATTCTTTATATGATAAAACTAAGTATAACTAAGTATAAAATTGTGTGGCTTTGATATACAGCCAAACTAGAACACAATAAAGTCTTCCAATTATGTAAGGAGCTGAGACGGAAGAATGTTGAAACTTGCTTCGACATAAAGGTAAGCTATACTTAATACTTTATTTTATGCTTTTAATTATAATCAATCAATTGGATCATACTTATTCTCACTACTCTTATACGGAATAAATTTTAGATGAGGGACTTTAAAGATAAATGGAACACACGGAAGGATGAACAAACAATTTCATCTATCGGCAAGCTAGACAATAAGGTGCATTTACCTTTTTCGCAACATGTATTAAAAAATATGTTTGTTTCATTTTTAGCACTCTTTGACTAACACTTTTATCATCCTTATTAAAATAGGTCAAGTGTCTAAAAGTTTACTCTGTAGGTTTGGGCTTCACAGTGATAATAGATAAAACACAACTTTGGAAAATGGTGAAAAAAGAAATAATATCTCAAAGGATGGACAAGTTTTAATTTTATTCATTTAATAATGTTTATCCATAAAATATTTTTGAATGCATGAGTTCTACTTTTACTATTGTTTTATATAAATAAAAAACCATGTATATTCACTAAATCCATTGTTTTCCCTTTTTTTACTAGAAATCCGCGTAATTCAAAATTAAGTCACGGTTGTTGTTTTACCAAAATTGAACTAAAACAAAATATTTCCATTCTTCAGGTATACATTTATTTATGGTTCAGTACACCAGATTATAATCAAACAAATCACGTGTTTTGAATGTATTTCTTTGTTGATATGAAATTTCACGATGTATTTGTAGTTTTTTTAAAGCTCAAGAGCGCATCGATAAAGGGATGTATGAAGAATTGATTCGAATCTTTATAAGGTAGAAAAGTAATATATTACACTAATTACTATTACTTTCACTATATTTGTCCCTAGAGCAATTCTAATGTGAGAGTCTTACATTTTTTCTTTACTATGGAAAACAATTGCAGAGAGAGAAAAAATTCACCAGATAAAGATTTTATGTTCGGTCTTCCTCTTAAAGAACGTTATTGATTACACAGTATAGATAGTACTTTGTGTTCTTCAATTATTTTATATCATTTAGAATAACTTTGTTTGTTATTAGCATGTTTAGACAACATATTTTTTAATCTAAATTTTATTTAATTCGGTATGTTTAAACTAATAGTAGCATTAATGTATAGTTAATTCACTGAAATTTTTTTAGTATATATATATATATATATATATATATATATATATATATATATATATATATATATATATATATATATATATATAATCTTGATTTTAAGACTGCTTGAGAATATCTAAAAATAAATGCATTTAATTAATCTTAAGTATGATAAAAACTTCATACAAAATATACACACGTTTAGTTTTCTATGCTTTGCGCATTAAAAAAGCGGACAGACGGGCACGGGAGTGCCCGTGTGTACGCTTGTTAATATAATGAGATTGACAAAATTTTAAAACAATAATTAATAAAAAATAGAAATAATGAAGATATTTATTATATATTTTTTACAGAAAAATCAGCATTAATAATAATTATAAATTGTAAAAATAGATAAAAAGTAATGGAGCTATTTTGACACGCTATTAATTTGATGTTACATTGTAAGACTTTGATTTTTCATGCAATTGTTTTCCAGATATACATGAGGCAATAAGGGTAGAACGTCACAACGCCCATGACTGTTAGGCATAGTATCCTAATTCCCCACCCTAATCCTCTGAACGCGTATGGAAGACAGAAGATAAAAAAAATATCGGTTGTATCATATATAAAATTCAATAACTTGGCTTTTGTTTAAGACATGCATGGATGCTGTTAGGAATGGAAGCTATAATAAAATTACAAATTTTATTATGCATGTTTATCAAAAGAATCATTTATGATTTTTTTTGGAAATCTGTAACGCTATCTCTCTTATGTCCTCTTTTATATAAGTCTTCTTATTTTTATAAGTCTTCTTAACTTCTAGACCTTATTCACTTCTTTTATTCAAAAGTTAAAATCAAGGCATGCAATGAAACAATTTGTCACCCACATGTTATTTCCTATTTTACATATTTGAAAGGACTCTAGGTGAGAAAACATAAACCACAAATCAAGACATGGTAGTCGAATTTAAAAATACAATTGCAATTATGAAAGAAAGTATAAAGTAACAATAACATATAAAGAGAGGGGGAGAAGAATCAAAGATGCGTTAAAAATGAGAGAGGAGTATTTTGCAAAAAGGATAGAGATGTTAATGGAACACAAGCTATCGTGCACTCATTTACACTGCTCAAGAATATATTCTAAACTCCCGTATAGATAATATCCTTTTAGAAATATTTAATATAGATGCACTAACATTATGAATTAACTAAAATACAAAATAATTTGGAGTAACATAGAAATATTACTATGAACGTACAAGGAGCAACTAGAACACACTGAAATATATTAAACTCCCTTTAGTGTAATACTATCTTTTCTCATTATTTTTTTAATTAATATATCTTTTTTTATCTATAACTTAAATTAACTCAGTTTTTCATATAATTTTTTTTGTAGTAGTAGTTTATCATATAATTGGGTTACACTAATTTCATTTCTTTCCCCATTTTATATTTTAATGTTTAGTTAATATGAAATCTTTTCATCTATTTGTCGAACATAATTTATGTTTCTTTTTATTGATTGCCCATTTCTTCTTCGTCTTTTTTATATTTTAGTTTTGATTTATATTTTTAACATATGTTGTACAAATAATACTTTTTGGTGTAAACTTCTTTTTTCCAAAAACAAATATATTTATTTTAAATCCCGTCTATATTTACCAATATTTTTCAACATAATTAGTGAAATTGTGTTGCTTATAAATTGCATATGTGTTTGGCCGTTACATTAACAAAACGGAAAATAATACCCGTCAGATATCAAGTTGTCATACCCTAAATTTGCCCTACCCGTGTAGTTTTCATCTGAATATCTATTTATTAGAAACTATTAGAAAAAGGAGAAGATATATGTAGTTCTTGCTATTATTGCTCTCATTTCCTAAGCTCGGGTTAAGGTGAGACTCATTGGGCTATCAAGTGGGAAGTGTGTTTGTACTCATTGTTTTTGAATTGATTTAGATATGGCTTCCTGATTCTACTTTAAATTAAGAGTTTTGGGCAGTATATTAAAGGGTCATACCTCAAGTCTAGATCTTTTGGTTTTTAGGGGGATTCTCTCGCTTTAGCTTCATAACGGAGTTTTGTTCTTTTAAGATCCAGACGGTAAAATTCAAATTTTGAGTCATGGGTGAATTTGAGTTTTGTTCATTTTGAGGGAAGAAGTTCAAGAAAGTTGAAGTTTCATTCTTTTTTGTTTGCTATCTTTAGATCAAGGATAGAGGAAATGTCATGGGTTAGTTCTCACGTCTAAGTATGGAAGATGGGGTAAAGGCAACAGAAATTTGAGATCCAACTCGTTACAAAGTGGGCACCCATTTAAATGATGAATTGAAGATGGCAATCTTAGAACAGATGAGGAAATTATTTATTCAAAAGGTGCATGTGTCATAAATTACAAAGTTTCTTTGAAATTACAAGGTTTGGATTACAAATATTTAGCCATTACATTTGAACCCTAAGCTGAATCATATGCCAAGTTGTCTAAAGATTCATTTCCATGTTATCCGCCAAAGCCTTGTTTTTATCTCAAGCTTTACTCCAGAGCCTTAAGCGTGCAGTTCATGTTGTCATGTTATGATCCCTCGTCAAAAAGAAAGCTTCAAAACAATCCAAGGCGTTGTCATTTTTGTTCTCACCTGTAAAAGTGTCATGTGTACATTCAACCCAAGTTGCATATTAGCACAATATTACAAGCAAAATGGTGGCATGGCTCACATACCCCCACCGCATGGCTTCAAAATGTAAGGGTGAAATAATGAAGACAACATGCTTTAATATTTTCTGTCAAAGACTCACATTCAGTATAATTCACGAAAGCTAGCAGAACATCAGCCCATAACATTATCATACGAGACAGGCGCTAAGAAAACTCATGTTACTGGCACATCATCAAGTGACAGCAGCCCCACGCTACTAACAAGTTTGAAGTTGTAAAAGACCAAGCCGCGAATCCGCTGTCATGTAATCCACAAACTAATTCATGGTTACCTGCACGAATTTCATGCTTTGATTCAAATGACGGTATCCATAAAAGTTGCAAATCAAAATTGACGCGTCCGTTACCATAGAAAAGGGGCTTACCGTACGCCAACATAATACACAGCCAATACCCCCACAGAAGCGACAAACTCGTAACGTCTTCATATGCATCTCGCACCAATCTTCAAGTCGCATACATACAGCTGTGGAATTGCGAGTAACCACAACTATTTGTTACTCATTATAACTTAATTGTTTGATCAAATTACTTGTGAACGGATAACAAGATTTGTCGAAGTGTTGACCTATGCAAGGAGGCATTAAATTCCAATTTCTGCAGGAGTCTATAAAAACTGAATGGTGCATCTACCTTCGGTTAACCGTGGACTTTCTCTTTATACCCAGACCTCTTAGCCATGCTAAGTCCACCACGCCCAATATCTCGTAAGGCAAGTTTCAAAGTTGATTTAGATTCTCATCATGTACATGAAAAAAAGAAGAATGAAGGAGGTTAGCGGAGAAAATACTAACAAAATGTTTGTTCCAAATGAACGGCGAAAAGAATGTTTGAGTATGTGTGCTGAGATATTTCAGTTAGGGCAAGGTTATCACACCAGAACTAATAGCTTGAAGATCATGGGGCCAAGTGTATTACCTCATGATGCTATGTGATCTAAGACATGAGTTTAATGCAGTTTGAGCGTCACCCTGCGGCACAAACTCGTAAACCAAGTTCAAGCTATAAACCTGCAAAAGACTAAGTTCAATATAGGAGCAATTCAAAGCAATTGGCAAAGAGGCAATGTTACAGTTGGTGTCTCAAGAGAGAAAACTAGACTGACATGTAAAACTATTTGCTCTTGACAGAACATAAGTTGCTAGATACTGCAGCCCGCGCACCTTCTTCTCGCGAGGAATGCGGCCTGCCAAAACAGAGAGAGTCCACAAATGAAATTCACACAAAAACAAGTATGACAAACAAATACTTCACACAAATCTCCTTAAATTCACCTGGTATGCATCCCCATAATCTATTTTGAAGCAACCAAACTTTCAAAACGACTGGGTGATTATTGAAATCTTCACTCCATTTGTAAAGCTTAGGAAAATCTATCACTATTCCAGCTCAGCGGTGAAATCTTTAAGGTGGGACCACTTGATTCTCTAGGTATTTTCTTGAGGCAAGAAAGTCTCCAACGTACCCAATGCACAAATCCTGCTGTGGAAATGCCCCAAAGAATTAGGTTGTACACAAATTGCAAAAAGACAAAAAAAAACAATAAAAAAGGTTTCAAGAGTACATACCGTGTTTTCACAAAACTGCTACTCACATGACACTACTCATTTCCATCTTCCATATACTCTCTCCATTTAAAACCGTGTGGGAGGCTGCAACAAAGGGGAGAACCCTAGCCGCTATCTCTCTCATGACCCCAAAGCTTTTCTCTTCCTCTGCAGAAAACCATAAAACCCTAGCCTCCATCTCCTGAAAAAAGGGGGAAAACCCTTCATAGAACCCAGAATCCCTTCGATGAAATCTCCCTCAAAAACTTCAGACTCCCTCTTTTCTCCCTTCAACCAACATCTAAAGTCCATAGAATAACAAAAAAAGTATTCAAGATACCTCCATCGACTTCAAACATCATCATCTTCAAACAACACTAACAAACCTCATCTCCTCCCTCTCATAACCTCAATCGCCCTTGAAAAATCCCAAAAAAACCTTAAACATTTCTTCAGTGAACAAGCCCAGAGAATCGAACCCCTCTTGCTGAGAACAACATAAACACTTTCGAAAACTTGGTGACGAATCGAACTTCAAAGCCTCTCGCAAAATACCCGTCTCTATTCTAACCCATTTTTCTTCAAACATCTCCCCAGAAACGACTTTCAGAAACCCATCGAACCACAACGTCACCCTGAAATACACCAGTGTTTCCACTCAACCTTCTTTTAAAACCCAGAAATACGATCTTCACAAATAGAGAGAGATTGGAGATGAAAGAGAGATTAAGATCGAAGCAACCTGAAGTATGAGGCGAAGACGCAAACAAAAAAGATCGGCGTGAGTTTCTCTTTGCACGGAGGAAAGGTTAATATGAAATGTGCCACTCGATGAACTCGAAGCGTGTTTCCTTTTGGTTGATTATTTTGTTGTCTATGCTTTTGCTGAATGTGGTCGGAGCTCACTCGTTTTTTTTAATTTAATTTTTCATGTTTTGGTTTTGTCTTGTGGATGAATGGGCCATAAGGCCCATAATGATCCCATCTGTTCTAATTCACATACACCCAGATCTGGTTCTGTCCACTCTCTCATTGTGTTTCTTTTTTTTCATTTATTTATTAATTTTATTAGTTTTTGATATCTTCTTTATTAATAAAAACAAAAGAAGCCCTTAAGATTGTTGGTCTTCAATACATTTTTATTTTATGTTTTCTCAATCGATTTTATTAATATTGTTTCTTTTGTTTATTTTTTCCATTTTTTTATCTCAATTTCATTCTCATTTTTCGGTCGATGACGAAGTTTCCGCCGTTTAGCCGTCAAAATATTGACGTGAAACAAAGGATCCGAGACCACCTTTTTTTTCTCTCTGATTTTATTTCGATTATTGGATCGATGAAAGTCTTTTATTCGTAAGCGTCGCGTATCGAAGTTGATAACCTTCTCGATTTCAAATCTATGGGGAATGACCATTGGGGTCATTTTCCGTACTTTGGGATCGTGATAGGCTACCTTCGATTAATCGGCATTATGTTTGCGATTAAGACGAGATCCATTCTTTTGTTTCCCAATTCGATTCACTAACCATTAAATTTAATTTTCGTTAAATATTATTGTGAATATTATTGTCATATTATTATTCATATTGTCATATCTCATTATTCATATCTCACTCACCCATATTTGAAAATACTTAATAAATTATCGAAACTCCTAAAAACCAAATTGGTAGACTGTTGTATCATTGGTTATTTACAGGTATCTGGATTTTAAGTCGTGCCCGACTTTGCTCAAGGCGTAGTTTAGGACACAAATGCACACACACGGCTTTCTCTTGGGCTACCTGACAATGAGACCCTTTTATTTCGTGCAATCCCGTGTAAATTACATGTACCCCTCTCCCACTCCGATGTATGTTTCGCATTTCTTTGATTATTAGTATATCACCTAGGCGCCCATAGGGACTAGGGCGGATCAAACTATTTTCAAACTAATTCTCGATTCATCATCGAGCCACTTTCAAACAACCCCGTAAGTCGAGTGCTCATACGCATTCGCCATCAACCTATTACAACTCGACCCTTGATGCGTAAGTCAAGCCGGTCTCTTTTTTCAAACAATTTCACTTTCAACACGCTTTGCACGCGATAATGAGTCAAACCCTTGATCCAACGTCAAGTGGATTTTTGAAACAAATTACCAATCAATTAACAATTATTTAACGCTTTTTTCAAGGTGTAAAGAGTGGGTTCAAGTCTTTGAGCTTGCTTTCGATTGTTTGGATGCGAGTTATCTTATTCGTGTGTGAGCAATTGACGCCTTTAAATAATATTAACAAATTTGATAATACTCAACCATCTCCAATTACTCACCTTTCAAACAACTTCTTTTACGATGAAAAAGAGAGTGTCCCAAGTCTTTGGTTCGCTCTCCCGACTACTTGGATCCGAGGAGCCTTTCTCAAGCTTCAAGTAGTCGTCATCCGACCAATCTCATCCTTTTATACACCATTTCAAATTCAAACAACCCTCCTTTGTGATGAAAAAGAAAGTGTTCCAAGTCTTTGGTTCGCTTTCCTGATTACTTGGGGTCTGTGAAGTCTTTCTTAGGCTTCAAATGATCGTCATCATTTCAACCTTATCCTTTCAAACATATTATTCCTTCATGATGAAAAAGAGAGTGTTCCAAGTCTTTGGTTCGCTTTCCCGATTACTTGGGTCCGAGAAGTCTTTCTTAAGACCTGAGTAATCGTCATCCGTATCCCTTCAAACTCAATTCAAACCCGTTTCTTTCGTGGTCGTATCCACGAACTACGACCGCTCTGATTCTTCATTCATTATCGAATGTAAGATACGTAGGCACAGGATTGCGATGATCTTGGCGAGCACAATCCCCTCCATCTTCCATTTCCCCCCATCCTTTCCCGTAGTCGAACTACGACGCTCTGATTTCTCATTCTCGTCCGAATGAGCATACGTAGGCACAAGGGCCCCAATCCTTGGCGAGCACCCTATCCTCTAACCATCCCCCTTCCCCTGGTGTTTTTAGCCTTTATAATATCCTTTAGCATTTAGTAGCAAGAAGAGAAGAATTAAGTTTAGCTAACATCCATTAACTCGAATTAAGAGGTTCCCGTCGAGTACGACGGACGTGAGGGGTGCTAATACCTTCCCCTCGCGTAACCGACTCCCGAACCCAGGAATATGGTTGCGACGGCCGTGTTCCTTCCGCGTTTATGAGGTTTTCTTGATATTTTCCTCTCCCGTTCATTCGGGAAAAATAAAGTTCGGTGGCGACTCTGTCGAACCGCATTTTCCGCGCCTTTCGCGCGAGGGTCGTTTCTCCGAAATGTCTCCATGGAATTTTCGAGGTGCGACAGGTGGCGACTCTGCTGGGGACTATTGCTCCATGCAAGAGAGAGTCGAGCCTATCTTAGTTTGAGTTGTTAGCTTTTTGTTTTTATTTTCTTCTCGCTTATTTGTTGGTATCCTTGTCTTGGTTACTTATGCTTGTGGCATTATGGGGTTGTTCTGCTTATGGTTATTTTGTGAGATGGCTCTACACCCGAGTCCGAGTATAACCCTAGGATTAGGATGGTGGTTGTGTAGTGGAGACTTGCGTGGAGTCTTTCACGTTGAGTTGAAGCGAAGACCCCGCTTGGAGTAGATTCCTTGGAGATATTGTTGTTGTGGTGAGTCTTTGCCATTACAACAATGTTTTCGAATTTGAATCGTTTATCCCAAGGACCATAAACCGTTTTATCCATGGTGGTTGGTAGCGTTAATTCTTTGTGAATTAATATGAACGCCCCAATCAGATGAGATCCCTTGAACGTATTACTTTCTTACAGTAATATTTTCAACCTCGATCTATGACTCTGAGAACCTTTTCTAGAATCCGTGTGTCGATGGTTGTGTAATTGATGCCTCCGAGAAGTCTTTCTCGCGTGGAAGATACGAGAACCTCACCTAGAGGAGATTCTTTTGAGGATATTACCATCATGATGAGGCTTTGTCATGGCAGTAATATCTTTGAAAGATATCCATGACTCTAGGCACCTACCCGTTTTAGAATCCTACCTGTGGGGGTTTCTTTGAGCAGTGACTGTGGTCCTTGAAACCGTTCACCCGGCTAATTCTCAGAACTGTTTGAATTTGTGATCCTGTGATCCTGGATCTTGCATCTTGCATTGCATATCATTTGCATTTCATCTCATTTGTTGTGCATCTTGCATTCTCCTTCCTTCAGCAGTTTCTCATGTCTCCATTCCTTCTTCTCCAGTAAATCAAGCTGAGTCCTCGACACCAGTACGCGACTAGAGCCAATACAAGACGAATAATGGAGCAGATTCAACAGGAGCAAGCTACCTTCAGGGAAGAGTTGGATTCTATGAAAGGAAAGATCGATCAGATCCTCGAAGCCATCCTCGCAGCCAGAAGAGAGGAAGAACAGCGTGAAGCTGCTGCTGTCGTCAACAACATTGGTCAAGGACAAGGGTCTACTGCCATCCCTTTAGTTCCAATTCCAAATCCTCAGGGGATGCCGTTGAACTTCAATAACGCAGCCGAAGGGACCACTTCTCAGCCAATCCCAGCGCCTGGAGTTACTGTTGGAGCTATCCCGCACGCCCAGCCTGCTGCTGTGCAAATCCCGGTTCCTCATGTCGAAGATACTCTGATGGATCAGTATGACGACGTTCAGAACTATCATGCTGCTATCCCCATTGCCAGTCCTGTTGCCGCTCAGGATTCTGAAGCCATGAAGATGTGCCGAGATCTAGCCGAGAAACTCCGAGCCATGGAGGGGCACAATTCAAATTCTTTCAGTGCTTTGGAATTATGCTTGGTGCCGGATGTTGTCATTCCTCCCAAGTTCAAAGTGCCAGAGTTCTCGAAGTACAAAGGCCTCAGCTGCCCGAACATTCATCTGAAGATGTACTGTCGCAAGATGGCTGCCTATGCCAGAGACGAAAAGCTCATGATCCATTGCTTTCAAGACAGCTTGTCTGGGGCATCACTCGAATGGTATATGCAGCTGGAACGTAACAGTGTGCGCACTTGGGCCGAGCTAGCCGATGCATTTGTCAAGCAGTATAAGTACAACACCGATCTTGCTCCGAATCGTACTCAACTTCAAAGTATGACTCAGAAGGACAACGAATCCTTCAAGGAGTACGCACAACGATGGAGAGAGCTAGCCGCAAGGGTGCATCCACCTCTTGTTGACCGTGAACTAATTGACATCTTCATGGGCACTTTGCAAGGCCAGTACTACGAAAAGCTGATCGGTAGTGTCTCCGCTGGATTCTCTGACTTGGTGATCGTCGGTGAGAGAATTGAAGAAGGGCTGAAGAGTGGGAAGATCCCAGGAGGTTCTAACAGCCAGGCTAATGCCAAGAAGCCTTTTAACGGATACAAGAAGAAAGAAGGCGAAACAAATGCCATCTTTTCGCAGAAAGGGCAAGCTTCTCAACAAGCTCCTGCTCCTATGCCTTATCAAGTTCCCTATTATCAGTATCCGTATGCTGCTGCTGCGCAATATGCTCCAATGCCTTATCAGCCAGCTGTTCAAGCAGTACAAGCTCAGATACCACGGCAACAGGCTCCTCAGCAACAAGCCTACAACCAGCAAGGATATCAGTATCCTCCTCAGCAACAGCAGATGCAAGCTACTCAGCAACGACAAGGTGCTCGCCCACAGCGTCCGCAGAGAACATGGAGACCAGATAGAGCCTTTGATCGTCTACCAATGTCATATGCCAAAATCTTTGCTCAGTTGATGGAGAAGAAAGCTGTTGTTCCGAGAGATCTGGCTCCTCCAACTGTCATTCCTGCCGATTACGATGCAAATGCTCATTGTGAGTTTCATAAGGGCGCTCCAGGTCACACCATTGAGGACTGCAGAGCTTTCAAGCACATAATTCAAGACATGATCGATAGGGATGCTATCAACTTCAATGGGAAGTCTCCGAATATCATCAACAATCCGATGCCACCAGTCAACTAGTGCCAACATCAGATCGATTTCAGTCAAGATCATTCCCCGAAGAAGGCAGTCATGTTGCCATTTCATATTTCTCATTTCTTATGTTTTGTCTTTGTTTATTTAAGTATTGTATGCTTTGAACAATTGCCATTCGTATTTGGTTTTCATTAATGTATCGTTTATGCATGTTTTGAATTAGTTATGTCGTATTCACTAATTTTTACTTATCACCGACACATTTATTCACTCCACTCTATTCACTGTTGTTTGGTTTGAGGGAGGATGATGAAAACGAGATACCCATAATTGCAAATCGTATGCCTTCAGATAGAATCTTGTCAATGATGTATAGGCATTGTTTCAATTCCCCTAAACACCGGAGTTATAAGGAGTTAGTCCCTAGTAAACCACTTCGAGCCTAGAAGTAGTAGTTTCCTTCGGATATTCAAACCTTTTGCACTCAACCTGGGGCAGGGTAGTATTCAGTTAATCTGATCCCGCACTCGAATCACGAAAGAAAACCCAAATACAAGATGGTTGTTCATCAATAACCCTTGACATGGCAGTCACAATCCTTCAAAAAAATTCAAAAGCCTGCTAAGTCAAACACCTCAAAAGGAGACTTAGGCAAAAATCAAGGCAATCCCGATGGATCTGACAAGCAAAGTCAGTCCATGCAAAAGTTAGGGATCAAAAACAAAACCAAAAAGAGGTCCTCAAACCCTTAACAAAAACAAAATAAGATTCAGTGGCCACTCAAATCAAGGGGCTACTGACATCCATCAAAATAAGATGGCTGCCATTTCAAGCATACCTTGCACCGTCAAGACAAGTGCATAATTAACTGAGCGTAGGACTGGAGATCATTAAGAAGAAGGGGTGGGTACAAATCATACTTTGAGCCTAATATCCTTTGTTTCAAAACCGCGAACCAGACCACGTTACAACCCTTGAAAGACCTAATTGAGATGAGGTTTATTCTGAAAGCATACTATCGCAAGGTTGCGTAACCTGACTCCTCACATGATTGTTAATCATCAACATTGGTGTCGTTATTCGTGCTATATCTTTCTACACTAAATTAGCACAACGTTTGGGCTAACAATCCATTCGTCTCACTATCACGACACTCTCAATAAAAGACACTTTTTCAAATCTTGCATCAAACTTTGCATTAATTATTACCATTTGTGAATATACAATTCTAATTGCAAATCAGTGCTAGGTAATCAAAGACACTCCAACAAGGGGCAATTCGAAGAATGGCTTGACTTTCAGTGGCGTACACGAGGCAAGAAACCCGCAAGCTAGGGTAAATCGTTTCAATGGCTCGAGCAGGGGCAAGTCATCAAAGTCCAGCTTCAACTTCAGAACTGGTTAATCTGGGGCATACCATTAACGAGTTCAGGCTGGGGCAAGACCAGATTGTCCTGATCATCAAGCATAGTTGCAACCTTCTTTGGGGCAAATTCACAGCGAACCATCAAGTACCCAGACTTGAGGCATCCAGTGCATCTTCTGTTTCAATCATGGCGTCTTCAACGAACTGCGTGTCGAGGAAGTTAATCCCTCCCACCACCTGAAGTCCAATCCGCATTGGCAACTACCGAAAAGTCCACCATGCTGGAATCCCCGCTTGCATTTCAAATTACCCGTCTACGTCATGTGCATCATAAGCATAGCATTTGACCTCATAAGCATCTTGCATCATATGCATTCTCCAATCATATCATACTTCCCCAGTTTTTGCATCTCCGCGCGTCAGCATTTGCGTTTGCATTTCCATTCGCTATGGAACCTCATTATCATCCAGCATTCGCATATGCAAGTCAAGGTCCAGGATCAATCTCGAAGATTTCCAAGACTATCATCAGCCCAATCAGGGGCATTTTCCGCAAGACTGTGGGTTTCTCCCATGATTTTCAAGAGCTCCAAAGCAATCATCAGCCCAGTCAGGGGCAACCTACTGCAATTGTGGGTTTCTCCCACAAAATTCAAGGATCATCAAAGCAAGATTCAGCCTAATCAAGGGCATCTTTTGCAAGACCATGGGTGTTTCCCATGATGTGTTTCAACCTCGGGGTCGATCATATCTTCAAATCTACATTCAGCCCAGTCAAGGGCATACCATTCAGGACTGTGGGCATTTCCCACGAAGTTGTTCAACCTTTTGTTGGGCAAATCCAAGAAGTTCAGTGCAAGATCCAGCCCGAGCAGGGGCATCTTCAGCCAAATCGTGAGCGTACCTCGTGAAGTTGTTCATCCTTTTGTCGAGCCAGACAAGACATCAAGACAAACTCAGCCCAGTCAAGGGACATCCTCTTCAGAACTCATGAGTGTAACCATGAAATTATTTCCACAAAGTTGACCTCCAAGCAATGTGGTGGGCGTACCCCGTTATTTCATTTCAATCTTCCTCTTGGGTGTTCCCCAATGAGTCGTATTCGGGCAAGCGTGACCGTTGTCAATTGCGTTACTACCATCCTTTTGGTGATAGTGGAACCTCGTCAGTTCAACCTAGCCTGCATCCTTTTGATGTTGGTAAACTTCAAATTGGTGTTGTCCTATCATCCTTTTGGTGATAGCGACCTGTGTGTTGTGATTTCGCTCTACCATCCTTTTGGTGGTAGGTCCGGTATTTCGTCGATATCAGATTAGGCGACGTTTTGTTTGTGTTTTCGCTCTGCCATCCTTTTGGTGGTGGGTCTGGCATTTCGTCGATGTCAGATTGTGCGATATGATCTGTGTTGTGTTTTGCTCCGTCATCCTTTTGGTGGGGGGTCTATCATGGTCATTAATGATAGATTGTGCGATCTGTTTTGTGTTTCGCTCCGTCATCCTTTTGGTGGGGGGTCTATCATGGTCATTAATGATAGATTGTGCGATGTGTTTCGCTCCGTCATCCTTTTGGTGGGGGGTCTATCATGGTCATTAATGATAGATTGTGCGAAGTTTGTTTGTCTCGCTCCGTCATCCTTTTGGTGGGGGGTCTATCATGGTCATTAATGATAGATTGTGCGATATTGTTTGTTTTGTGTTTCGCTCCGTCATCCTTTTGGTGGGGGGTCTATCATGGTCATTAATGATAGATTGTGCGAATTTTGTTTGTTTCGCTCCGTCATCCTTTTGGTGGGGGGTCTATCATGGTCATTAATGATAGATTGTGCGAATTTTGTTTGTTTCGCTCCGTCATCCTTTTGGTGGGGGGTCTATCATGGTCATTAATGATAGATTGTGCGATGTGTTTCGCTCCGTCATCCTTTTGGTGGGGGGTCTATCATGGTCATTAATGATAGGTTGTGCGAAGTTTGTTTGTCTCGCTCCGTCATCCTTTTGGTGGGGGGTCTATCATGGTCATTAATGATAGATTGTGCGATATTGTTTGTTTTGTGTTTCGCTCCGTCATCCTTTTGGTGGGGGGTCTATCATGGTCATTAATGATAGATTGTGCGAATTTTGTTTGTCTCGCTCCGTCATCCTTTTGGTGGGGGGTCTATCATGGTCATTAATGATAGATTGTGCGATATTGTTTGTTTTGTGTTTCGCTCCGCCATCCTTTTGGTGGGGGGTCTATCATGGTCATTAATGATAGATTGTGCGATATTGTTTGGTTTGTGTTTCGCTCTGCCATCCTTTTGGTGGTGGGTCTGGCATTTCGTCGATGTCAGATTGTGCGATATGATCTGTGTTGTGTTTTGCTCCGTCATCCTTTTGGTGGGGGGTCTATCATGGTCATTAATGATAGATTGTGCGATCTGTTTTGTGTTTCGCTCCGTCATCCTTTTGGTGGGGGGTCTATCATGGTCATTAATGATAGATTGTGCGATGTGTTTCGCTCCGTCATCCTTTTGGTGGGGGGTCTATCATGGTCATTAATGATAGATTGTGCGATATGTTTGGCGTGTGTTTCGCTCCGTCATCCTTTTGGTGGGGGGTCTATCATGGTCATTAATGATAGATTGGGCGATATTGTTTGGCGATGTGTTTCGCTCCGTCATCCTTTTGGTGGGGGGTCTATCATGGTCATTAATGATAGATTGTGCGATGTGTTTCGCTCCTTCATCCTTTTGGTGGGGGGTCTATCATGGTCATTAATGATAGATTGTGCGATATGTTTGGCGTGTGTTTCGCTCCGTCATCCTTTTGGTGGGGGGTCTATCATGGTCATTAATGATAGATTGTGCGATGTGTTTTGTGTTTCGCTCTGTCATCCTTTTGGTGGGGGGTCTATCATGGTCATTAATGATAGATTGTGCGATAGTTTGTTTGTGTTTCGCTCCGTCATCCTTTTGGTAAGGGGTCTGGCATAGTCATTATTGTCACATTGTGCAATTGTATTTTTGCTCTACCATGCTTTTGGTGGTAGTAGCCATGTGTGTTTTCTCCCATCATCCTTTTGGTGATGTGGACCTTTTGCCAATTATTTGCAGTTTACTCATAAGTATACCTCATCCAGCATTTTCAATTCCTGAGCATTTCTTTTCTTTTCGGACAAATTCAGGGTTTTCTTTTTGTATCTAATTGACTTCTACCTCATAAGAAAAAATGTTGTAGCAGTTTTTCTTACTCGGTCTAAGCCAATTAGATAGGGGCATCTGTCATACCCTAAATTTGCCCTACCCGTGTAGTTTTCATCTGAATATCTATTTATTAGAAACTATTAGAAAAAGGAGAAGATATATGTAGTTCTTGCTATTATTGCTCTCATTTCCTAAGCTCGGGTTAAGGTGAGACTCATTGGGCTATCAAGTGGGAAGTGTGTTTGTACTCATTGTTTTTGAATTGATTTAGATATGGCTTCCTGATTCTACTTTAAATTAAGAGTTTTGGGCAGTATATTAAAGGGTCATACCTCAAGTCTAGATCTTTTGGTTTTTAGGGGGATTCTCTCGCTTTAGCTTCATAACGGAGTTTTGTTCTTTTAAGATCCAGACGGTAAAATTCAAATTTTGAGTCATGGGTGAATTTGAGTTTTGTTCATTTTGAGGGAAGAAGTTCAAGAAAGTTGAAGTTTCATTCTTTTTTGTTTGCTATCTTTAGATCAAGGATAGAGGAAATGTCATGGGTTAGTTCTCACGTCTAAGTATGGAAGATGGGGTAAAGGCAACAGAAATTTGAGATCCAACTCGTTACAAAGTGGGCACCCATTTAAATGATGAATTGAAGATGGCAATCTTAGAACAGATGAGGAAATTATTTATTCAAAAGGTGCATGTGTCATAAATTACAAAGTTTCTTTGAAATTACAAGGTTTGGATTACAAATATTTAGCCATTACATTTGAACCCTAAGCTGAATCATATGCCAAGTTGTCTAAAGATTCATTTCCATGTTATCCGCCAAAGCCTTGTTTTTATCTCAAGCTTTACTCCAGAGCCTTAAGCGTGCAGTTCATGTTGTCATGTTATGATCCCTCGTCAAAAAGAAAGCTTCAAAACAATCCAAGGCGTTGTCATTTTTGTTCTCACCTGTAAAAGTGTCATGTGTACATTCAACCCAAGTTGCATATTAGCACAATATTACAAGCAAAATGGTGGCATGGCTCACATACCCCCACCGCATGGCTTCAAAATGTAAGGGTGAAATAATGAAGACAACATGCTTTAATATTTTCTGTCAAAGACTCACATTCAGTATAATTCACGAAAGCTAGCAGAACATCAGCCCATAACATTATCATACGAGACAGGCGCTAAGAAAACTCATGTTACTGGCACATCATCAAGTGACAGCAGCCCCACGCTACTAACAAGTTTGAAGTTGTAAAAGACCAAGCCGCGAATCCGCTGTCATGTAATCCACAAACTAATTCATGGTTACCTGCACGAATTTCATGCTTTGATTCAAATGACGGTATCCATAAAAGTTGCAAATCAAAATTGACGCGTCCGTTACCATAGAAAAGGGGCTTACCGTACGCCAACATAATACACAGCCAATACCCCCACAGAAGCGACAAACTCGTAACGTCTTCATATGCATCTCGCACCAATCTTCAAGTCGCATACATACAGCTGTGGAATTGCGAGTAACCACAACTATTTGTTACTCATTATAACTTAATTGTTTGATCAAATTACTTGTGAACGGATAACAAGATTTGTCGAAGTGTTGACCTATGCAAGGAGGCATTAAATTCCAATTTCTGCAGGAGTCTATAAAAACTGAATGGTGCATCTACCTTTGGTTAACCGTGGACTTTCTCTTCATACCCAGACCTCTTAGCCATGCTAAGTCCACCACGCCCAATATCTCGTAAGGCAAGTTTCAAAGTTGATTTAGATTCTCATCATGTACATGAAAAAAAGAAGAATGAAGGAGGTTAGCGGAGAAAATACTAACAAAATGTTTGTTCCAAATGAACGGCGAAAAGAATGTTTGAGTATGTGTGCTGAGATATTTCAGTTAGGGCAAGGTTATCACACCAGAACTAATAGCTTGAAGATCATGGGGCCAAGTGTATTACCTCATGATGCTATGTGATCTAAGACATGAGTTTAATGCAGTTTGAGCGTCACCCTGCGGCACAAACTCGTAAACCAAGTTCAAGCTATAAACCTGCAAAAGACTAAGTTCAATATAGGAGCAATTCAAAGCAATTGGCAAAGAGGCAATGTTACAGTTGGTGTCTCAAGAGAGAAAACTAGACTGACATGTAAAACTATTTGCTCTTGACAGAACATAAGTTGCTAGATACTGCAGCCCGCGCACCTTCTTCTCGCGAGGAATGCGGCCTGCCAAAACAGAGAGAGTCCACAAATGAAATTCACACAAAAACAAGTATGACAAACAAATACTTCACACAAATCTCCTTAAATTCACCTGGTATGCATCCCCATAATCTATTTTGAAGCAACCAAACTTTCAAAACGACTGGGTGATTATTGAAATCTTCACTCCATTTGTAAAGCTTAGGAAAATCTATCACTATTCCAGCTCAGCGGTGAAATCTTTAAGGTGGGACCACTTGATTCTCTAGGTATTTTCTTGAGGCAAGAAAGTCTCCAACGTACCCAATGCACAAATCCTGCTGTGGAAATGCCCCAAAGAATTAGGTTGTACACAAATTGCAAAAAGACAAAAAAAACAATAAAAAAGGTTTCAAGAGTACATACCGTGTTTTCACAAAACTGCTACTCACATGACACTACTCATTTCCATCTTCCATATACTCTCTCCATTTAAAACCGTGTGGGAGGCTGCAACAAAGGGGAGAACCCTAGCCGCTATCTCTCTCATGACCCTAAAGCTTTTCTCTTCCTCTGCAGAAAACCATAAAACCCTAGCCTCCATCTCCTGAAAAAAGGGGGAAAACCCTTCATAGAACCCAGAATCCCTTCGATGAAATCTCCCTCAAAAACTTCAGACTCCCTCTTTTCTCCCTTCAACCAACATCTAAAGTCCATAGAATAACAAAAAAAGTATTCAAGATACCTCCATCGACTTCAAACATCATCATCTTCAAACAACACTAACAAACCTCATCTCCTCCCTCTCATAACCTCAATCGCCCTTGAAAAATCCCAAAAAAACCTTAAACATTTCTTCAGTGAACAAGCCCAGAGAATCGAACCCCTCTTGCTGAGAACAACATAAACACTTTCGAAAACTTGGTGACGAATCGAACTTCAAAGCCTCTCGCAAAATACCCGTCTCTATTCTAACCCATTTTTCTTCAAACATCTCCCTAGAAACGACTTTCAGAAACCCATCGAACCACAACGTCACCCTGAAATACACCAGTGTTTCCACTCAACCTTCTTTTAAAACCCAGAAATACGATCTTCACAAATAGAGAGAGATTGGAGATGAAAGAGAGATTAAGATGGAAGCAACCTGAAGTATGAGGCGAAGACGCAAACAAAAAAGATCGGCGTGAGTTTCTCTTTGCACGGAGGAAAGGTTAATATGAAATGTGCCACTCGATGAACTCGAAGCGTGTTTCCTTTTGGTTGATTATTTTGTTGTCTATGCTTTTGCTGAATGTGGTCGGAGCTCACTCGTTTTTTTTTATTTAATTTTTCACGTTTTGGTTTTGTCTTGTGGATGAATGGGCCATAAGGCCCATAATGATCCCATCTGTTCTAATTCACATACACCCAGATCTGGTTCTGTCCACTCTCTCATTGTGTTTCTTTTTTTTCATTTATTTATTAATTTTATTAGTTTTTGATATCTTCTTTATTAATAAAAACAAAAGAAGCCCTTAAGATTGTTGGTCTTCAATACATTTTTATTTTATGTTTTCTCAATCGATTTTATTAATATTGTTTCTTTTGTTTATTTTTTCCATTTTTTTATCTCAATTTCATTCTCATTTTTCGGTCGATGACGAAGTTTCCGCCGTTTAGCCGTCAAAATATTGACGTGAAACAAAGGATCCGAGACCACCTTTTTTTTCTCTCTGATTTTATTTCGATTATTGGATCGATGAAAGTCTTTTATTCGTAAGCGTCGCGTATCGAAGTTGATAACCTTCTCGATTTCAAATCTATGGGGAATGACCATTGGGGTCATTTTCCGTACTTTGGGATCGTGATAGGCTACCTTCGATTAATCGGCATTATGTTTGCGATTAAGACGAGATCCATTCTTTTGTGTCCCAATTCGATTCACTAACCATTAAATTTAATTTTCGTTAAATATTATTGTGAATATTATTGTCATATTATTATTCATATTATCATATCTCATTATTCATATCTCACTCACCCATATTTGAAAATACTTAATAAATTATCGAAACTCCTAAAAACCAAATTGGTAGACTGTTGTATCATTGGTTATTTACAGGTATCTGGATTTTAAGTCGTGCCCGACTTTGCTCAAGGCGTAGTTTAGGACACAAATGCACACACACGGCTTTCTCTTGGGCTACCTGACAATGAGACCCTTTTATTTCGTGCAATCCCGTGTAAATTACATGTACCCCTCTCCCACTCCGATGTATGTTTCGCATTTCTTTGATTATTAGTATATCACCTAGGCGCCCATAGGGACTAGGGCGGATCAAACTATTTTCAAACTAATTCTCGATTCATCATCGAGCCACTTTCAAACAACCCCGTAAGTCGAGTGCTCATACGCATTCGCCATCAACCTATTACAACTCGACCCTTGATGCGTAAGTCAAGCCGGTCTCTTTTTTCAAACAATTTCACTTTCAACACGCTTTGCACGCGATAATGAGTCAAACCCTTGATCCAACGTCAAGTGGATTTTTGAAACAAATTACCAATCAATTAACAATTATTTAACGCTTTTTTCAAGGTGTAAAGAGTGGGTTCAAGTCTTTGAGCTTGCTTTCGATTGTTTGGATGCGAGTTATCTTATTCGTGTGTGAGCAATTGACGCCTTTAAATAATATTAACAAATTCGATAATACTCAACCATCTCCAATTACTCACCTTTCAAACAACTTCTTTTACGATGAAAAAGAGAGTGTCCCAAGTCTTTGGTTCGCTCTCCCGACTACTTGGATCCGAGGAGCCTTTCTCAAGCTTCAAGTAGTCGTCATCCGACCAATCTCATCCTTTTATACACCATTTCAAATTCAAACAACCCTCCTTTGTGATGAAAAAGAAAGTGTTCCAAGTCTTTGGTTCGCTTTCCCGATTACTTGGGGTCTGTGAAGTCTTTCTTAGGCTTCAAATGATCGTCATCATTTCAACCTTATCCTTTCAAACATATTATTCCTTCATGATGAAAAAGAGAGTGTTCCAAGTCTTTGGTTCGCTTTCCCGATTACTTGGGTCCGAGAAGTCTTTCTTAAGACCTGAGTAATCGTCATCCGTATCCCTTCAAACTCAATTCAAACCCGTTTCTTTCGTGGTCGTATCCACGAACTACGACCGCTCTGATTCTTCATTCATTATCGAATGTAAGATACGTAGGCACAGGATTGCGATGATCTTGGCGAGCACAATCCCCTCCATCTTCCATTTCCCCCCATCCTTTCCCGTAGTCGAACTACGACGCTCTGATTTCTCATTCTCGTCCGAATGAGCATACGTAGGCACAAGGGCCCCAATCCTTGGCGAGCACCCTATCCTCTAACCATCCCCCTTCCCCTGGTGTTTTTAGCCTTTATAATATCCTTTAGCATTTAGTAGCAAGAAGAGAAGAATTAAGTTTAGCTAACATCCATTAACTCGAATTAAGAGGTTCCCGTCGAGTACGACGGACGTGAGGGGTGCTAATACCTTCCCCTCGCGTAACCGACTCCCGAACCCAGGAATATGGTTGCGACGGCCGTGTTCCTTCCGCGTTTATGAGGTTTTCTCGATATTTTCCTCTCCCGTTCATTCGGGAAAAATAAAGTTCGGTGGCGACTCTGTCGAACCGCATTTTCCGCGCCTTTCGCGCGAGGGTCGTTTCTCCGAAATGTCTCCATGATTTTTCGAGGTGCGCCACAAGTCAACAACAAAGGGCAAGAAGGGCCGAAAATGAAAGGAAGAGGAGACAAAATATGAACCTCGAACAAAGTGAAAATTATTTATCGATACGACGTGACAATTATAGGCGGCGAAAAGAGCAAGACAAACAAGCTCAAACATCTCGCACTATGAACAGTCGGAGGAGAGTTCCATTTCAAAATTTTACAAATATGAGATCTCCAATATCACACTTTCAATGAACTCATGACAATGAAGCCGGCTCAAGTAGAATTACACATGTTAATGATGTTGCACTTGCTTGGTGATGATCAATATAGACATTATAATCGTACTTTGTATAATATTGTTTATTTGTCATCTCTCATTTTATGTATTTAAACCTGCAGATCATAACTTCACATCACCTAACCAACGTATCAGCAATAGTCACTCTGCTACAGGTATACAAGATATTGTTCTACATATACGAGTAGTAATTTCAACACACACACACACAGATATATATATATATATATATATATATATATATATATATATATATATATATATATATATATATATATATATATATATATATATATATATATATATATATATATATATATATATATATATATATATATATATATATATATATATATATATATATATATATATATATATATATATATATATATATATATATATATATATATATATATATATATATATATATATATATATATATGTGTGTGTGTGTGTGTGTGTGTGTGTGTTAATTATTATTTTTGTATCAGGCGATATGGATGTTGATGAAGCTTTTTAGGATGCAGTAATATCAGATGTTAACATGGAAGCCATAAATGATGGTGCATCATGTCTTCCTCAAGGTATGTTCATAAACATTTTTCTGCCAAATAATGTAGCTTATACTCAAGTGACATAAAACTGAAAATTATGCACCGCATATTCTAAAGATAAAAAAGGGTGCACCATTGATGTTGTTGCGAAATCTAGATCCTAGATATGGACTGTGTAATGGGACGCGGTTTTTATGTCGTGGGTTATATATGAATATGTTGAATGTGGAAATATTGATAGGAAACAACGCAGGAAGACGAGCTTTCTTGCCCAGAATTAAAATAAAAACATCGGCCAGTGATGGGTTGCTTTGTCCTTAGTAGAAAGCAGTTTCCTGTGCGACTAAGTTTTGCAATTACAATAAATAAGTCACAAGGACAAACCATCCCAAATGTTGGTATATATCTTCCACGATATGTTTTCAGTCATGGACAGTTATATGTGGCTTTATCTAGAGGTGTTTCATTGACTACAACAAAAGTTTTATCCAAGGAAGGAAAATTGGAAGGAGAAGATGGTGACTACACAAAAAATGTAGTCTTTAAATAAATTCTTTTATCGCACTCGCAGGTATCATTACGTACATTAAATAAATAATCTCACACATCGATTCCCATTTGTACACAAAATACCAATATTATATTGTATTCTTTATATGATAAAACTAAGTATAACTAAGTATAAAATTGTGTGGCTTTGATATACAGCCAAACTAGAACACAATGAAGTCTTCCAATTATGTAAGGAGCTGAGACGGAAGAATGTTGAAACTTGCTTCGACATAAAGGTAAGCTATACTTAATACTTTATTTTATGCTTTTAATTATAATCAATCAATTGGATCATACTTATTCTCACTACTCTTATACGGAATAAATTTTAGATGAGGGACTTTAAAGATAAATGGAACACACGGAAGGATGAACAAACAATTTCATCTATCGGCAAGCTAGACAATAAGGTGCATTTACCTTTTTCGCAACATGTATTAAAAAATATGTTTGTTTCATTTTTAGCACTCTTTGACTAACACTTTTATCATCCTTATTAAAATAGGTCAAGTGTCTAAAAGTTTACTCTGTAGGTTTGGGCTTCACAGTGATAACAGATAAAACACAACTTTGGAAAATGGTGAAAAAAGAAATAATATCTCAAAGGATGGACAAGTTTTAATTTTATTCATTTAATAATGTTTATCCATAAAATATTTTTGAATGCATGAGTTCTACTTTTACTATTGTTTTATATAAATAAAAAACCATGTATATTCACTAAATCCATTGTTTTCCCTTTTTTTACTAGAAATCCGCGTAATTCAAAATTAAGTCACGGTTGTTGTTTTACCAAAATTGAACTAAAACAAAATATTTCCATTCTTCAGGTATACATTTATTTATGGTTCAGTACACCAGATTATAATCAAACAAATCACGTGTTTTGAATGTATTTCTTTGTTGATATGAAATTTCACGATGTATTTGTAGTTTTTTTAAAGCTCAAGAGCGCATCGATAAAGGGATGTATGAAGAATTGATTCGAATCTTTACAAGGTAGAAAAATAATATATTACACTAATTACTATTACTTTCACTATATTTGTCCCTAGAGCAATTCTAATGTGAGAGTCTTACATTTTTTCTTTACTATGGAAAACAATTGCAGAGAGAGAAAAAATTCTCAAAATAAAGATTTTATGTTCGGTCTTCCTCTTAAAGAACGTTATTGATTACACCGTATAGATAGTACTTTGTGTTCTTCAATTATTTTATATCATTTAGAATAACTTTGTTTGTTATTAGCATGTTTAGACAACATATTTTTTAATCTAAATTTTATTTAATTCGGTATGTTTAAACTAATAGTAGCATTAATGTATAGTTAATTCACTAAAATTTTTGACCAAAGTGGGCCCATATCAAAGCCCATAACAAAACTAGGGTTTCGGTATTGTTTATATACTTCACACAACACCTGGTGTGGTGCAGTGCAGCCTTTTTTGCTGGGCTTTTTGACCGATTGCAGAGTAAAAATAAAAACCTAAACCTCACTGTTTTTTTATTATCCTTCATTAGTTTCAGTTTCTTTATTGATTCTCTCTCTGTTACCTACTCCTTTTCCGCTCTAAATATGAGTTCTAACTCATCCATTGCTTCTAACTCTATTGATTCTTTCAATGGAATTGATAATTTGGATTCTAAGATAACTCTTTCAAAGATTCTTGTTGACGTGATTATGGAGCATGGTGTTACACTTGAAGAAAATGAAATAGCCTGCATATATTGTGAGCACTATGTAACAACTGGCGGGGTTTTTCAATTTTTATGTCACTTGGCTGGAACTGAAACTAAACCTTGTGACAGTGTTAGTGAAGAGGTGAAGAATGAAATGATGGAGATTCTTACCATAAAGATGGGTTTAAAGCCAATCTGGTTTGCTTCTCACCCTAGTGGTTCCTTCTATGGGGATGTTAGTGTGGATTCTAAGACAACTGTGTCAAAGAGTGTTATTGATGTGATTTTGGAGCATAGTGTTTTACTTGACGAAGGTCTACTACAAGGTTGTCGATATTGTGATGATTACTTAGCAACTCATGGGGGTTACCATTTCTTATGCCACTTGGCTGGAACTGAAAATGATGTTAAAGCTTGCGAGGGTATTGCGGAAGAGGTGAAGAAGGAAGTGTTGGACATTTTGTATGCTTTCCGAGAGAGTAACGCGAAGGGATGTGTTAGGGTTAGTGAAAAAAGAAAATGCAGTGAAGTGGCTGTTGAGAGCTCTAGAGAAGTTTCCAAGAGGAGGAAGAGAGATGAAATTTTGTATGCTTTCCGAGAGAGTAACGCGAAGGGATGTGTTAGGGTTAGTGAAAAAAGAAAATGCAGTGAAGTGGCTGTTGAGAGCTCTAGAGAAGTTTCCAAGAGGAGGAAGAGAGATGGCTCGCAAGCCGCCGTCAAGAATGCGGTTAAGAAGAGTTTGAGAGAGGAAACACGTCGAGCAATTGCGAGGTTTTTCTACAACAATGGCATACCGCTGGATGCAGTAAAGAGTGATGAATTTAAGTGTATATGTGATTTGGTTTCAAGACATGGCTTAGGGTTTGAGCTACCTTCTTTTGATGACATTAAAGGGAAATATATGACGAAAGAGATTTTGAATGACAGAGAGCTATAAGCACATGATATTATGAGTTTATTTGCACAAGATACTATTGTGTATTTTATACACAAAGATTTGTACTAATGGAGATTAATATATAGAATTTGACAACTTACTATTTTTGTATATTTATGAAGTCTGAATTACTATTTTTGTAAATCGGTCCCTCCTTTCATTTAGTTTATCTTGACGACACGTAGTGCACAAAGCAGAAAGTGTTGTTGATAGTAGTGCGACATTTGTAAATGTTGTTGGCTGATAATATAGATTCATGATGGGTTTTAACAAGACTATGAGGGCTACGCTTTTGGAGAATTCAAAATTAGATGCATACAATTATCCTCTAAATTATCAGTTTAAAAAAATACTGATAGAAGAGTTCAGTTTAAGTGTTATGACTTTTTTCTTTTAATTATCAATTGTCCTGTTAATTATCTGTTTAAAAAGATATTGCTATCAACTATCCTTTTAATTAAAATGAAGAATCGGTTGCTCAACCATTTGAAGCTATTGGTATTTCTCAATTTTGTTTTACTGCCCATGCAGATGGAAATCAGTTGCGGTGCTTGAAAATTGAATTAATAGACAGATAATCATCCTCCGTCAGTGTTTTCTTATACTTTCTATGAAGAAATGTTTTCCCTCATTTATAGGAATGAGATGGGTTGATTCTATCTAACTTTGCATTAGAGCAACAATTGCATACAGCAAGGCAAGAGCTAAGTCATGCTCTAAAACTATTGACTCAATGAATTGTTGTCTTCTACAGTTATGCCAATTCATGGAATTATGGAAGTTTGAAGCCTAGAAGCTGTTACAGTTGCTACATATTTTGCTAATATATTAGTAGCCATTTTAGATGTTAAATTAAAATTTACTAATTTTGGTTGGTATTATCAATATTTAAAATAAATAGTTGTGAAAATACATTTGAATTTAGACTCTTTCAACCTATTGGATTATTATAATTTACATTACAGTAATTGTAATTGTCAATATTTGTTGTTGACTTCGTTTCATGAATAGAGATATGTTTGATTTTGAGTTCAGTTATAAATGTTAATATTAGATAGATAGTTGATTCATCATAATTATTCAAGATTAAGATATACGAGAGTTATGTTTTTAATATTTTTCATTTTTCTACATTTCAGCATTTTTTAAGTTGATTTTTTCTTCAAAATATAATTTATTACCGATTTAACAATTGGTAAATTATTTATGAAAATTTTAATATATTATTCATTTGATATAATTAATGTGTATTACATTATCAAATTTATCAATGTATATAAATAAATTATATACCAATTAAAATTAATCAATCCGTGCGGAGGCACGTGTCTTTTACTAATATTATATATATATATATATATATATATATATATATATATATATATATATATATATATATATATATATATATATATATATATATATATATATATATATATATATATATATATATATATATATATATATATATATATATATATATATATATATATATATATATGCTACGCAGGTATTAGTTACACTTATACTGACAATTGTTAGTCGTGAGATTAGGCACTATTTTATATTACAGAGAATAACACAGAGGATAACATAAACTTGTGTGGAGATATGTAGTTCTTTAAGAAGAGTTTGGACACAAAGGAAATATGTTGTGGCTTGGACCAGGATCCTATAGCTTTAGTGCTAGACCTCTATAAATTCATCTAAAAAGCTATATAATAATTATTTTCTCCTCTAGATGTATTTTACTTTAAGTCTCATTGATCGGTATGAATTAGACTAATAAGATCAAATTCGTGTTGCATAAACATACATTTTTTTTCTTCGTTAATTAGGCACTATTTTATCAATGTCCAGAATGTGGGGTGTCACATTACAAGCTGAAAGACAACAATGGTGATGACAATGACAATGACAATGTTAGTAGGAAGAAGCCTCTTGCTAAAGTGTTATGGTACTTTCCAATAATTTCAAGATTCAAGAGACTTTTTGCTAATGCGGATGACGCAAAGAATATTACATGAAATGCAAATGAAAGAAAATGTGATGAAAACATACGCCATGTAGCTTATTCTTTGCAATGGAAGAAAATTGATTCGTTGTTTTCGGATTTTGGCACTGAGCCAAGAAACTTTAGGCTTGGGCTTGCCACCGATGGAATGAACCCCTTTGATAATATGAGTACTGACCATTCTTCATGGCCTGTTCTTCTCACGATTTACAACATATCTCTTTTATTGTGCATGAAGCATACATATATGTTGTTAAGTATGATGATTTCTGGACCACGACAACATGGAAACGACATAGATGTTTATCTAAGTCCATTAATTAAAGATCTAATACTTTTGTGGGAGGAAGGCGTTGAATTTGATGATGCATATTCTGGTGAAACATTTAAGATTCGTGCAATGTTATTTTGCACAATCAACGAATCTCCTACATATGGTAATTTGGTTGGATATAGTGTCAAAGGACACAAAGTGTGTCCTATTTATGAATCTGATACATGTTATCACCAACTTGAGTTTGGAAGAAAGACTATTTACCTTGGGCATCACAAATTTCTAATATATTAGTAGCCATTTTAGATGTTAAATTAAAATTTACTAATTTTGGTTGGTATTATCAATATTTAAAATAAATAGTTGTGAAAATACATTTGAATTTAGACTCTTTCAATCTATTGGATTATTATAATTTACAATACAGTAATTGTAATTGTCAATATTTGTTGTTGACTTCGTTTCATGAATAGAGATATGTTTGATTTTGAGTTCAGTTATAAATGTTAATATTATATAAAAATAAATTTATTTAACAATGATAATATTATTTTCATTACTTTGTTTGTTTTTAAAAAATATTTATATCGATAAAAAAAGTTGCAAAATTTTATAAACTTTATATAAAAAGGATATTTGCTTGAACAAATAAATTTTTAATGATAAATAAAATAATTAAAATACAAAAGAAACTAAAAAAAAAGACTATAATGAAACTTTTTATTTCCTTTATAAATAATATTTAATATTTATTGAATAAAAGAATTAGAGATTACAAATTAATATATTAAAATTAATGGGGGCAATAATTATTATTTAATGGTATCAATATAAAACTATTGAATATTTAATAAACAAAACAAACAAATAAGTGGGGGCAGATGCCCCCAATTATATACATCTAAATTCGTCCCTGTACGCAGGTATTAGTTACAATTGTTAGTCATGAGATTAGGCACTATTTTATATTATAGAGGATAACACAGAGGGTAACATAAACTTGTGTGGAGATATGTAGTTTTTTAAGAAGAGTTTGGACACAAAGGAAATATGTAGTGGCTTGGACCAGGATCCTATAGCTTTAGTGCTAGACCTCTATAAATTCATCTATAAAGCTATATAATAATTATTTTCTTCTCTAGATGTATTTTACTTTAAGTCTCATTGATCGGTATGAATTAGACTAATAAGATCAAATTCGCGTTGCATAAACATATATTTTTTTCTTCGTTAATTTCAATTCTAAAAAAATATCACATTCATCGAATTGCTTATTATTTAAAGTAATCATATTAAGACTTTGCATTATATTGATATAAAAAGAATTAATATTTTCTAATCTAGCATGTCATATATCATAAGAATCAATCGAGTAAGCAGAAGAAGAAACTTTATTATTCATAACTTCAAAAATGTTCAACATAAAGAGTCTCCGGTCACAACAATTTTTTTCTCACAAATACATTATTCTTTGTCAATAAAATCTTGTTAAATTCGAATGACACTTTAACACCACCCTTGCTC
This sequence comes from Lathyrus sativus, assembly GCA_963859935.3. NCBI lineage: Eukaryota > Viridiplantae > Streptophyta > Magnoliopsida > Fabales > Fabaceae > Lathyrus > Lathyrus sativus. Next base: position 621,569,328 of record OZ012735.1, on the reverse strand, counting down.
AAAAGAGTCACACATATTAAATTAGTCCTAATATTAGGCACATGCAATACTTCACTTAAAGCTAAGCTCTTTCTTGATGTGAGCTTTAGTATAACTTTTCATTTTCTTGAGACTACAAGAATTTGAGAATCACCAAGATGAACTTGTTCTTTTCATACCCCATAGTAGTGTAGGAGATCAAGGCATTTTTATTAGCACACATGTGCCTAGTAGCTCAAGAGTCTACTACCAATTTGTTCACGTCACTCACAATATTTGCTTGAGCAATGACTATTAGAAGTTATAATTCATTGTTTTGTCGAAAGCTTGCATTTCACTATGTTGAAGTAGTAAGAATTCAATGTTATGTCAAAATAGATAGTTTGAGGTCACTACGCAAGAAATGAGATTTAGCAGTGCACTAAAAGACAACGCTTTCTTAAAAAGCGCTGCTAAAGAGTCATAAAACAAAAGGAAAAAAAATAGCATACCTAAGACATTGCTTATTAAAAAAGCGCTGCTAAATGGGGGGTCTAAGAAAGCGCTATAAAAAAGCGCTGCTATAGGGGGGTCCTAAGAAAGCGCTTCAAAAAAAGCGCTGCTAAAAGGGGGGGGGGGGGGGTCTAAGAAAGCGCTTTAAAAAAGCGCTGCTAAAGGGGGGGAATAGGCAGCGCTTTCAAAAGCGTTGCTATAGAGGTAAAAAAGCGCTGCTAAAGGTGTAACACCCTTCTAACCCCACACAAAAAATACATAATTAATCAGAGTAAATTAACATGTTTTCACAAAAGGGCGTCACACAATTTACAAATCTCAACATTCACCTGTCATACTCATGTAATATTGAAATAGATAGTCATGCCATTAAATTTTCATCTTGCATGTAGCAGCGGATTCAATTTATTTACATAAATCCCTTCACAGAATATTCATGTTCCTCACATAATCATCAACACTTTGGCACAGAGGCCATTACCACATATTTCAAATACATTTAAAACACAACTTAGAATACATAATATATCTCTAAGGCATAAACCCAACGATCCCAGTGTTACATAACCAGAGCATGACTCGACCCAACATAATTAAAATATTAAACGACTGCACCAGCAGAGACCTCGCAACTACTAGCAGTACAACTCCAAGATACCTGCACGATGTCATAAAGGACATCATTCCAGCAGAAGGGTGAGAAACATTACCATAATAATCAATGCACATAATCATATATAAATGCACAAGTACAAAATATATATATTCCACATTTTCTCACCACAATGCATATTAACACAATAACAAAGCATATAATATATTTCTATAACATAGAATATCCATATTATGCTTCTTACCACAATACATCACCACTCACTAACATACATTACAATGTAGATATAGATATATATATATATATATATATATATATATATATATATATATATATATATATATATATATATATATATATATATATATATATATATATATATATATATATATATATATATATATATATATATATATATATATATATATATATATATATATATATATATATAAATAAAACCAAGCATCTCATCATGCATACATTCACGATTCACTCATATACATCGCTATTTACATATAAACAAATATGGATAACCATCAAGCATATTTATCATGCGTACATCCATAATCCCAATTGATCCATATAAACATACAAAATATGTTCATTTCATCACCAATTCACATAAACATTCACATAAACTCAATAAACATACACAACATGTTTATTCCATCACTAATTCACATAAACATCTACATTCATGTTTATTTCACCATACATCATATAAAGATGACAACATGCGACTCATAGAGACCGACACACGACTCTATGTAGATACAAATGCGGTACCGACTCATTTCAGCAGGTTCAATTGAAGAACTAAAATAACCATCGCTCACACCCCACACGGGCACACGAGGTTCTGCAGATTCACCGAGGAATCAATAAATAACCATCGCAACATACGAGGTTCTGCAGATTCACCGAGGAATCAATAAATAACTATCGCTCACACCCCACAAGGGCACACGAGGTTCTGCAAATCCACCGAGGGATCAATAAATAACCATCGCTCGCACCCCACAAGGGCACATGAGGTTTTGCAAATCCACCGAGGGATCAATCGACACAAGAATGCATACCATGATGCTTCACATGCAACATGACTCATGACACTCTTGAAATGCACACATGTTTACAAACATAATCATCCATTCGTCACATTCATCACATATATTCATTATGCACTCACAATATATACATATCGCAATATATACATATATTCATCATTTCATTCACACTATTCAAACATGGTTCACATTTAGAATAATTATACATCACATATACTCATTATGCACTCACAATATATACATATCGCAATATATACATATATTCATCATTTCATTCACACTATTCAAACATGGTTCACATTTACAATCATCATACATCACATACCAGCACGTATATTCAACATACATTCACAATATATATATATATATATATATATATATATATATATATATATATATATATATATATATATATATATATATATATATATATATATATATATATATATATATATATATATATATATATATATATATATATATATATATATATATATATATATATATATATATATATATATATATATATATATATATATATATATATATATATATATATATATATATATATATATATATATATATATATCACAATGCATATATACATATGTTCATCATTCATCTCATATCGCTTCATTCTAGATTCACATTTATAACTCACAATTCAACAATTCATACACATCAACATCCTTCATACAATAATGATAAGAAAGCGCTTTAAAAAAGCGCTGCTAAAGGGGGGGATGGGAGGGGGGAATAGGCAGTGCTTTCAAAAGCGTTGCTATAGGGATAAAAAAGCACTGCTAAAGGGGGTCAAAGAAAGCGCTTTTTGAAAGCGCTGCTAAATGGGGGGTCTAAGAAAGCGCTTCAAAAAGCCGCTGCTAAATGGGGGGGGGGGGGGGGGGGTCCTTAGGCAGACCTATAGCAGCGCTTTCTAAAAGCGCTGCTAAATGCCATTCAAAAGCGCTGCTATAGGTTTAAGTAGCATAAATTTAAAATATCCCAGTATTTTCGCAGAATCAGAACAGTCTCCTTCTTTCTTCTTTCCACTCGCGAACTTTGCCCTATTCATTCCGTCGACGCATTCCTCCGTTCCTCCTTCCGACAGCCTCCATCCGTCGCCTTTCCACCGGTCATTCCATCGTCTCCTTATTCCGCCGCCGTCCTTCCATTTTTTACGGTCATCTCTGTGCTCCACCAGTGCATTTCCACCATTTTTAGGTATTTGAAGTGTTTCATTTTCCATTTTTATTGTTCTCATAGTTGAATGCATTATTGGATGCAACTATTTCATCAATACACTTATCTCTGAAAAAAGAACCCAAAAACACTATTACCATGCAGTTCTTGTCTCTATCACTTATAAACAAAGTGTTGTGCTTTTCATTTCATGGTTAGTGTCACTCTGTCACTACTAAGAAAGAGGTCATCAAGATTGATGATCTTCATTTGTGCAAAACCAACACAATTTTTTCTGTCAGTACTAAGAAAGTGTTGTGTTTTTGGACTTTCTTTGAACTTATTTTTAAAGATTATAAATTCTTAAAACAATCATATTACTATTGAACTTTTTTTTAAAGATTATAAATTCTTAAAACAATCATATTACTATTGTTATTATTTTTCTACAGGTGCTGATTGGTGAACTCAACAATTTGGAAAGTCTTTGTCTTTTTTGAACCGGTTGCCTTTTATTGCAAGTAAGAATATGTCTTTATATTTGTGAAAATTTCATATCTATATAATATTTATGAGTACCTTAGATGTTCATGTAGAGTTGTTTCTTGATTTGGTTAGATTTTTTGATCTCTTTCCAAATTTGATTAGGATTTGAACTCTAGTGCTATAATCACCTCATAATATATCATAACAATGTAATGTCCTATTTTTTTAGCATATAATATTCTTTCATTTTTTCCTTCCTTACCTAAAATGTATAGTTCTCAATTTTTAGTTTTTGGTGAATATGATATGTTATTATGGGTTTATATGTTGAAGGCTTGAGAGATGAAGTGAACATGATTTGTAGTTTTGTTTTGGTGTATATGCTTGGCAAGGTTGAGGATGGATAGTCACAAAGAGAGTTATTGGCTAGCACATCATGCCAAAAAAGAAAATATTAAAACACCATAAAGAACTGAATTTAATCAAGAAGGACATTAAGAATTTAAGTGGATTATCTAGTAGTAAGGGTGTCATTTTAAGTTTAAGGATATAATTCAATTTTTATTGCTTTTTTATTATAATTTATATTTATTTTTAAATTCTGTAATTAAAAATCGGCTAATTCGATACTTTGGTTTTTCTGAATTACAGGTATTATGGCCACCAATGAGGAAACATCACATGATGGAAACGAAACAACAAAAGACATGGAACACGATATCAAAAGAGGAATAACGATTGTAAAAAAAATCATCCGTGTGAGAGATAAGGGTGTTAGGTATGATGTGCATTGGAATGAAAGAGATCAATTAGTTGAGCCTAACGATGCGATGCTGACAAGTTACATTTGAGCACTTGTACGTTCACAAAATTTGAAGCGAGATACAGGTATGATATTTGATTATTTTTAATTATGTTGACGGTTACATCTTTAAATTAATTATACTAACATGTTATATGTATGTGTATTTGTTTGCAGAGATCTTTTAACATTGATGATTGCAGAAGAACATATTGTCTTCAATTGGCCGGTAAACAACTGAGGGGATTCAGAGCGTTTTTAACGAACAAGTTTCTTAAAGATTTTGATGGAAACTTTGTCGACTTGGAGCTTCCAAAGAAGTACGCTGATCTGATTTCGGAAGAAGAATGGGAGACATTTGTTGCAAAGCGAAGAACCAAAGAATTTTTAGTAAGTACAACTTATCATGAACAATGTATAGTATATATACTTCTTCCACAAGAGTTCTGATATGACTTAAACTTGTTTTTTCAGGTTGTGAGTAGTGTAAATCAGCAACGGGCATCAAAAAGGGCGTTTGGGATATGCATGCTTAGAACAAAAAATAGTAAGTATATATAAATGCTTTAATATGATATAGTTGCCAAAAATAGTAAGTATATATAATAGGATATGAATGCTTTATTATCCGTCTTAATGCGTAGTTAGAAGAGGAGAAAAGTGATGTGACATCTCTTCCGGACCATGTTGTGTGGAAGGCTGCCCGTGTGGGAAGAGATGAAGTCGTTCAGGAAGAAGTTCAACAAGTATTTGAATAGTGTGTAAGTACAACATTAGTTTTGTCAGTAACTGACCAAAAGTGTATAATATATTTATATATGCTTTTATCTATATTTCAGGAGACTCTATCCCAGAGTATAACTCCATCTGAGGACGATGATTGCAGGAGCATACTGAGTCGTGTGTTAAATATCCCTGAGTATTCTGGGCGTGTGAGGGGTAAGGGATTTGGCGTCACTCCATCACAACTGTATAAGCAGCCAAAGAAAAAAAATCCTAGCAATAAAGAAGTGATGGATACGTTGAAGGAATTGAAAGCCCAGATTCGGGAATTACAGAAGGACAAAGAAAGATACATGTCGGAAAGACGCGGTCCAGAGGGTAAAGATACTAGTGACAAAGATAGTATCAATTGTCCGCAGAAGCTTCCAGAGGTAATTGTATATATTACATTGAAATTAATTTAGCACAATATTCTTAATTAACACATTAATCGGCACCATTATTTGTTTAGGACATTTCACCTTGTCGGCTATATTTATCGTCACCGACTTATCGCATGCTTGGTAAGGGAAAGGTGCATAACATTGTGGGAGACTTACTTCACCATAAACCTCTCCCTGCTGGACATTTAAAAGTATCAGTTGATGTTGCGTTAGAGGGGGGTGCTTTGTTGCCTATACCAGATGTTGTTTCTGACGCAACAGTGGTGGGAGATGCAATAGGAGCGTATGTTGCATGGCCGACAAATCTCATTTTCGTAGATGATGAGGTATGTTGAAGACAATTATGAACCTTTTAATATTCAAATGTTTTACGACCCATAGATTGATCGCGACTTTCTATGTCTAACTCAATTAACTGCAAGTGCACAGTCTATCGCGTAGTAATAATAGATATCGATCCCACAGGGACTCGTAATCAAACTAGTATTTTCGGGTGTTACTGTGTTTAGCTAGGTTGGTAATGTTTTAGGGGAATAGAAGCAAAATAAGTGCGTAAATTAAAGGGGAACTAAAGCTTTTAATTAAGGTATAAATGCTTGAATCGGTATGTAATATGTTAGTTCTTCAGGGATTCTACAGGTCACCGGTGTCTTTAGGTTTTCAAAAAATAGTTTAAGAAGAAAATGAAGGTTTAAAGACCTTTGTCTCACGATGGTTGTTGACGCTAGTCGCAACTCTATGGCATAACGAATGTCGTCGCTATCCCGTTCGGGGTTAAAGTTACTTTTTGAAAACTATTAAGTTCTAACTCCTTTTAAAGCGATGTCGCTGTTTTTAAAATGAATGCTTAGTTTTTACTATCTGGTCTTAGCCTCAGCTGTCGCTTGTTGGTTCGTACCTTTATGAATTTCCCACTGTCGTGGCAAAACTACTATAAATAACTTCTCGCTGTCGCGACGAAGGTTTATTTAGAAAAATCGTATTTAAAAACTAAAGCCATAAATAAGTTTTGAAAAGGTAGGTGTACACCGGTTAATTATCGAATCCCATCAGATTATTTATTACATACCGATTACTTAAGATTTAGCCAGACATGGAATATAAATTAACAACACGTAAATAATGGCAGAAAATAATAACATGCATTATAATGGGAAATAGAAATCAATTAACGATTAGAATAGAAACCTGTAAACAATTCGATTGGCTTTTGGGAAATCCTCCAATATGACGACAGGATTTAGTCTTTATGCCAATTACTCGTACAGAATAGAAATGGGAAAGTAAAACAACAATTGCAAGGAAAGAAAGAAAAAGGGAAACAAAATAACGATAAGAAAATGGGAAACTGAAAATTGCTCTGAAAGTAAATTGGCAGCACTTCGTCTCTTCAATGCGGCTCCCTTTTTCTGGTACCAGCTCCCTCCTTTTATAGATGGGATTTTCAACGGTTTATTTCTTCGGGAAGTGAGAATGATATAAGAAAATATAGGAGTTATTGGTCTACTCCTCTTTGGCATTTTCAGCACTTCACAGCACGTGCAGAAAATCTGCATTTTAACTCCATGACGGTCGTCACACCCTGGTGACAGTCGTCATATCAGCAGAACTCGTTTTTGCTGCTTTTTGGCCTGATTTTCACCTGGTTTTCACCTATAAATGCTTGTTTTCTTCATCTTGCTCCATTTGAGCATGGACTTTGAATACTTGCAAAATACTGGACAAATAGTATAGAAATATTCGAAATCGGAGTGAAAACGGTCGCTGATTAGTAGAAAAGTACGTCATTATATATATATATATATATATATATATATATATATATATATATATATATATATATATATATATATATATATATATATATATATATATATATATATATATATATATATATATATATATATATATATATATATATATATATATATATATGATTTCGCGTTATCAAACTCTCCTAAACTTGAATATTTGCTTGTCCTCAAGTAAAGGTAGGAAAATTTTAAAGTTCGGCAAGCACGTGGCACGCTCTTCCCTTGATAAGGTTTCTCGGACGCCAAGTTAAGAAAAACCGGGGATCCAATGGAAACAAAGCGTATACGGCAACGACACTTGATTGTAGGTCTTCGAAGGCCTCTCTTTTATGCAAGCTAGTCTTAATCATGTTACTGCAGCTCGGCTTCAAGTTTCTCGCAACAAATTTTACCCGGCTTCGCTCTGGCGCAGTCACATTAAGCCTGTTATCTCTACATGTTCATGGCAAGAAAACCTGTTGGTAATTTTGATCTCTCTGCTAGTTTGATTTTTTCTTTGCACATATGCTCATTCTGCTATAGATCTGCAAGAGTTTCGTACCGTTGGGTTAAATGCTCGGGCGAGGAGCACCTAACTTAGAAGGGACATGTCTCTATATTCAGGCTATATGGCTTTTTCTTTTCTTTTATGATTATTTAATTCATACTAGAGATCACACACTTATTTGCATCAGTTTCTTGCTTAGAATAGTTTAGGATGGTGCTGACTGCTCGTATAAACTACTGGGGGCTCCGTTCGAGTCGAAACTTGAGGCTTTGGTACGAGTAAGTAGTGAGACTGACTCGCATAAACCAGAGGTCTAAGGTATCAAGGCTTAGAAGCTTTGTTAGAATTTTCTTCTCGGAGATTCCAAACTTGGTAAGACTTAGGCGTGTCACGTGATGCTTTGGAGAGGATAAAAGTTTCTTTGTATAAGTCGGATAAAGCGCGGGGAGTTCACGTAACAGATATATATATATATATATATATATATATATATATATATATATATATATATATATATATATATATATATATATATATATATATATATATATATATATATATATATATATATATATATATATATATATATATATATATATATATATATATATATATATATATATATATATATATATATATATATATATATATATATATATATATATATATATATATATATATATATATAAGAGCTTATTTGCCAAAATTAACTTGTTTTAAATTGAAAATTTGAAAGAAAAAGTACAATCGAAAATGGGAAATAACAGGGAAAAGGGAAATAACGGTCCGCTCCCACACTATCTCAATCAGTGTCCTCACTGATTCGAAAGAATGCGGAAAGGAAAAATACAAAGGAAAGAAAAAAAACAAAATGACAAGAAATGAAAAAAATACAACTAGTCCCTTCCTCTTCCTCGATCTCCACCTCAACCTCTGGCTGTGCCGTCGCGTGCCGCGAGGTTCAAAGCTCCAGTGTGGAAGATGTAATCGCGGAGGCCGTCGACTCGCACAGTGAGGTGTGCCATCTCATCGGCCATGCCGGAATGGACATCCTAGATCAGCTGCAAAGATTGCCTCATGTGACCGGTTTGTTCTCTCTGCCACGCTTCAAATTCTTCATCCCTTCGGTTCTGCTGTTCCATCATAAGCATCATCTGATTCTGCTGTTCGATGCAGCGGAGGAGGTCCTCAGATGTGTCATCAGTGGCAGGACGGCGGCGGCGGCGCGCGGAAGGGCCTTCAGCAGCAGTTGCTTGTGATGGCTCAGGCTGGTCGGCTCTGTCTAACTCCTCTTGAACTTCATCCCTGGGCTCTTGGGCATTATCCTATGTTGGGGCAGCAGGAGCAGTGGTATCGAAAAGCCAGTTGGCTCTGTCCTGCGGATGCATTCGGGTGCGTGAAGGCATGATGATGCTCTGGATAGTGCGGCCTCGCACTACCGGATGGTATCTCCCATCTGCTCGGGATCTGATGAGGTGGAAGGCGCGGAAGTGGCCGGTGTCTAGGAGGACAGGGGGTATCTGGAGGAGGGTTTGGAGGCGGTCGCCAAGGCCGAGGCCTAAGGAAATGGATGTGATGATGCCACCAAAATAGAAAGGTTTTGAGCCGCAGTTATAATTGGCTTGAATGTGAGCCAAGAGGAACGGGGCGGCGTTAACAGGTTCCGAAGCGAACACGCAACAGAGGAAAAACAACTCCTTCGAGTTGACCTTGTGGTTACTGTCACGAGCGAATATGGTGTTGCTCAACACGCGGTGAAAGTAGCGGATTGTTGGGTTGTGGATGTGAGTAGCGTTCAGAGTGTCCCAACTTTCGGGAGTGGTGCCGGTCAGTTGGTTCCATAGAGGGAGAGCTTCTTGGTAGAACTGATCGGATAGGCGGCAGTGAGCATCATCGCTGTGAGGGAACTGTAGAATGACGGCGATGCGGTCCTGGGGGGCTTGATATTCGGTGCCGAACAAGCGGAAGCAGGCGGCGCCGGTAAGCTGTTTGGTATCGCCGGGTGATATTACGTACGTTAAGGAACTGATAAAATCCAGTGTGAGTTGCTCGTAGATGGGTTGGGGATTAGTGCATAGATGCTAGATGCCGGCTCTCTGTAATATCCAAGTTACGCCGTCCAGAATCCCTAGTTTTGTCAGAGACTCTAGGTGAGCATACCGAGTCGGCTGAAGCGACCGCTGATGAAAAGCTATGAAGTTGGTCTGCTGCCTTTCGCCAGCCTCGCCTTCTCGGAAAGTGATAGTGCTCAAGTCGGGGTTTGTACGATTTTGTATGGCCATTTTCGTGAGAGAAGTGCAGAGGTTGAGAATAGGAAGTTTCTAAGGATGGTGAGGTATGGGAATGCAGAGGTTAATATATAATAGTGAATTTGAAGTTGAAATGGTGGGGGTTTAATGGGGGATTCAGAAGGGTTTTAGTGGGGTTTAAATGTGTGAAAGTGGGGAATTAGGAGAGTGGAGGTGGAGAGGTGCATGACCTCCGTTTTGACAGAATTGGGGTTTTATCTGCGTGACGACCGTCAGGGGTGTGTGACGGTCGTAATGCGCGTGACGACCGTCACAGCAGTAAATTTTGCAGAAATGCAGAAATTCGCTTGTGGGGCGTTTTGATAGTGGAAAATATGATTTTTGAAGACTTTTGCAGTATCCTAGACTGATTATAAAATAGGAAGTAACATGAAACATAATTAAGTGAGATACCGAAATGACATTAAAATAACATTGAATGAAAAACGAGTTTAAAGTGATACAATAACCAAAAAGAGACAATTGTAAAGTTAAATAATGTGAAACAATTTGAAATGCAGTAAACTAAAATTAAAGAGAAAATTAAAATATCACTCCTTTGGTTTCTTCAAGTTGTTGATCTGCTGAATAACGTTATTAAATTGGTCGCTAACTATGTCCATGTAAGTAACGAAATCCATGTGAAGTTGCGTTAATTCCTCTTTTATAGTGGTTACTTCCAGCTTGAGGTCGTCCATAGTTCTCAGAACCGTGTCCAACTTGTCAGTGTTTTGTTCAGGAGTGGGGTCAGGAAAGTTATGGTAGTTAGGAGGGGTCTCAGGGTCTATCTCCACTTCGGACTCATAATCTTGGTAGTACAAATAGTCATGTGCTTCTGATATTTGATCAGTGTCATACATGTAAGCCTGGGGTGTGGAGTGAGGTGATGGAGGTCCCATAGGCTCGTCCAATTTATAAAGCCAATTGTTCTTATTGTGGATACTTCTTAGCTCGTGGTTGTGCAATGTGAAAAGGTGGACATGTTGATCAGCTATGAGATATTCGTAGGCTCCTGGTCCTAAGGTACCTAAGATACGTCTGTTGAAGAAGAACTGGATGTCCATTGATCTGAGGTTGCCGAAACGAACGGCTTTGTTCAGGTAATACCGCAGGCCAATTTCGTGGGCGATCATGGTGACTAAGCCTCCTATTAAAATGAGTGAGTGATGGTACCCCAAAATTGTTCTAACTCGAGATCAATATCCTCCTCAGTGGTGGTAAACACAAAAGGCCCGCTAGGGAAGCCTAAGATGTTAGCTAACGATGTACGATTGTGTGTTTGGTCCATTCCAAACATTCTAAAGGTTATCATCTCTTTAGTGGATCCATAGCCATGTTCAGGTAGGTGACTTAAGGAGCTAAGGAATTCGAACGTCAGTTCGCGGTAGGTAGCAAATCGGGTCTTTAGAGCAGTTTGCTCCCAGTCTAATTGGTTAAATAAATACTGAATGCTATCCTGGATTCCTAGCTTGTCCATGGTGGGTCTATCGTAGTACAGAGTCGAAGCAAGGCTTCTCTGAGTCAGTGCCTCAAATCTGGCCTTATGAGCTAGTCCTTTAAATACAACAGTCGTAACGTCGATGTCAGCCATACTCGTTAGTCGGAGAAAAACGGGAGAAAAGTAGAACGACTTTAAAATCCTGGAAAAGTTAAAATCACAATCACTCAGATCATATTTTTAAGAAGCAAAGGTTGATGAAAGAAATAAAATAAATAGTAGAAAAATAAGAAAATAAAAATTTATAGAAATTATAAGTTAAAAGGAAAACATAGTTTTCATAAATTTAGAAGGGAAAATGGGAAAAAATTGGGTTGCCTCCCAATTAGCGTTGTCTTTAACGTCAGAAGCCTGACGATAGCTTGGCTATAAGCTATTCGGGAAGCTCGAGAAATTTTATATTGCTCACGTGGTCGTTGTGTTCATTTTGATTATAATGCTTCAAACGCTGTCTGTTTACTATAAACGGTGCATTGATTTGATTTCTGATTTCAACAGCTCCACTCTTAAGGACTTTGGTGACCTCAAAGGGTCCAGACCATCTAGATTTTAATTTTCCAGGGAAAAGTTTTAATTTGGAGTTGAATAGGAGCACGATGTCTCCCACACTGAATTGTTTCCGGATCAAACATTTATCATTCCATTTCTTGGTTCTTTCTTTGTAGATACGTGCATTCTCGTATGCGTCCAATCTGAGCTCTTCCAACTCATGAAGGTTCAGGATTCGTTTTTCTCCTGCCGCAGCGTAGTTGAAGTTCAGCGTCTTAATAGCCCAGAAGGCTTTATGCTCTAATTCTACCGGCAGATGACATGATTTTCCGTAAACTAGTTTAAATGGTGTGGTACCTATTGGTGTCTTAAAGGCGGTCCTATAAGCCCATAAAGCTTCGTTCAACTTTGATGACCAATCTTTCCTGGAGGTTGCGACAGTCTTTTCCAAAATTTGCTTTATTTCTCTGTTCGAAACCTCCACTTGTCCACTAGTTTGTGGATGATACGGTGTGGCTACGCGGTGTTTGACTCCGTATTTGGAAAGGAGTTTGTCAAAGATTCGCGATATGAAGTGCGAACCACCGTCACTAATGACGAGTCGGGGCACACCGAATCTGGGAAAGATTGTATTTCTAAAGAGTTTGACGACTACTCGTGTGTCATTTGTTGGAGCGGCAACGACCTCTATCCATTTAGATACATAATCGACAGCGACGAGTATATATTTGTTTCTAAAAGAAGACGGGAAAGGTCCCATGAAGTCTATTCCCCAGACGTCAAAGATTTCTACTTCTAAAATTCCTTTCTGAGGCATTTCATCGCGTCGTGAGATGTTGCCAATGTGTTGGCACCGGTCGCATTTTTGTACAGCGATATGGACATCCTTCCAGAGGCTGGGCCAAAATAGGCCAGATTGTAGAATTTTAGCGCACGTCTTTGAAGTACTAGCATGACCACCATAAGGTGCTGAATGGCATTAGGAAATGATGTCTTCTATATCTTCCTCTGGGACACAGCGACGGTATAAGTTGTCGGCGCCTCGTTTAAAGAGTAGAGGTTCGTCCCAGTAGTAATGCTTTAAGTCGTGGAAGAATTTCTTCTTTTGTTGATAAGTTAGGTCCGGTGGAAGCACGCCTGCGGCCAAGTAATTAACGATGTCGGCAAACCACTACAAAGTGGCTTGGGCATAGACAACTTCCACGGCTTTTTCCAATTCTGGTTCTTTCGAAGTTGAGTTGGACATATCGCTTTCCAATTTGGCTATCAGACGTTCGTAGGGAAAGTCGTCATTGATAGGCACTGGTTCTTGTTTAATGCCCTCTATAAGGGATAAGTGATCTGCAACTACATTCTCGGTCCCCTTCTTATCTTTAATTTCCAAGTCGAACTCTTGTAATAATAGGATCCATCTCAATAATCTTGGTTTGGCATCCTTTTTGCTTATTAGGTACCTAATGGCAGCGTGATCTATGTATATGATTATTTTGGCTCCTACCAAGTAGGAACGGAATTTGTAAAGAGCAAACACGACTGCTAGAAGTTCCTTTTCCGTTGTGGCGTAGTTCATTTGGGCAGGGTCTAAAGTTCTACTGGCATAGTAGATAGCGTGAAGCTTTTTGTCTTTCCTTTGTCCCAGAACTGCGCCTACAGCGTAATCACTCGCATCGTACATGATTTCGAATGGTAGTCGCCAATCTTGGGGTTGCATGATTGGTGCGGTGATAAGTGCTGACTTTAGAGTTTCGAATGCTTCTAAGCATTCTTTATCGAAGACGAACTCGACATCTTTCATTAATAAACCTGTAAGAGGTTTTGTAATTTTCAAGAAATCCTTTATGAATCTTCGGTAGAATCCAGCGTGTCCTAAGAAGCTTCGTATTTCTCGTACGGTTTTCGGAGGTTGAAGATCCTTTATGATCTCTATTTTAGCTTTGTCAACTTCAATCCCTTTTTCAGATATGACGTGTCCTAAAATGATGCCTTGTCGGACCATGAAATGACATTTCTCCCAATTAAGGACAAGGTTCACTTTAGCGCACCTTTTGAGTATCGTTTCTAAATTGTATAGGCAGCTTTCAAAGCTTTGTCCGCATACAGAGAAGTCATCCATGAACACTTCCATGATGTCATCTGTGAAATCTGCCAAGATTTCCATCATGCATCTTTGGAAGGTTGCTGGAGCATTACATAGTCCGAACGACATTCGGCGATAAGCAAAAGTACCATAAGGACAGGTGAATGTCGTCTTTTCTTGGTCATCGGGGTGAATAGGAATTTGAAAGAATCCCGAATAACCATCTAGATAGCAGAAGTACGAATGTTTCGCTAGTCTTTCCAACATCTGGTCTATGAAAGGTAAAGGGAAGTGATCTTTCCGAGTCGCCTTGTTCAGTTTTCTGTAATCGATACACATCCTGTTTCCGGTCACAACTCTTTGGGTTATTGATTCGCCTTTCGCATTCTTCACTACAGTAACGCCTCCTTTCTTTGGTACTACATGTACTGGGCTGACCCATTGGCTGTCGGAGATCGGGTATATGATTCCTGCGTCTAGTAACTTTTTCACCTCGTCTTTGACTTCAATGCTTAGGATCGGGTTTATCCTTCTCTGATGTTCTCTTGAAGTTTTGCAGTCTTCCTCTAGCATGATACGGTGCATACAGATGGAAGGACTTATGCCTTTTAGATCGCTTATATTATAGCCTAACGCAGTTGGGTATTTCCTTAGGACTTCTAGTAATTGCTCAGCTTCTGACTGTCCTAAATTAGTGTTAACTATTACTGGTCTTTTGAATTCTGCATATAGGAATTCGTACCTGAGGGTTTTAGGTAGTTCTTTGAGTTCTAAAGCTGGGTTTTTCGGACCTGGCATATGATTTGGAGTGAGTGCTAAGATCTCGCTCAGACTATCATCTTTGTATGGTGCACGCCAGTTGTCGTCTTCATGAATAGCAGGGGATCTGGATTTTCATGATTTCAGAATATGTAGTTTCTTCCTTCTCTAATTCTCGTATGCATTCGTCAATGACATCTACTATATAGCATGTGTCATCTATAGTTGGTGCCTTCAAGAACATAGTAAGGATGAACTCTATCTTTTCTTCTCCTACTTCGAATGTTAGCCTTCCTTTCTTTACGTCTATGATAGCTCCGGTTGTCGCTAGGAACGGTCTTCCTAGGATAATTGGGGTTACAGAGTCCTCTTTGATGTCTATGATTATGAAGTCGGTCGGGATATAGAATTGGCCTATGCGTACTGGAACGTTTTCCAGTACACCGACGGGATATTTGACTGATCGGTCAGCCAATTGCACGGACATTTTAGTCGGTCTTAGTTCTCCATATATTTAGCTTTTTGCATATAGATAAAGGCATGACACTTATACTGGCTCCTAGATCGCATAGAGCTTTGTTTATAACGAACTTTCCTATGACGCAAGGTATGGAGAAACTACCTGGGTCTTTTAGTTTGGGAGGCATGTTGTTTTGAATGATTGCGCTACATTCTGCAGTAAGTGTCACTGTCTCGTTATCCTCTATTTTCCTTTTATTAGACAAGATTTCTTTAAGAAACTTAGCATATGACGGCATTTGAGTTATCGCTTCTGTGAACGGAATAGTGATGTTAAGTTGTTTCAGAAGTTCAACAAATTTCTTAAATTGTCCTGAAGTTTTGGAGTTTATTAATCTTTGAGGATAATGGATAGGTGGTTTATATGGCGCTGGAGGCACATATGATTTTTCATCTTTAGCGGCCTTTTGCTCGTCACATTCCTTCTTTTCTGTTTCAGACTCCTTTTCTGTTGGTTTATCAGATTTCTGATGCATTACTAAATCTTCATTCCTAGGATCTGTTGGGCCTTCCAATTCTTTTCCACTTCTCAATATAACAGCGTTTGTGTGGCCTTTCGGATTAGGTTATGGCTGTCCTGGAAATGTTCCAGCTAGGGCAGCTGCAGAGGCTTGTTGTTGAGCAACTTGTGATATCTGCGTTTCGAGCATCTTATTGTGGGTGGCTAAAGCGTCTACTTTTCCGGTCAGCTGTTTAATTTGCTCGCTAGTGTGTATGTTTTGATTCAGAAATTCTTTATTTGTTTGAGCTTGAGTAGCTATGAATTTTTCCATCATCACTTCGAGGTTTGACTTCTTAGGGGCAGTCTGGGCAGCAGCGGCTGGTTTCTGATATCCTGGCGGAGCAGCGGGTGCTTGCAAGGCATTATCGTTCTTGTAGGAAAAGTTTGGGTGGTTCCTCCATCCTGGGTTGTAAGTATTTACGTAAGGATTTCCTTGAGCGTAGTTTACTTGATCTGGTGGGATTCCGGCCAACAATGGGAAATCGGGCGCATTATGAGTGGCGATTCCGCATAACTCGCAGTTTGGAGTTACAGTAGCTACGGTTGCAGTTGGGTTAACGGTCAGACTATCGATTTTCTGTGCTAGAGCATCTACTTTAGCATTGAACTTTTCAAGGCTGCTGATCTCGTACATCCCACCTTTCGCTGCGGGTTTCTCTGCTGGAGTTCTTTCACCTTCCCACTAGCAGTGGTTCTGAGACATGTTTTCGATAAGTTGATAGGTTTCGTCGTATGGCTTATCCATAAGTGCACCGCCCGCGGCGACGTCTACCGTTAATCTGGTGTTATACAGAAGCCCATTGTAGAAAGTATGGATCGTCACCCAGTCTTCTAAACCGTGGTGAGGACATGCTCTCATCATATCTTTGAACCTTTCCCACGCTTCGTAGAGAGATTCAATATCTTTTTATCGAAATCTGTTGATTTGAGCTCTAAGCATAGCAGTTTTGCTTGGCGGAAAGTATCTCGCTAAGAAAACATTCTTCAACTGTTCCCAATTCGTAACGGAGTTGGATGGTAAGGATTGTAACCACGTCCAAGCTCTATCTCTAAGGGAGAAAGGAAAAAGACGAAGTCTTATTGCGTCTGGAGTTACTCCATTTGCCTTCACTGTGTCTGCGTATTGCACAAACTTCGTTAAGTGTTCGTTTGGATCCTGTTAGCTCACCAATTCAACGACTCATGTTGGAGGCTATTTTCAGCATATTAAAAAGACCTACAAGTCTTCCAAGGACTTAGGAAAATTGAAGTCTTGAAATTAAACACTTCGACCTAAGCAAGCGAAATGGTCTTCGACCGAGATTTAGAAGAAGGGTCGAAGTGAGTTTTTGAATTCGAATCTTGGAGGGAGTAGTTATATTTTCTTATGACTAAGAAGGACAAGTGGCTCTCATCGGATAAAAGGACTGCATGCGGTCTAACACTTGTCAAGGATAGATGGCCTAAGGAGGTTATTAGTGGTTATTAGCAGTTACTATTATTATTATAAATAAGAGTCTTAGACATAAAACTTGGTGTGTTGTAATTTACTGTTGTACAAGTCACTCTTAAAATTACTCCAAATATCCGAGCATAGAGAAAGAGAGTATTATAGAGAATGTACGTGATGTAAACACACCATCCTTTATCTTTTCAATGAAGTTACTTTGTTTTCTTTACTTCTGTCAAGTACTTTTATTTATTTGTTTCGTCTTTCCCTCTTGTTCATCATTACTACTTCGATTAAGTCTTTTCCTCCCAAAAAACCTTTATCTCTTTTCCCCCTAATAATTCTTTTTCTTTCTTTCTTTTAAACATAGTGGATAATTTCTGCCCCCCTTTTTAAGTTATTTCTTCTTAGTATTGTTGAAGCACATTTTTAGATAGGTTCAAATAGAAACACCCTTCAGCACATATCCTAGGATTTCGTATGGTCAATCCTGCAAGTTAGTCAATTTGACACCAAATTGATAGACCAGAGGTTGTTTACCAAAAAACACGGTAAACAAAATGGCACACCTAGTGGGGCAGTGCTGAACAAAGAAAGTTTTGAGATCATAAGAATCTAAAAATATAAGCCTTATCAACTTTTCTTCAAAATACATTGTATGTTACTAAGAAGTGGCAGAATAACCACTACGAATGAAGAAAGTTTAGTAAGACGTAACACTAGGAATATGGCGACGGAACCCGTTCAGCCAAATGGCCAACAAAATGGCTCTAGCGAAGAAACAAGAAACGACGGTGCGTCGACTTCAATACCATCAACGGGAGAGAAAATAGGGCTCCCGGTAAGGCCTGTACCAACACCTTCGATATTAGGGGATGGGTCGACTGTAATAAGACCCTATACTCAACCAGTATTGGAATATATCGGGCCCCAAGTGTCAATTCCTCAGACACCATTAGAAGGAAGCCCCCTGCCTAGGCAAAATCCTCTTCCTCGATTGGTACAGATAACCCTGTGATGCAGGGGCTTCAAAATGCTCCCCCATCTTTTCAGATAACCCTGTGACTTCTCCGTTGCAAGGATCAGGATCTGGGGTGGACATTGGTCGAAGTTTCCAGGGCCAGAGTCTGGGATATTCGACGCAAGGCCCCAACTTGACCAATACCTCAGTCGCATGCTTGAGGCAACAGATGGATGAGAGCAACATGCAAATGGTTCAGACTTTGTCCCAAACTATGGGTGGGATCTTCCAGCCATTGATCCATAACACCACCCAAACCAACCAACAATTGACGCTGCAGTTGACGCGGTTGGCTGCGTTTATGGGAGTACCACCTGTACCCAGAAATCAAAACACAATGGCAAATGTCCCTCGACAAGACGTAGGAAACGCAAGGGAAATACACTTAGAAAATCAGGATAGAGTCAAACCTCCTGTAGTTGAGGAGGTAAGAGAAAATCAAACGAACCAGGTCCATGTTCTAGACGAAGGTAACCAAGGAGTGGTCGTGATAAACCGAAACCAGGATGCAGATCATGTGGTCCAAGAAGTTCGACGCAATAATATAGCCATTGACAACAATCTAGCGGCCATGGTCGAAAGGATCATGGCTCGGAATGGAGTAAACACTGGTTTTACTCGACCAAACTTTACATCCCTGATAGTAGATTACATCCTTCAAACAAAATTACCCCCTAGGACGAAAGTACCAAAATTTACGAAATTCTCAGGGGATACGACGGAATCTACTGTCGAACATGTGGCTCGATATGTGATCGAATCCGGGGAAATACGAATGATGAGAGCCTTAGGATAAAATACTTCCCAAGTTCCCTCACAAAAAATGCTTTCACTTGGTTCACGATGTTAGCACCTAACACCATATGTAGTTGGGCCCAACTTGAATGCTTGTTTTATGAGCAGTTTTACATGGGCCAGACCAAAATTAGTTTGAAAGAACTAGCTAGCGTAAAACGTAAGTTTTCGGAGCCAATCGAGGAATACCTTAATAGGTTTCGATTACTCAAGGCCAGGTGTTTTACGCAAGTGCCGGAACACGAACTGGTCGAAATGGCCGTTGGAGGCCTTGATTATTCCATTTGCAAGAAGTTAGATACCCAATACCTAAGAGATATGGCCCAATTGACCGATAGAGTTCGACTGCTCGAACGTTTGAAACACGAGAAAACTAGGCTTAACAAGAGAAAGAAAGTGTCCTTTGTCGAAATTGATGACAATATCGAAAGAGCATGCGAGGATTCTTTGAATCTCGACGAAAATGAAGTAGACCTCGTCGAACTTAAACAAGGCCCCCCTTATTCTTGTAAAGTATTAGCACCCCCACACCCCCACAGGGGAAGAGTGTTGTCGAATCAGAAAGGAATGATAGATTCCCAAAGAAGACATATACCTTCGACATCACCAAGTGTGATGAAATTTTCGATCTGTTGGTAAAAGATGGAAAAATGATAGTGCCACCTGGCGCTAAACTGCCATCACTAGAGCAACAAAAAAGAGAGGTTTTTGTAAGTACCATAACTTTCTGGGTCATAAAACATCTCAATGTTTTCTTTTCAGGGATCTTGTTCAGAATGCAATCCAGGAGGGACAACTGAAGTTTGGGGAGAAAACCACCAGCCAAATGAAGGTCGACACGGACCCTCTACAGGTGACGGACGCTCACTACACAGAGCCTTTAGAAGCCAACATGATCGAGGTCACTGAAGGCCGCAACTTCTCAGAAAGCTTGATAGAAGTTACTGATGACTTCGTCAAGAATGCTGTGATGACAAAGGTCATAATGAGCTTTGATCGAGGCAGTGAAGAGGATATGGATACTACCAACGTCGACGGGGTAGCGGACAATCCAAAATGGGAGATGGTGACCAAGGAGATGGGTGATAACTTCGTCGAAATGGACCAGGCTACTGAAGGTTTAGGTCTAAACTTAAAGGGTTTGAATTTGGTCGAGGAGGTTGAGATCAACATGATGGAAGTCACCCAACAAGAGTGTGAGGGGGACAGTGAGTCGAACAACCAAGAAGAAATCACTAAGGAGGCATACCCGAAGCAAGAGGAAACAATTGTGGATTTTATTCACAAATGCTAGGGAAAGGGTTCTAGCGTGATGTTATGCCCACGATGCAGCGCAATCTTCGACAAAAAGGCTGTCCAGAGACTTGAGGGAACACGAAGGCTCAAGAAAAGTGGGAGAATGCCTGAGTTCGATAAACGAAGCAGTTTGCTGAAAAGCTATGAACCCCACATTAGAGGCCCCAAAACAAGGCCTGCTAGTTTTAAACCCGCTGTTGGAAACACCGATGGTAGATGGACAAAACCCAACGAGGATAAGCGACAAGGCGAACAAAGATGGAAGAATTTCGAAGTGAATAGGGGTTCCTCAGTTACCTATCAAAAAGAATTCCAGTCTTCGAAGATGGACCATGTATCCAAGAATTATAAAGGAAAAAACCCCATGTCTCGATCGCAGTGGAGGCGGGAACAACGGAAAAGAAAAGCTCTTAGAGAAATGGCGTCAAAGGACAAGGCTGAATCTAGTACTAATCTCCCAACAGAGAATTAGAGAGAACCGTCAAAGACGATCAGCAAAACCACGCAACCACCGGTGGGCAGGAAGTTGTTCTCAAACCAGGTTAAAAATTAGAAAGAGATCATTAGGTTCGATGACGAGATGACGGACAACTTCGACTCAGATTCTAATGATTCGCTAAATTTGTTGGTGAACGTAGTGTCAGTGATGCCGAAAGAATATGATAGATTGTCTGTGATCAAAAACTGCGACACAGACGCAGACTGCGAAATGGCAGCACACAAACCCGTCTGCTATTATGTGATGAACAATGACTGTGTTGAAGAGCAGAATGCTTTCTTCGAACGGCCCACTGAGGAGATGAGGAACCATTTGAAGCCGCTTTACATTACGGCTAAAGTGAAAAACACCCCAGTTAACAAAATTCTGGTGGACTGTGGCGCAACGGTAAATTTGATGCCACATCTTCTATTAAACAAAATCGGGAAAAGCGATGCCGACACCAAGCCACACAACATGGTCCTGTCCAACTACGAAGGTAAGGTAGGCTCGACCAGGGGAGTAATCCAGGTAGATATCACCGTCGGAATAGTAACGCGACCAACGATATTCATGGTTGTAGAAACTACAGCCAGTTACAACCTGCTGCTTGGACGTGAGTGGATTCATGGCGTGGGGGCAGTGCCATCCTCGATGCATCAAAGGATTGCAATTTGGAGGCCAGACGGCATCGTAGAGAATATTGAAGCTGATCAAGGGTACTTTAGGGCGCCCATCAACTATGTCGATCAAAGGCACTTCGACAAACACTTGGCTGGTATAGGTCCTTGTGGACCAGCAGACTTCAATTTCAAGCCAGACGGCGAAGTCTTTGGCTCGTTATACTTACATCCTGTAGACGATTTCCGTTGGGATAGAGAGGTGCCAGGAGAAAGGCTTCCATACCTTGGAACCTTGCCGGTGGACCCCACGGGATGGGGAAGTGATTTCAGTAATAATGACTGAAGCCAATGCGCTTCGAAGGATTTCGGCTTATGTGGCCGAAACTAGACTACAAACGGCCCTAGAGGCTGTTAGAAGCAAAATGGCCACAGAGGCCAATAAAGAAGTTCTTCAGAGAAGCTACAAGGAAGGCTTCGACATGGAACTATCTGATGAAACCCATCAAGAAAATGAAAGGCTTGATGCTATTTATGACGACGAGCCTTTGGGTTTCGAGAAAGATCCCTTGGCAGAGGATGCCAAAATGCTTGCGCAGGACCCGCTAGAGGAAGTGGACTTAGGAGACGACATTATAAAAAGGCCCACTTACATTAGTGCCAACCTCGACACTCGATTCAAAGGTGAAGTCATCCAGCTTTTGCGAGAATATAGAGACTGTTTTGCCTGGGATTATGATGAAATGCCAGGATTGAAAAGAGAGTTGGTGGAACATAGACTGTCGATCAAGCCTGGCAAGAAACCAGTCAAACAGAGCCCAAGGCGTTTTGCTCCAGAGGTTTTGTCAAAAATAAAAGCGGAAATCGAAAGACTTCTACGGTGCAAATTCATCCGCACAACCAGGTATGTCGAATGGCTTTCTAACGTTGTGCCAGTTATTAAGAAAAATGGTTCCTTGAGAGTCTGCATAGACTTTAGGGACTTAAACTCAGCAACTCCTAAGGATGAGTATTCGATGCCAGTGGCAGAAATGCTAGTCGATTCAGCCGCCGGCCACGAATATCTTAGTATGTTAGATGGTTATTCTGGATATAACCAAATCTTCATTGCCGAGGATGATGTTCCCAAAACAGCGTTTCGTTGTCCAGGGGCCACAGGCACCTACGAATGGGTAGTAATGCCTTTTGGCCTGAAAAACGCTGGGGCAACGTACCAACGAGCAATGAATTCAATCTTCCATGACTATATAGAATCGTTTATGCAGATATATATTGACGACATTGTGGTTAAATCCGTATCAGGCAAAGATCATATAGATCATCTTCGACAATCTTTCTTAAGAATGAGGAAGTTTGGCCTCAAAATGAACCCTTTAAAGTGTGCGTTTTTTGTGCAGGTGTCGCTACTGCGAAAATTGGCGCCGGCTGAACAGAAGAGTCGCCACCGCACGTTATTTATCCCACGGGAGGGAAAGGAAACGCTCAGAGTAAACCTTGCACAACACGGGAAAGGAATGGTCATCGCAACCAAATCCTGGATTCGGGAGTCGGTTACACAAGGGGAAGGTATTAGCACCCCTCACGTCCGTCGTACTCGACGGGATCCACGCTTGTTTTCGGGTATGGATTATTATTTCTATCTAAACTAAAGGTTAAGGGTTAAAAAGAAAAGAAAATGACTCGGCAAAGTATCGCACTTTATGCCTACGTATTCCCGTCTGGAACGAGAAATCAGAGTCAACGTAGTTCGCCTACCTACGGGAAAGGAGGGGAAGGTTGCTCGCTAGGATATCGCATCCTATGCCTACGTACTTTCATACAGCATGAAAGATCAGAGCAAACGTAGTTCGGGCCACGTACGACGCAAGTCTGTCTTGATTGCTTTTATTCCTTCTGAAAAAGGTTTTTCTGATTAACAGTCCAAGCGGACAAAAATGACGTCTTGATGAGTTCACATCTTTTTACGGAAGAAGTGTCTTTTATTGTGTTTGAAATTTTATTGTATTTTTCTGTTTGTTTTGAGAAAGAAAGAGACGGAGCTCTAACGTACGATTGCGAGGGGAATCAAACTAACCTAATGTTATCATGCATGGGTTAAATCCTAGTGTCTATCATGCTCCTCTCTTGCGCAGAGAGAAACAGAGATCCTAAGGGAATAGACGGAAACAGAAACAGTAACAAGTATATACAGTAAAGCAGTAAAATGCATGGATGCAGCAATACAAGCGAGGCAAGGGAGTCCCACTCAACCTCGAACCTAGAAAACAATAGGCAAAAGTGAACAACATTCACTTTCAACCCAACAGGTTAAACAGCAAACAATACAGTCCAGAAAACCAATCAATACATCAGAAATGATTAACAGCAGAAAAATAAACAGCCACAGCAGCTCTGCATCAACACCTATCTTCAAGTCATCACCAATCAGCTACAAGCTTCAGCAAGCATCAATCTTTATCTCCACAGCCTTCAAGCAAGGTCTTGATCATCAATCTTCCATCTGCAATGGCTTTTCTTCCAGTCTCAATCTCCAGGATGAACATCAGTCAACAAGATAAAAGTGAATGTTAAACAGTAGACTGCCTACCAAGGGTGGCTCATCAACTGTTAACATTGTATAGACAATTTTCTCTCAAAAGTTCTATCTTTCAAATACATTCACTGATATTTCCAAAGGAAGGAGGTGGATATTTGAAAAAGACTTTGAATCATAGAGAAAGGATGGATGCAGACAAGGCATTCCATGTTTGAGAAACAAGCTTTCTAATCTAGAGCTCTGCCTAGCTCCTAAACCCTATACTCCTCAACAGCTGCTAGCAAGAATCTCCTCTTCAACTCTGGAGGTTGGTCTTCAGTCTCTGGATCTCCAATGGCTTTATCATCACAAGTCTTCATCTCTCCCAATTCCCAAGCAATCCCAATACCATACAAACAAGCAATAATCCCCAGAGGGGCACACCACACCAGTCAGACAAATACAGACAGTAATAATAGCAGTAGGGGAATCCTAATAATTTCTAAGGGATTCTAATAACTACCCATAGTCCCTATAGTCCCATATCTAAAATATTCAATCTCTAACTCCAAAGGGAAATGATTCAATTCTCCTATGTTATCACTTAAACCCTAATTTTGTTCATGTTGTTCACACCTAAACTAATCACCTAAAACTAAATCCTAAAAATATGAACTAAATTGTATATACAAGCTAACAATGTCTATTAATCAACCTAAAAAAAATGGATAAAAAATATTAAAGCATTTGATCAAACTAAAATTAACAAAATCATGCATTAAACAAAACAATATTTACACCTAATTAAAAGAAAAATATGCCAAAAATATAAAAATGAAATGAATTATTAATTTTTTTGTATGATGCTTTTCTTGACAAAATTATGAAAAGAATGCAAAAAGAACCAATTAAAAATATGCATTTTATGATTTGTTATGATTTTCTAAAGATTTAATGTTTTTTTTAAAGAAAATAAAATGAATTAATGAGATGGAGGGTGCAGCAAGAAATTAAAATCAGTTAAAAGGAAGAACTGGGCCAGACAGGGGGTGTTAATATCACATACGCGCGAGGCCCAAAAAGCATCAGAAAATAACAAGAATTAAAAAAACTGGAAACGGTGCGAATAGTAGGTTTTTTAGTTCATTATATCATTGGGCCTTATTTGGGGGGTACAAATAGCAACAATTATTTGAGCCCAGTCTGAAGTTATTAATGAAACGGGGCGTTTTGGTGTTTGAGTCCTCCCTCCGTTTTCCATTTAAATCGTGGCCGTGGGATTGGTAAATAAGTCAAATGTCAAAGGATGATCAAACGGTCCAAAGGTCATCTTCAACCTTGGACAAACCCTAACCCTGAAACTCATCTCCCATGCATGCACCTTCGAGCTCCATGTTCTCCCTCCATTCTCCATAAAACCAAACACTTCCAAAAGCAAAAATGTTCTATAAACTTCCCTCTACGCATCCATTATCATAACCTCTCCTAAAACTCAAGCAACAATGGAACCCGATACACATAACAGTCGGAATCCTCCATTTTCACCTGGTATCAAATCTCTCCATTCTCTCCAAATCTTGTCCTAAACTCATCTACACCTTATGCTGATCACAACATGCTATTCAACCAAGATTTTCGTGCATTGAATCAAGAGTTACAAACCCTAACATATTTGGTACACCTATGGAAAACTCCATGAAAGCTCTCCAAACTCACCAAATTCAATCATCTATCCTACCTTAACCTTTCTATGCTATCAAAACCTAGCAATTCTAACCAAAACAGCCAATTCGAATGAGAAACATACCTGGTGTAATTGATGAAAACAGGTACCAAATCCTCTTGATCCAAGGCTTGAAGTGAGTGGAAACTGATCAATGAACTTGGTGATGAGTTTTGTATGCAACCAATGATGCTCCAAGGCTTTGAATCTCCCAATTCCAAGATTCTTGCTCTTTGAATGGTGAATTTGCACAGCTCGAATCCTCCTTCAATTTACCAAATGAATGTGTGAATTATGATCCTTGGATGATGATGATGAATACCAGATCAAGAATGGTGCAAATTGGTGAAAGTTTGAGAGTGTTTGAATTGGTTTTGCAATTTGAAAAAAGTATGTGAAACTTGTGTTTATGAGCAAATGTGATCACCAACCCTTGCATGAACCTCTTCATACCAATATATACATGACATTAGAACCTCCTAGAAACTTGGAGAAACTTCCCTTGCACTCTTTCCTTACATTTTGGATTATGTTTCTTCCTTTGTAAGCAACCTTGAATAACTCTCAAAATTTGAACCAACCTCAAAATTCCACTTTAGCCAATGTTTTCAAAATGATTTTTCCAATCAAAATGACCTATAATTTTGTTCCATTTGACCAAAATATGAAAAATCTCATTTTTAAGTCCTTTTTTTATTCATTAAATCCAACAATTTTGAAACCTTGTGATATGAATCTTTCCAATCTCTCATGGTCACTTTTAAAGACTCAAAATGTCATTTGGAGCAAGTTTGATGTTGTAACGTTTTCCATTTGAAGCTTCCTTGTATGAGTTTTTGGCATAGGCTTGAAATGACCTGTAATTCTCAGATGACCAAAATACCCTTTGCTTGCCCAGACCATAAGTAGAGTTCCATAAATCATATGAAGACATACTATACCATTATAGAAAGCTAAGACAATGAGGAACAACTCTTATGTTTACCAGAAATCCATTTGAAATCTCCTTGAGGGGTAAAAATTGCCTATAAGTCAAGTCACTTTCACAGACAAAATTTCAGATACCTCAGATGACCTGTAACTTGCAAGGACCATAACTTGAGTTCCATAAATCTCCTTGATGTCTTCCACCACTCAAATTAAAGGTATTGAGATCCTCTACAAGTTTCATGTTGACCAAGGATCCATTTGAAGCTTGCATTTTGACTTATCTTGCTTGGAAATTTGACCTAACTTAGGGGATTTTACACAGAAACCCTAATTTAGAAACTCCTCTTCTCCTTGATTTCTCTTGATTTCTTCTTGGCATATCACCATATCCTTCTTTATATGTCAAATGATGAACCCCACATCTTTCCAATAGCCCTTAATGCCTTTCAATCAGTCATTTGACCTAGGGTTGACCTAGAGTTGACCCCAGATGAAACCCTAGTTGACTGTCTCCTTCTCCAAATGACCTTCTAAGTCTCCCATGATGTCCAGATACTCTCCATGCTCCATTCACAGCTCACAACTTACTTGTTGATCCCCAGATACCCTCAGTTAGGAGATGAATGCACTTGCTTGATCCACTGACTTGATAGCTTTCAAATTCTTTCTGATGACTTGAATGAGATTGAATTTGAATAATAACCCCTTGATAGGTTCATGGAGATGAGAATAATGATTGGTCCCCTGTTGGATGACTTGCTATGCTATGCTATGCAGATGATGTACATGACTCTATATGCAATTGCTAATGATATTGAAACATAAACCAAGTGAATAAGGTTGAGAAAATTTTAGGGTGCAACAGCTGCCCTTATTCAAGCGACTTGGACCCGATTGGGTGAAGATCCCGGAGCCTTCAGACATTCGCGGTACGAGACGGTTGAATACTAAGAACCCGGAAATTTGCCAACCGCAAAAATGAACTACACGACTGCTTGGGGATTATCTTGTCAGCCCAAAAAGCTCCCATCATTGCAAGAATAAAACTTTATCCACGTTAGGACGCCTGTGTCGTCAACTCGAAAAACTTCGACAGCTTTGTTGGGGGATGGCTCGTCTGCCTTCTCGTCAGAAATAAATCGTCCACGTTAGGAATAAACTCTTCCACGTTAGGAATAACACCGTCCACGTAAGGAATAACACCGTCCACGTTAGGACTAAGGCTTCGTCTGGATCTGTCCACGTCAGGACTAAACTCTCTGGATTATGAATACTTCGTCCACGTTAGGACTCACCCTTCCACGTTAGGAATATATTTTCTCTTGATTTGTCCACGTAAGGACTCAACTTTCACCTTGCTTTGTCCACGTAAGGACTCTGATCTTTCCACGTAAGGAATACAGTCTTTCCACGTAAGGAATACAATTTCTTTCCACGTAAGGAATAAAATTCTCAAACTGCCCACGTAAGGACTCGAAGCTTTCCACGTAAGGAGTAAACTTGCTTTTCCACGTAAGGAACTAAAATCTCTCTTTCCACGTAAGGAAAAAATCTGTCCACGTCAGGACTCACGTTTCGTCTTGATTTGTCCACATCAGGACTCTCTTGATTTGTTGAGGAAATAAAATTTGTCCACGTCAGGACTCACATCTCCACCTGCTGAAGTAATAGAACCTGTCCACGTCAGGACCTGCGCGTCTTTGACTTGCTGGGGAAATAAGACTGTGTCCACGTCAGGACTCATACTTCGCCCACAACACGAAGAGGGATAACTTTGTCCGCGTCGGGACACTCGCATCTTGTCATCACAAAGAACTTGTCCACGTCAGGACGCACATTTCATCATCACGAATAAAGCTATCTGCTGGAAATAAATGGTCCATGTCAGGACACCAACACGAAGAGTAACCACTTTTGTCAACGTTATGACTTCATACTCCATCAATACCGAGAACTCGAATCTGTCCACGTTAGGACTAACACATACCGTCAAACTGGAAGAAATGTCCATGTTAGGACTCCACATTCGATCAATTCTGAAAAATCGAACCTGTCCACGTTGGGACTAGCACCTCTTATCAACCATGAGGAAATAAATCTGTCCACGTTAGGACCTCACTTTTCTAGCACGAAGAAAACCTGTCAATAAAATTGTCCTCGTCCGGACTCATCCTTCCATTGGCCCGCAAACTTCTTATCACTGACGTTACAGCAACTTTGAGGCTGACTCTACTGGGGATATTTGGAAGCCAAACTACTGGATGCCTGTTCTGATAACCGGTGGTGGCCTCTGAAATTCTGATTCCTGAAACCCGTTGATGACAAACAACTCTGCTTGGGAATGAGGAGAAATTTTGCCTACTGACTCTGGCAGGGAAAACACGAGAAATTCACAAAGAAACTTCATCATGATAACTCTGTGGGGAATAATGCCAAAGCTAACACTTCATTGAATGTCTCACGTCAAGACCTCGAATGTTTGGCGATTCATCTGAGCAAGAGCTCTCTCTACCTGCAAGAGAAACAATACTTGAAACAAACGGTTAGCCAACCTAGTTTATGTTTCAACAA
This sequence comes from Lathyrus sativus, assembly GCA_963859935.3. NCBI lineage: Eukaryota > Viridiplantae > Streptophyta > Magnoliopsida > Fabales > Fabaceae > Lathyrus > Lathyrus sativus. Next base: position 621,539,733 of record OZ012735.1, on the reverse strand, counting down.
TGCGTATGTCTGACAACGATGCAATGCTCCATTCGACATGGGAACGCCACGCCTTTATTTGTGGATGCAAGTATGACCCTATATGCCAATGCCAATGCAGACTCGAACTGCTGGGATACAGGAACTGCTCCAGCAAAATAAATGCTGAAGACAATACTGACTCCGCTGGGGATAGCTAAATGCTACAAAATTATTCCAGCAAAATAAATGCTGGAAGAGTGAAGTCGACTCAGCTGGGAAATTGGGAACTTGAACCAAACACCTTATCGAAGTAACACCCTGTTGGGGAATACAACTCTGCTGGGGAATAGCAGATGCGCTCGGTATGATCGGACTTATGCTGGAGAGTGAACGGATATCACACGGTATTCTGACAGAATAAATGCCAGTGCGCCACACCAACTCTGCCGGGAAGAGTCTTAATCTTCGAATTCCACTGAGAGGAATGAAAACACTGGTTGGAAAGAGAACTCCGCTGGGGCGGGATGATTCTCTTAGGAAAATCAACTGACTCCGCTGAGGGAGAGGTAAACTGACTCTGCGGGGAAAGGTGAACTTGTCTGAATACAGCTCGCCAATATTAATCTTCTGAGACTAAACCAACTCGGCTTGAGATACACTGTCTGAATACAGCCTTATAATCTTGGGATCGCCAAACTCTGATGAGGATGAATGACTTTGCTGGAGAATGTCCTCTGGAATGAGCTACGGCTAGCTGGGGAGTTCGATCCTTATGCATGACATGCGTGGGGGGTCGAATCTTTCGTTACTGCAACCTTTTGATCGTTTTCCTCGTACGACTATGAAACCTGCAACAACACAAACAAGACAAGACAAGCCTATGCAACCAAATCTATTCAGGTTAGTGACGTCATTTACAGTTAATTCAAAGTTTTAGCAATTGTTGGCAAAGGCCAGTGATGTTATACACGTGCTAGTTTCAGTAAACTTAGGCGCTTCATCATGCACAAAACAGTAAAGAACCAGCATCAAGTACTGAATAACATATTTTATTGATTGGGCCTCTGAATGGGCGAAGTTTTTGTACACGGGATGTAACTCCTGAAAAGAGGAAGCTACGCAAAGCAGATATACAAGTATGTACAAGAAGCATAAATATTTTGACAAACTAAATTTGTACACATGTCGGCAACGGGATGCAGACGAAAATCACGAACTGATTCTCCTATGACTCGTCCGACTCTAATGCTTTCCCGGTATCCATACTTCTGAAGAGATTGTATCTGATAATCGACCCCCCAGGTGTATTCTCCCGCACTGATGCTCACTGTAACATCAAATTCGGACCGCAGTCATTTGCTTTTCAAATCCCTAACTTCTGCGTGAACCGCCCTTTACGGGTTTTCAGTTCACCGGGATACCCCTTTTTGCCGAAGCCGCCCAGTGTAGGTTTTCAACTTCGCGGGTGTACGTTTTTTCAGTTTTATCCCTAACTTTTGCCCGAACCTTTCATTCTGTTTTTGGTTCGCCAGGATGCCCCATTTTTGCCTGGACTCTCTTTTTCTGTCCAGCGGGTCAATTTTAAGCAAAGTATTTTTTAACTGCGTCCGAATTCACAGGCGACGCAAAGTCTTCACCGTCCATGGTGGACAACAACAACGCTCCTCCTGAAAAGACTTTCTTGACAACGTATGGCCCTTCGTAGTTGGGGGTCCACTTGCCCCTGTGATCTGCCTGCGGCGGGAGAATCCTTTTCAGCACAAGGTCGCCCGTCTGAAAGCTCCGAGGATGTATTTTCTTGTCATATGCTTTCTTCATTCGGCTCTGGTACAAACGCCCGTATGCTAGAGAAGCTAGCCTCTTCTCATCCATCAGACTCAGTTGGTCCAACCTGTCTTTCACCTATTCTGCCTCATCTAGTTGAACATCTCGCAATACCCTCAGAGAAGGGATCTCAACTTCCAACGGTAGTACTGCTTCCATTTCGTATACTAACGAGAACGGGGTTGCCCCGGTTGATGTGCGTACCGTCGTACGATAACCGTGCAAAGCAAAAGGTAGCATCTCGTGCCAATCCTTATAGGTCACCACCATCTTTTGAACGATCTTCTTGATATTCTTATTGGCCTCCTCGGCAACGCCATTCATCTTGGGTCGGTAAGGGGAGGAGTTGTGATGTTCGATCTTGAAATTCTGACAGAGCTCCTTCATCATTTTGTTGTTCAGGTTTGAACCGTTGTCAGTGATTATCCGCTCGGGGATCCCATATCGGCAAATGATATCTCTCTTGATGAATCTGGCCACCACTTGCTTCGTTACATTTGCATATGACGCCGCTTCTACCCACTTGGTGAAATAATCGATTGCTACTAGAATGAACCTGTGCCCATTAGAAGTCGTCGGCTCGATCTTTCCAATCGTATCGATTCCCCACATCGAGAATGGCCATGGCGATGACATCACATTTAGAGGACTTGGAGGCACATGGATCTTATCAGCGTAGATTTGGCACTTGTGGCACTTCCTCGCAAACTTGAAACAATCAGTTTCCATAGTCAGCCAAAAATAACCTGCCCGCAGCAGCTTTCTTGTCATAGCATGCCCACCAGCATGCGTACCAAAGGTACCTTCATGTATTTCCTCCATGAGCAGCTTTGCCTCTTTTTCATCTACGCAACGCAGCAGCACCAAGTCGTGGTTTCTTCTGTACAAGACACCATCCAGATTCAAATAGAAATTACCCGCTAATTTCCTGAGAGTCTTCTGATCTTGACTGGATGCCCCAGCCGGATACTCTTTGTTCTTCAGGAAATTAAGGATATCAAAATACCACGGTTTGTCGTCGGACGCCTCGTCAGTAGCAAACACAAATGCTGGTCTATCAAGTCGAGAGATAATGATTCTGGGAGCTTCGTTCCAGAAGTTGACCTTGTACATGGAAGACAAAGTGGCTAGGGCGTCAGCCTTCTGATTTTCTGCCCGCGGTACATGATGCAATTCAACCTTGTCAAAGAAAGGCAGCAATCTCCTTGCATAATTCATGTAATGTATCAAATTGGGCTGACGTGTCTCCCATTCCCCTTTTATCTGATTCACCACCAGAGTTGAGTCTCCGTACACGTCCATATTTTTGATTCGCAAATCAATGGCTTCTTCAAGCCCCATTATACAAGCTTCGTATTCGGCTTCATTATTGGTAACGACAAAGGTTAATCGGGCAATAAACGGGATGTGCGACCCGTGTGGCGTAGTGATGATTGCCCCTATTCCGCTACCGTAAGCATTCACAGCTCCGTCAAATATCATCTTCCATTTGGAACCCAACTCTGGTCCTTCGTCTGGAAACGGCTCTTCACAATCTTTCATCTTTAGGTACATGATATCCTCGTCAGGAAAATCAAACCTCATCGATTGGTAATCTTCAATAGGCTGCTCAGCCAAGTACTCAGACAACACACTCCCCTTTATAGCCTTTTGCGAGACGTATTGAATGTCATATTCAGTCAAGACCATCTGCCAACGGGCAATTCTCCCTGACAACGCCTGCTTTTCGAATACATATTTGATAGGATCCATCTTCGAGATGAGCATGGTTGTATGATTCAGCATGTATTGCCTCAAACGCTTGGCGGCCCAGGCTAGCGCGCAACAAGTTTTCTCAAGCATTGAATATCGAGATTCACATTCTGTAAATTTCTTACTCAAGTAGTAAATTGCATGCTCTTTTCTCCCTGTCTCGTCGTGTTGACCGAGAAAACAACCCATGCTTCCCTCAAGAACTGTCAAATACATGATCAAGGGTCTCCCTGCCACTGGGGGTATCAGAATAGGAGGCTCCTGCAAATACTGCTTTATTTTGTCGAACGCCTTTTGACAATTTTCGTTCCATGTTACAACTTGATCTTTCTTCAACAGCTTGAATAACGGTTCACACGTAGCAGTTAGGTGAGATATGAACCGGGTGATGTAGTTCAACCTCCCTAAAAACCCGCGCACCTCTTTCTCTGTTTTAGGCGTCGGCATTTCTTGAATTGCTTTTATTTTAGCAGGATCGACCTCTATTCCTCTTTCGCTTACGATAAACCCCAGCAGTTTACCCGATCTCACCCCGAAGGTGCATTTGTTAGGGTTCAGTCTCAGCCTGAACTTCCTAAGCCTTTTAAATAACTTCAGCAGATTCACCAGATGCTCTTCCTCCGTCTGGGATTTGGCAATCATATCGTCAACATAAACTTCGATCTCTTTATGCATCATATCATGAAAAAGAGTCGTCATCGCACGCTGATACGTTGCCCCAACATTTTTCAAACCAAAGGGCATCACTTTATAACAAAATGTTCCCCAAGGCGTTATGAAAGTAGTCTTCTCCATGTCCTCTGGCGCCATTTTAATCTGATTATAGCCTGAGAAACCATCCATGAAGGAGAATACGGAGTATTGAGCAGTATTATCAACTAGCACGTCGATATGAGGAAGTGGAAAATCGTCCTTTGGGCTCGCCTTATTCAAGTCCCTATAATCCACACACATCCGAACCTTGCCATCTTTCTTTGGCACTGGTACGATGTTAGCAACCCATGAGGGATATTTTGTCACAGCCAGGAAACCAGCCCCACTGTTTTTGAACTTCCTCTTTGATCTTCACTGCCATATCGGGTCTAGTTTTGCGAAGCTTTTGTTTGACCGGCGGGCATTCTTCTTTCAATGGCAGACAGTGCACAACCATATCTGTATCGAGCCCTGGCATATCTTCATACGACCAAGCGAATACATCACTATACTCTCTGAGCATTTCAACCAGTCTTCGCTTGATATCGCGCTGCAGCGCGGCTCCGATACGAATGTTCTTCTCAACCCCTTCCGACCCCAAGTTGATAATTTCGATGACCTCTTCGTGAGGCAGAATGACACGCTCTTCTTGTTTCACCAACTAAGATAGCTCTTCCAGAACGTCGCTTTCTTCGACAACCTCTTCTTCGGCCTGAAATACCGGGTGCTCAAAGTCGGGACGAGTCATAGGTGGTTCAAGGATGTCATCTGAAAATGTTATCCTGCAAAAGGAATGGTTAAATGCTTCAAAATGTGTATAAAGTGAATAACCACGTTGCCATTTTATTGAAAAATACAAAACAAGAAAGACAGAGATTACAATATTTGCACATGAAAAACGCCTTTTATTTAATGATTAACACGCAATGTTCATAACAGCACAGCCCTAAGCAAATCCTGATGCCCCGGGCAAGACATCAGATTGTTCAACAATTAATAAAACAAAGCATTACTGTTTAAGAGTCACAGGAACAAGCTCCTGAATAGACCAGTTGCACAATCCCTGTCCTGGCGTGCTTGGCTGAATCCAGGCATCCATATCACAGTCGCTGTCTCCTTCGTCAGACTCCGAAGCGGCATTGATAGCTTCATGACATACTCCACTGGCAGAGATGGTTATTGGCCCTCTGAAACAGGGTGCCCCCACAGCAGGTGTTGACGACGACGGTTGGTATCCTAGCCCGAACCGGTCCATCTTCACTGGAATGTCCAGCACTTTGCCCCAGCCCTTTGCTTCTCCTGCCTCCACCAGAGCTTGGGCTTCTTTATACGACGAGACGGCTATCTCCGACACTTTGCTCGGCCCGGGACCTTTGTCCTTGATGCGCAGCCCTTCAAAGGCCTGGCAGGGTGTTTCGTGGATCTCTCCGTCGACCTCCACATATTTAAATGACGACAAATGGCTGACCAGGATGTCTTCTTCTCCGCATACGGTGACTACGCTGTCTCCGACCATATATTTCAACTTCTGATGCAGGGTAGACGTGACTGCCCCATCCCCATGAATCCAGGGTCGTCCGAGCAGGAAACTATATGCAGGCTGTATATCCATGATATAGAATTCCGTTGCAAACACCTCCGACCCCACCTGTAGAGGCAATGTTATTGATCCAAAGACTGTTCTTCGCGTGCCATCAAACGCTCTAACTACCAGGTCACTGGGCGTGCACAAGATTCCTCTGACATCCAGCTTCATCATCGCTTTCTTGGGCATCACATTCAAGGATGACCCGGTATCGACCAATACATGCGAAATTACTGATCCTCTACACTCGACAGATATGTGCAGCGCCATATTATGATCTCTCCCTTTTGGGGTCAAATCGAAGTCGGTAAAGCCCAAGTTGTGGCCTGCATTCACATGTGCCAACACTCCTTCCAGTTGATTCACGGAGACGTCCTGGGGTACGAAGGAAGTATCCAGGACTTTCAACAAAGCATTTCTGTGAGCTTCAGAACACGGTAGCAATGACAGGATAGATATCTTTGAAGGCGTCTGTTGCAGATGCTCCACAATCTTATAATCACTTTTTCGAATCAAGCGCATGAACTCTTCTACATCTTTCGATGCCGATGCTTTTTCGCTTGCTTGCACTGGGACATTCTCAACCATCTTCCCCTTTCCTTTCGCTAGTCTTTCGGCCTCCACTTCAGGTGATATAAAGATCCTACCACTCCTTGTCATACCTCCTGAGCCAACAACGTTGTCCACAGACTCGGCTGGCTGCTTGTTAACATCAATCTTTATTCCGTCACAATACACTTCCAACCCATATGACCATGGGACTGCTTTTGTGTTCTCGTATGGGATTGGTTCGGCCTTAGTTATGGTGATCGGTGGTCGCTGAGCCGGTGCTGTTATAGTGATTGTCTTTCGAGGAATCGTTACAGTGGCCACATCACTCTGATCATCTGCTACTGCACCTGCCGGCTCTTCAGTTGCTGCTCGGTCAAACTGCAATGTGCCGTCATCAACTAAAGCCTGGATGCCTTTCTTTAAATCATCACACCCCCCAGCCAGGGTCCAACATTCCAAGCAGTATTCGTCACATCCTGGATAAACACCCCCTTGCAACAATCTGCTTTTTATCTCGTTCAGCGGCGTCTTTAAATCGTCGACATTCATAATCAGATTCAACCCTTCCTCAGTCAGAATGGCGTTTGCCCCATGATTAGGCATGGGCTTCTGCACGATATTCGGCCCTGCTGTTCCGAAATTGATAGCTTTATTGTCCAAAAGATCCTGCACGACATGCTTAAAAGCATGGCAACCCCCTACATCGTGGCCCGGAGCCCCATAATGAAACTCACAGTGCCTGCTTGCATCATAACCATACAGAGGAGTTCCCGTTATAGGTGCCAAAGTTCTCTTCTCTACCAAATTTAGACCTAACAGCGTCTGCAACAAATCTGCATAGGTTGAGGGAGGCTTCTCAAACACTCTTCTTGGTTTACCACCCTGGAATCTTCGCTGAGCCTGCTGTGCCCCCTGCTGCTGCTGCTGTTGTTGTTGTTGTATGGGCTGCTGCTGAAACGGTTGTTGTTGATATGGAATAGTAACACTCGCCACCTGCTGCGGTTGATGATATTGGTTTCGACCCCTGCCTCGGCCTCCAAATACCGCGCTTGCCTCGCCCTGACGGCGCCCACCAAAAGCCTTCCTATTACTGCCAGATGCAGTTGATTCCTCAGCCTGGAACCTGCCTTGCTTAATGTTGTTTTCAATCTTTTCCCCCATCAGAATTAAGTCTGAGAAACTAGCCAAAGATGTGTGAAACAACTTGTCATAAAACATGCCTGTGAATGTGCCAATGAACATGTCGTTCATTTCCTTGTCTTCTAAAGGAGGACGGACCCTGGCAGCCATATCGCGCCACCTTTGCGCGTACTCTTTAAAGCTCTCACCCTTCTTCTGAGACAGCCCTGTCAATTGGACCCGATTGAGCTCTCACCCTTCTTCTGAGACATGCCTCTGCCAATTGCTTCCATGTCTTTATATTAGTTGGCTCCAACCCCATGTACCATTCTAGGGAAGGGCCTGATAGACTATCTTGAAAGAAATGCATTAGCATTCTCTCATCAGTGGAGTACGCAGACATCTTTCTGTAATAAGCCTGCACGTGCACTTTCAGACAGGTGTCCCCTTTATACTTATCAAACGTAGGGGCTTTGAATTTGATCGGCACCCTCAAGCCAGGTACCAGACCCATTGTTGCCATGTCTAAGCCCACAACACTTTGGTTCAGGACCCCCCTCATCTGCTCTTCTAGCATTCTGATCTTCTGAGAGTCATCCATCAGCCCTTCGAAACCTCCGCCGGAGAAAGCGTCCTCCTGCTGATCTTCTTGCCACATACCATTCCCAGCTCCATACCCATCATATCCGTTATTGCGGCCAGCTCTAATCTGATTCATCACCGGGCCTCGCCCTCTGTTGCCGTAGCCCTGAGCAACTCCAGCAGGCCCAAAAGCCATTAACCCAGCGCCGTTTCCATTTCCGAAACCTCCGTAACCCTGATTGGCCACACCATAACCATCTTGCCCAAAGCCTTGGGCATTGAAACCATATTTCCCAGCGTTATCGAATCCCTGATCGTTGAACCCGAATCCAGCATTGCCGAAGCCGTTGCCTCCCATATTATCACCCAAGTTGATATCACCGAGCCCGACATTATGGACAGCAGTCTCGTTCCCAACTCCGACGTTACCGTTCCCAGCAGCGGTAGCGTTGTTGACATTAGCAGCAGGTATATTGACTACAGGTGGAGCCACTGGTGTGGGAGTGCCATCTCCCTGAACAGTATCGACTCGCACAGACTGATGATCCTCATTACCGTGACCGGCGTTTCTGACCAGCAGAGGCTGCACCATGGCTTGCAAATTCTCCTGACCTTTTGCAATAGCTTCCATGGTCTGCATAAAGAGAGCTAGCTTCTCGCGCACATCTTGCATCTCGTTCTGCATTTGATCGATGATTCTTCGACAGTTGGTGCGAGTGGAATAGCGGTGCGGGTGCTGATCTGCAATCCTGAAAACACCTGGTACAGAGCAGGAAATAAGACACCATGCAAAGATTACCTGTAATGCAATACGAATACGAATGCAATGCAATGTGTGTGTCTGTGCATTAGGGAAATTCATTCCCCGATTCTAGTGTGAAGGTGCCGGTGCAATGACAGTGCTAACAATATAAAGGTCGGAGCTGAATCACAGAAAGCCTCATATATTGCGGAGAAACCAATAAGCCAAGAATACAATATCACTGAGGGTACAATAAGAAGGCATGACCTCAACCAACAATCCTGGTGATGGTCAGCACTATGCAAATAAAGCATACAAGTTACTACATGAAATGATCAAACACTCCCATAAGTCTGGTACTCTTCTAGCAACTTCTTGGTCTCCGGATGACTTGGTCGGGTAAGCAACCCTTCAACAAGTTGGTTTCTTTTCTTAAGAACACGTCGCACGTCTTCAGCAGTTTCCTCCCATGCCCCTTCTCCGAAGCGATCCTCTAGTTTACGCTTCTGAGACACAGCCTCATCTCTGCCTTTGATGGCCTTGTTTAGTGCGTTCTGGAGACTATACCGGGTCATCACTTCTTCTTCACACTTCTTGATGCTGGACTTCAACTGCTCTTCGAGGTCGGAAATTTGCTGCTTCAACTTATCTTCCCTCTTCTTATTGTTGGTGAGCGTGGCATTCCAAGTCTTATTGCAAGAAGAGATCTCTCGGTGAGCGATGTCAAGTGCTTTCTTTTTGGATTCAAGCATGTCATGGGAGCTTCTGAACTCTTGCCCCAGACGTTCGCGCTTCTTCCTTTCCTCAGTCAACTCAGCCCCTAGTCTGTTCATTAGCTCAATCTGCTGTTGGAAAGCATGCACGGCCTTGTTTTTCTCACTGCGTATCTGGGCTAGCTCTTGCTCTAACCCTTCGTTGATCTTCATCAAGGCTTCTTTTTCTTTCACAACTTGCTCGTAGGCCTCCCTAGAAACAGTAGTTGGCTCTGCTACCGGAATAGGAACAAGGGCTGGTGCATCTGGAAATGGCATCCGCAACTGACTTGCTCTCTCCTGGATCCAAACTTTGTATAGCGTGTAAGCCTGACAGTCATTCTTCCCTAACAGCGGCTTCCCTCTTCGGTTAATACGCGTCCAGGCATGCTGCAGCTTGGCTAATAACTCCCCCTTCAAATCACCGGTGAAGTACAAAGATTCCTGTACTTCTTCTTCCTTTGGTGGGTTCTTCAGCGCATATCCGAACTGACGGACCAACAGGGATGGGTTGTAATTGATACACCCTTTTCTTCCTATCAGCGGGACATTAGGGTACCCAGAACAACTGAATATAAGCTCAGCCCCTAGCAGGTCTCGATCAAACCACTCAACGTCTTCGGAAGATAGCCTCATCAGGCGCTCTGACCAGCTAGCGGTGGTTGCACTCTCCACAAAAGATCCCTTCATGGGAATATGACTCTTGAACCACATATTCAACAAAGGAGCACAGCAGTAAACAACCTTTCCCCTTCTGTTTTCATTCTTGTAGTGCAAGGAGTGGTAGAAGTCTCCGATCAACGTTGGCACTGGATTGCCAGCAGCAAATATATGGAAAGCGTCCAAGTCTACGAAATTGGGCAAGTTAGGGAACAACACAATCCCATAAATGCACAGAGCCAAAATAGCATTGAAAACCACCCAACATCCGTTCTTGGCATACTCCTGAGCTTTGCCAACCAGGAAATCAAGAGAGAAACCTGAAACCCCAAGCCAAGAAGTCACTAACAGTTCTGCAGCGTCCATATGCAAGGCTTTAGCTAAGTCCTCCAACTTGGGCTCAGCAGCAGAGTGAATAAAGGGAACCTTGTTCTGCACTGGTAGCTCAGTAAACTCCACGTACTCCTCAATGGTAGGCCCTAGAATGAAGTCAGCAAACGTAAAACATCTCAATGCGGGATCATAGAACTACATCAAGGTGTACAGCCCGTTCATCTCATCAGCAGTGGGCTTGCAGACTAATCTCAGTAATCTCCCATGACTCATTCTGAAGCTTCTTCTAACCTCCTCATCGGCAAGAGATATCAGACCGAGCAAAGGGGTAATATCAGGTGTAGGCAGCTTATACGCAACTGTTTTCCTCAAACCAGCCATAATCAATACTCAGAAGTCTGGGCACTAGAATCGGAGGATATGCAAATGCACCTGCAGCACAGACACACGTTAATGGGATGCAATGATAATGGGTATGCAAATAATGCAATGCAAGTAACATGCAACAGGGACCAACTGCCGTAGCTGAATAGCCTGAACCATATCGAGAGGTCTCAAATAGACTCTTTTAGAAGTCCTCAAACCCTGGTCTCAGATAGACCTAAAACAAAGCTCCAACAATGGTCTCTGACAGACTTCAAACCATAACTCCAACTGGTCTCTGGTAGACCTCAAATCACATCTCCAACTGGTCTCTGACAGACCTCAGAACTCTCCAACTGGTCTTTGACAGACCTCAGAACTCTCCATAAATACCCAGGATCTCAGGTCAAGAAACAAACCGGTAGTCTGAAGGTCTAGTTACCTGCATAACCCCAAACCCTCTCACAGGTGGATGTCCTAGTAACTGACAAAGGTATGGCATCCTATGCGGTCGTTGGCGTCACAGACTTTCAGGGTTGATGATACGATTCCCAGAAGGAGTGGCATCATCAAATCCTGAAGAGGCCTCACTTAGCCGACTTCCAAATGATCGGTTCCCGGAGTCGACAATTCAGCTGACCAACAACCCCTTCGACCCAAAGGGTAGAAAAAGAAGCCAACCAGAAGAACCTCGTCCGAGTGTAGATTTCATGAGACACTAATGCAAGCAAAGCCGGCACGCGTCCACTACTTTCTACTCTAATTCTAGGTGCACTCAAGCCCAGGTCCGGCTTCTCACTCAATATCAGAACACCCATCACAACCCCCAAATACAGCAATAATGACAATAATAATATGCTGAAAGTAAAGGTCAGAAGTATAAATCCATACAAAATCCTCGACGGGAAAACAAGCGTTAGGATTGAGTCTCTTCAGGGACGTTGGATCCCAAATGCATAAGAACTATCGCAGTCCTCAGCAGCCAGGGGACGTTGGGTCCCCAGCAGAGTCGCCAGCTGTCGCTACTGCGAAAATTGGCGCCGGCTGAACAGAAGAGTCGCCACCGCGCGTTATTTATCCCACGGGAGGGAAAGGAAACGCTCAGAGTAAACCTCGCACAACACGGGAAAGGAATGGTCATCGCAACCAAATCCTGGATTCGGGAGTCGGTTACGCAAGGGGAAGGTATTAGCACCCCTCACGTCCGTCGTACTCGACGGGATCCACGCTTGTTTTCGGGTATGGATTATTATTTCTATCTAAACTAAAGGTTAAGGGTTAAAAAGAAAAGAAAATGACTCGGCAAAGTATCGCACTTTATGCCTACGTATTCCCGTCTGGAACGAGAAATCAGAGTCAACGTAGTTCGCCTACCTACAGGAAAGGAGGGGAAGGTTGCTCGCTAGGATATCGCATCCTATGCCTACGTACTTTCATACAGCATGAAAGATCAGAGCAAACGTAGTTCGGGCCACGTACGACGCAAGTCTGTCTTGATTGCTTTTATTCCTTCTGAAAAAGGTTTTTCTGATTAACAGTCCAAGCGGACAAAAATGACGTCTTGATGAGTTCACATCTTTTTACGGAAGAAGTGTCTTTTATTGTGTTTGAAATTTTATTGTATTTTTCTGTTTTTTTTTTTGAGAAAGAAAGAGACAGAGCTCTAACCTACGATTGCAAGGGGAATCAAACTAACCTAATGTTATCATGCATGGGTTAAATCCTAGTGTCTATCATGCTCCTCTCTTGCGCAGAGAGAAACAGAGATCCTAAGGGAATACACGGAAACAGAAACAGTAACAAGTATATACAGTAAAGCAGTAAAATGCATGGATGCAGCAATACAAGCGAGGCAAGGGAGTCCCACTCAACCTCGAACCTAGAAAACAATAGGCAAAAGTGAACAGCATTCACTTTCAACCCAACAGGTTAAACAGCAAACAATACAGTCCAGAAAACCAATCAATACATCAGAAATGATTAACAGCAGAAAAATAAACAGCCACAGCAGCTCTGCATCAACACCTATCTTCAAGTCATCACCAATCAGCTACAAGCTTCAGCAAGCATCAATCTTTATCTCCACAGCCTTCAAGCAAGGTCTTGATCATCAATCTTCCATCTGCAATGGCTTTTCTTCCGGTCTCAATCTCCAGGATGAACATCAGTCAACAAGATAAAAGTGAATGTTAAACAGTAGACTGCCTACCAAGGGTGGCTCATCAACTGTTAACATTGTATAGACAATTTTCTCTCAAAAGTTCTATCTTTCAAATACATTCACTGATCCTTCCAAAGGAAGGAGGTGGATATTTGAAAGAGACTTTGAATCATAGAGAAAGGATGGATGCAGACAAGGCATTCCATGTTTGAGAAACAAGCTTTCTAATCTAGAGCTCTGCCTAGCTCCTAAACCCTATACTCCTCAACAGTTGCTAGCAAGAATCTCCTCTTCAACTCTGGAGGTTGGTCTTCAGTCTCTGGATCTCCAATGGCTTTATCATCACAAGTCTTCATCTTTCCCAATTCCCAAGCAATCCCAATACCATACAAACAAGCAATAATCCCCAGAGGGGCACACCACACCAGTCAGACAAATACAGACAGTAATAATAGCAGTAGGGGAATCCTAATAATTTCTAAGGGATTCTAATAACTACCCATAGTCCCTATAGTCCCATATCTAAAATATTCAATCTCTAACTCCAAAGGGAAATGATTCAATTCTCCTATGTTATCACTTAAACCCTAATTTTGTTCATGTTGTTCACACCTAAACTAATCACCTAAAACTAAATCCTAAAAATATGAACTAAATTGTATATACAAGCTAACAATGTCTATTAATCAACCTAAAAAAAATGGATAAAAAATATTAAAGCATTTGATCAAACTAAAATTAACAAAATCATGCATTAAACAAAACAATATTTACACCTAATTAAAAGAAAAATATGGCAAAAATATAAAAATGAAATGAATTATTAATTTTTTTGTATGATGATTTTCTTGACAAAATTATGAAAAGAATGCAAAAAGAACCAATTAAAAATATGCATTTTATGATTTGTTATGATTTTCTAAAGATTTAATGTTTTTTTTAAAGAAAATAAAATGAATTAATGAGATGGAGGGTGCAGCAAGAAATTAAAATCAGTTAAAAGGAAGAACTGGGCCAGACAGGGGGGTGTTAATATCACATACGCGCGAGGCCCAAAAAGCATCAGAAAATAACAAGAATTAAAAAAACTGGAAACGGTGCGAATAGTAGGTTTTTTAGTTCATTATATCATTGGGCCTTATTTGGGGGGTACAAATAGCAACAATTATTTGAGCCCAGTCTGAAGTTATTAATGAAACGGGGCGTTTTGGTGTTTGAGTCCTCCCTCCGTTTTCCATTTAAATCGTGGCCGTGGGATTGGTAAATAAGTCAAATGTCAAAGGATGATCAAACGGTCCAAAGGTCATCTTCAACCTTGGACAAACCCTAACCCTGAAACTCATCTCCCATGCATGCACCTTCGAGCTCCATGTTCTCCCTCCATTCTCCATGAAACCAAACACTTCCAAAAGCAAAAATGTTCTATAAACTTCCCTCTACGCATCCATGATCATAACCTCTCCTAAAACTCAAGCAACAATGGAACCCGATACACATAACAGTCGGAATCCTCCATTTTCACCTGGTATCAAATCTCTCCATTCTCTCCAAACCTTGTCCTAAACTCATCTACACCTTATGCTGATCACAACATGCTATTCAACCAAGATTTTCGTGCATTGAATCAAGAGTTACAAACCCTAACAGATTTGGTACACCTATGGAAAACTCCATGAAAGCTCTCCAAACTCACCAAATTCAATCATCTATCCTACCTTAACCTTTCTATGCTATCAAAACCTAGCAATTCTAACCAAAACAGCCAATTCGAATGAGAAACATACCTGGTGTAATTGATGAAAACAGGTACCAAATCCTCTTGATCCAAGGCTTGAAGTGAGTGGAAACTGATCAATGAACTTGGTGATGAGTTTTGTATGCAACCAATGATGCTCCAAGGCTTTGAATCTCCCAATTCCAAGATTCTTGCTCTTTGAATGGTGAATTTGCACAGCTCGAATCCTCCTTCAATTTACCAAATGAATGTGTGAATTATGATCCTTGGATGATGATGATGAATACCAGATCAAGAATGGTGCAAATTGGTGAAAGTTTGAGAGTGTTTGAATTGGTTTTGCAATTTGAAAAAAGTATGTGAAACTTGTGTTTATGAGCAAATGTGATCACCAACCCTTGAATGAACCTCTTCATACCAATATATACATGACATTAGAACCTCCTAGAAACTTGGAGAAACTTCCCTTGCACTCTTTCCTTACATTTTGGATTATGTTTCTTCCTTTGTAAGCAACCTTGAATAACTCTCAAAATTTGAACCAACCTCAAAATTCCACTTTAGCCAATGTTTTCAAAATGATTTTTCCAATCAAAATGACCTATAATTTTGTTCCATTTGACCAAAATATGAAAAATCTCATTTTTAAGTCCTTTTTTTATTCATTAAATCCAACAATTTTGAAACCTTGTGATATGAATCTTTCCAATCTCTCATGGTCACTTTTAAAGACTCAAAATGTCATTTGGAGCAAGTTTGATGTTGTAACGTTTTCCATTTGAAGCTTCCTTGTATGAGTTTTTGGCATAGGCTTGAAATGACCTGTAATTCTCAGATGACCAAAATACCCTTTGCTTGCCCAGACCATAAGTAGAGTTCCATAAATCATATGAAGACATACTATACCATTATAGAAAGCTAAGACAATGAGGAACAACTCTTATGTTTACCAGAAATCCATTTGAAATCTCCTTGAGGGGTAAAAATTGCCTATAAGTCAAGTCACTTTCACAGACAAAATTTCAGATACCTCAGATGACCTGTAACTTGCAAGGACCATAACTTGAGTTCCATAAATCTCCTTGATGTCTTCCACCACTCAAATTAAAGGTATTGAGATCCTCTACAAGTTTCATGTTGACCAAGGATCCATTTGAAGCTTGCATTTTGACTTATCTTGCTTGGAAATTTGACCTAACTTAGGGGATTTTACACAGAAACCCTAATTTAGAAACTCCTCTTCTCCTTGATTTCTCTTGATTTCTTCTTGGCATATCACCATATCCTTCTTTATATGTCAAATGATGAACCCCACATCTTTCCAATAGCCCTTAATGCCTTTCAATCAGTCATTTGACCTAGGGTTGACCTAGAGTTGACCCCAGATGAAACCCTAGTTGACTGTCTCCTTCTCCAAATGACCTTCTAAGTCTCCCATGATGTCCAGATACTCTCCATGCTCCATTCACAGCTCACAACTTACTTGTTGATCCCCAGATACCCTCAGTTAGGAGATGAATGCACTTGCTTGATCCACTGACTTGATAGCTTTCAAATTCTTTCTGATGACTTGAATGAGATTGAATTTGAATAATAACCCCTTGATAGGTTCATGGAGATGAGAATAATGATTGGTCCCCTGTTGGATGACTTGCTATGCTATGCTATGCAGATGATGTACATGACTCTATATGCAATTGCTAATGATATTGAAACATAAACCAAGTGAATAAGGTTGAGCAAATTTTAGGGTGCAACAGCAGGCAGGCGACTTCTTGGGTTTCGTAGTCCACAAAAAAGGCATCGAAATAAACCAAAACAAGACGAAGGCCATTATGGAGACCAAGGCGCCATCAAATAAAAAGGAATTACAATCCCTGTTGGGTAAGATTAATTTCTTAAGAAGGTTCATATCGAACCTAAGCGGCAAAACCCAAGCTTTCTCGCCGTTGCTTCGAGTCACCAAAGAAGGGTATGAGTGGAGGAAGGAACAACAAGAAGCTTTCGACAAAATCAAAAGTTATTTGACCAATCCTCCAATTCTCTCTCCACCTTGTCGACAGAAAAGCATGAGGTTGTACATAGCTGCGTCACACAAAACCCTGGGAAGCATGTTAGCTCAAAAGGACGAAGACGACACAGAGAGAGCCATTTACTACCTTAGTAGAGTCCTAAATGATGCAGAGACTAGATATAGCGAAGTAGAAAAGCTATGTCTATGTTTTTATTTCTCATGTACAAAGTTAAAGCAATATATAAAGCATGTCGATGTTTGTGTATCTTCGCATTTTGATGTTATAAAGCATATGTTGTCCAAACCTATTTTGCATAGTCGAATAGGTAAATGGGCATTAGCGTTAACAGAATTTTCCTTAACATATAAACCATTGAAATCAATTAAAGGGCAAATAGTGGCAGACTTCATTGTCGACCACTCCGTAGATACAAACACTTTAAATATGGTCGAACTAGAACCTTGGAAGTTGTACTTCGATGGTTCCAGCCATAAGAAGGGAACTGGCATAGGCATGCTGATTATTTCTCCTGATAAAATTCCAACACAATTCAAGTATAAAATAAGTGAGCCATGCTCTAACAATGAGGCGGAGTACGAGGCCTTGATAGCTGGACTTGAAATTCTGTTGGAATTGGGGGCAACTAGAGTCGAAATAATGGGAGACTCAGAGTTAGTCATAAAACAATTGACAAAAGAATACAAATGTGTCAAAGAAAGCCTCATTGTGTACTTCGTAGTAGCAAATAGATTATTAAAGAAATTCGAAGAGACTACTATTCGACATATACCACGAATACGAAATCAGGTGGCCAACGATTTGGCCCAAATATCATTAGGATATAAGGTGTCCTGCGAAGACCTGCGAGAAGTAATCCAAGTCAGAAGCAAGGTAGAAGTTGTGGCATTGCGGCCATCAGAAGCCACCAACACTACACCTTATCGACTGACTTTTGGCCATGATGCAGTATTACCAATCGAAATTCTTGTGCAGTCAACCAGGATTCAGAGGCATCACGAAATTCCCCGTGAGATCTATTGGGACATGATGCTTGACGAGTTAGTGGATTTAGACGAGGAAAGGTTAATAGCGTTGGAGCTTTTAAGAAGACAGAAGAAAAGAGTAGAGAAATCCTATAACAAAAGAGTCAAAGCAAAGACCTTTTTGATTGGAGATTTAGTTTGGAGGGTAATCCTACCGATGGATCGAAAGGTCAAGACACTAGGCAAATGGTCCCCGAAATGGGAAGGACCATTTCAAATCTCAAAAGTCTTCTTGAATGGGGCATACGAAGTCGAGGAACTTAGCAATGATAAACGAATCTTGAAAGTAAACGGTAAGTATTTGAAAAAATACAAACCAACGCTGCAAGAGGTAAACATTTCGACAGAGTAATATATAACTAAATAGCAGGGCCATAAATGGCATCAACAAAATGCGCCAAAAATGGCTTAGTCCTTACGAGTACAACAATAGAGACATGGCTTACAAAGGCCAGAAAATAAATATTAAACATTCTAGAAATCTAAAAAGGAAGGTTGGACTTCATCTTGACATAGTTTGCTTTCTGGGCATCGAGACGACTCTGGCAAGAGGCTTTGTCGTTTTTCAGTTGCGCAATATCAGCCTCAAGTTGTCGAGCCTCCTCGGCAAAAAGGACGGCATGATCAAGCTCTGTCGACAAGGAAGAATCATCGAAGGAAGATAGTTCAGCATTCCTCTTCTGAGCTTTATCTATCTTACTACGAAGTTTTCTAATCTTACGCTCCCAGCAAGCGATGTTCGTTTCATTCTCAGTAATCTCTTGTTGGTTCTTGGCCTTTTGCTCCTCCAGCGTTGCAATTTTGTCTTCACAATCCGCAACGGCAGACCAAGCAGCAGCCTCAGTACCTGACTTTTCAGATATATCCTTGTCGAACTGAGGCAAGAGCCCAAAGTCAGTATGAACCTGGTCGATCAACTTCCCAACTTCTTGGATTACGGCCGCAGCCTCAGCAGAGATCGATTGAAGGTCCACTTGCTGTAGGAGAGTTTTCAAAGAAAGGTAGTGAACTGGACCCATTTGCAAAAGAGAAAAGAGGTCCCCTTTGAAAATCTTGTCCTTTACTTTCTCGAGAGCACTATTGATTGGAGTTGAAGTCGGACCTTTAGAGGTTGAAGTACTTTGAGATCTGCCTGAGGAACTATTTCGCCTACGAAGGAGGAGTTAGATGTATTGACGACGGTTAGACGCTTTTAGATCCTCAAGTTCTGCTGCAGTAAGATCTGTTGCACTTTTGGCAGGCATCGTTTCTACTTTTGTGGAGATGTTGGCAGGGGCTATCGGAGTTGTCTCGACAGCAGTTTCTTTAATTGGGGCAGCGTTGGTGGTATCCTCGTCTTCGTCTTCTTCGATGTCTTCTTCACTAGACTCTTCCAATTCAGATTGATGCATGGCTCCATCAGTCGTACCCCTCTCCTTCACAGGTTTATCATCAACCTCCATTGTGGTTCCCTGAGGTGAACCATCAGCGGGATTTTCGCCCTCATCCAAGAAGTTCGCTTCCTCACCTGCTTCGATGGGATTCTGGGAATTGTTCCCCTAATCATGATCGGACCCGTCGGTCTGAGATTGTTGGGTGACAGTCTTTAAAGGAGAAAGCAGGGGAACCACAGGGATCTCAGGTTTATTGATTTCCCCAAGAGAACTCACACCAGAACCTAAGTTCGAAGAAGGACGATAGGTGGGCTCACCTCGACTGTTCAAAGGATAGGCCTCGAGAAGAGATGTAGTCGGGATGTTTTCCGTCATCACAACGTCAGGCTGAAAAAGAGAGATTCTAAACATGAGAAAAAAGAGTCCAAAAGTAGTTTGAAATTCAGACAAAAAGGTAGTCGAAGATAAGAGTTGGACCTTCGGGCCTTCATCAGCCGGACTGGAATTGTCGCTTTCAACAACAGCAGTTTGAGGAATTGGGGTACCTTCGACAGAAGCCTTACCAAGGTCTATACGTTGAGCTTGTGATTCAGGGATTTGAGTCGATGGTGGATCGGAGTCAGTGGTGTCGAGATCGCGGACAACCTTTCGCCGCCTTTTCATTGGAACCTCCTCTCGAGGGGAACCATCTTCGTCTTCTGAGTTGATGATGACTAGGTTGGCGCCTCTCTTTATTTTTCTCTGAGGGGTGGGGGGTTTCCGGCTTACCTGAAAAAAGCATTGGGAAAGTGTTAGGCTTTCTAAACCCGGAATGTTGAAAAGATTAAGATGGTGCATTAATATTACCTTCTGACCCTCGATGGAACTGTTAGTCTTCACCGAGATGGCGGTCTTTTTTGGAGCAGCTGCAAAAGACAAATGACAGCGCCACCCGTTAGTAATGATAAAGCGTTGTTTGAAAGGTTTAAAACGAAGGGGAATCGACCTTCGAGAATGTCGGATTCGATGCGAACATCTTCGATATTAATATGAAGGTGCCCTTTGAAAGTATCGACGGTATGCTTAGTCGGAACCACCCGTTGTGCTTTAGGCTTCGACTGTTGTCTGAGGAATTTTATAGGATCCTCACAGATGAACCAATCTGGGAATGGAGGGGCAAGGGCCACTCCAAAATCAGCAGATGGCAATCGAGGAACCTTAGGGGGAAATAATTTGAAAGCCATCTCATACCGTTTCTCACGGGGGATGGAAGAAGGAATTCTAAATTCTCCATCTTTTTTAGAAAATTTTCCCTCAGAGTGACAGCAGCCTCGCGGACGGTTCGACTAATAACATCCGGTCGATAAGCAGTTTCAAAGTATTTTTGGAAGGCTTGTATCTCCTTTATGTGAGTGGACCTACCTTTCTTGGTTTTTTCTTGCACATCAACGAAAGCTTGATCAATCATTCGACTAAGACTGGCAGCATCAAGAAATTCAGAAGAATAATGTCTGGACCACCAGTTATAAAATTCTGGGGAACAGAAATAAGAAGGTTCAAAATAAAGTGGGGTAAGTAAGGATTTATGGGCATGACGCGCCAACTGGGTCGAACATTCGATGGGGTTAACGATGTGGTGTGAAAGCAGAACGTGGGATTTTTTCTCGTATAAACACTTATGTAGGGTTTGGATAAGTCCAAACTGTCTCGACACAAGATTTGGTTGGTAAGCTATCAGGGAAGCTTGCCCTCTTGTCAGGTTGAGTTTGTGGACAAATAGTTGAGGCGTAAGGAATCGCTCCCAAATCAGCTTTGATTCCTCTTCTTGTTTCTTGAGCAAAGCTGGGAAAGGCCTGATGAACCATTCAGGGCCACGTTTCCGCTCTGCGAAGGGAGCCATCCCAGGTGTGAAGACATGTCGCTTCGCAAACATCTGGATGAAGCCTGAGAAGTTGGCTCGAAGTGTTTGCCCTTCTTCGCTGGGGGTAGGCTGAACTAAGCGGGGCCATTTGACTTGTCTTCCAGAGATCGAAGGAGAACCTTCATCAACTTCACCTTTATTTGGTAGGATGCCTTCAAAAAGTGGCGTTTAACCACAGTTGAAGTAACCAAAACGGTCCCGACATTACCAAATTGCCGTTATTCTTAGGGTCTTTCAGTTTGTCGGCACTTTCGCTTAAGGCTTTGTATAGACTTGCAAGGATCATTTCGCTCAAACATATGCCTCTCTTGGCATGTAGCTGGTTCGCCAGTGTTAAGTATTTTTGCACCACCTGCAAGGATTTAGTACAGAAAATGCAACGAGACAACCACATGGCCAAAAAGGCTATATGTTCCTCGTCTTTAACCGTGGCATTGTTTTTGTCATGATAATGGTTGATGAAATGGGTATAAGTATGTTTGATGGTTGAGAAACCGATAGTGTCTTGGCCATCAAATTCCGGGTCGTAAGTCAGTCCATGAGGTTTCAGTCCTACAATAGCAGCAATATCAAACAAGGTAGGCGTCATCATCCCACATGGAAGATGAAAAGTGTAGTATGTGCTATCCCAAAAGAACAAAGACGCAGCCAACATCAGAGGGCAGTAGTTGGGACCTACTTTCGACATCATAATAAGGTCATAGATTCCCATATCTTTCCAGTCTTGAGTTTTTGCTTTTTCTACCTTCTTCAACCAGTTGAGGTAAAGTTCAGAATCCTTGAAATATGGCGTAGCCCTAAACAATCTTGCGCCATCATGGAGATACTTGAGATCCACATTATAAACATTCAAGCTATTTGGATTATCCAAGGGGACCTTTTGGGAGTCTTTTTGCCCTAGGGGTTTGGTTTTTCGATAAGAAGGAAAGAACTCATTCAAAGTGGAATAGTTTAAACTAGAGAGGGATAGAGGCCCAGACATGGCAAGTGGTTTATCCGCGACACTAACGGGTATGATTACCTGGGATTCGTAGATATGGCGTTTCTCCTCCAGTAAAGGCTCTCGCACGAGTTGCTGATTCTTTACTACCTTCGGTCCACTCAGAGCAGCAAAAGGGGGAAGCGTGGAAGAAGAAGTTTGTTAATGAGACTGGGTTTTCTGTTTCTGGGATCTTAGCTCAGCCATGATGAGTATTAGAGGAGTGTTCTTGGAAGAAAAAAACAGTGAGAAGAAAAGGTGAAGCAATGTTGTAAAAAAGGTTTGAAGAAGTAAAAGTAAAAGACGTTCTGAAAATTATTTATAAGTGAAAAGGGGGAATTTAAGAATTTTTTTTTACAAATGGCTGGGGTTAGTGGGCCACGTGTGTGCTCAGGATGAGTTAGTAGAGGTAGCGGTTGTAACCTATGCTCTATAGGGGTAATGATGGCTCACGATTTTGGTGATTCCCGAGAAATTTGCCATGATGTTCATGACGTCAGAGATCGTGCATCAAGGGGGCGTAACAGTTCCCTTTTGCGTGAGATTGTGGATATATCCTCTCCCATCACCTTTCAGTTTCCTAAACTCGAAGCAGTTGAAGGTGGGTCAACATTCAGGATATAGTCGAAGGTAAATGGCGTCGAATGTGGATGCTGTCAAAAAATGTACTTTTTGTAGTGTCGAAAAACTACATTTTTGCGGGGCAATTTGTTAGCTCACCAATTCGACGACTCACGTTGGAGGCTATTTTCAGCATATTAAAAAGACCTACAAGTCTACCAAGGACTTAGGAAAATTGAAGTCTTGAAATTAAACACTTCGACCTAAGCAAGCGAAATGGTCTTCGACCGAGATTTAGAAGAAGGGTCGAAGTGAGTTTTTGAAATTCGAATCTTGGAGGGAGTAGTTATATTTTCTTATGACTAAGAAGGACAAGTGGCTCTCATCGGATAAAGGACTGCATGCGGTCTGACACTTGTCAAGGATAGATGGCCTAAGGAGGTTATTAGCGGTTGTTAGCAGTTACTATTATTATTATAAATAGGAGTCTTAGACATAAAACTTGGTGTGTTGTAATTTACTGTTGTACAAGTCACTCTTAAAATTACTCCAAGTATCCGAGCGTAGAGAAAGAGAGTATTATAGAGAATGTACGTGATGTAAACACACCATCCTTTATCTTTTCAATGAAGTTACTTTGTTTTCTTTACTTATGTCAAGTAGTTTTATTTATTTGTTTCGTCTTTCCCTCTTGTTCATCATTACTACTTCGATTAAGTCTTTCCCTCCCAAAAAACATTTATCTCTTTTCCCCCTAATAATTCTTTTTATTTCTTTCTTTTAAACATAGTGGATAACTTCTGCCCCCTTTTTAAGTTATTTCTTCATAGTATTGTTGAAGCACATTTTTAGATAGGTTCAAATAGAAACACCCTTCAGCACATATCCTAGGATTTCGTATGGTCAATCCTGCAAGTTAGTCAATTTGACACCAAATTGATAGACCAGAGGTTGTTTACCAAAAAACACGGTAAACAGATCCTCTGTTGTATTTCCTAAGAATTGATTTTGTTGTACAGCTGACAATAATGACGGTTTTAGTTCGAAATCGGTTCGATTGATAGCTGGGGCAGCAATGCTACTTCGGGGTTCCAACTGAGAGGGTGTAGCGTAGTCCTTTAGCGGTTTGTTCTGAGGTCCGTCAGCCATCTTTGCTTCTTCAACAGGAGGATGAGCTAGAAGATCAGGAATATTGTGTTTTCGTTGATATTCGATGATGTGCCTTCTTAAATGTAAGAAGCGCTCTAGTTCGGCGATTGTAGGTTGTAAGATGTCGCCTTGTGAGCGAGTACTTGACATACAATCAAAGAACGAGTAGAGGGAGAGAGAATAGTTAACCTAGTCTATACTGTGTAACAAAGGATTACACTATTGACTAAACGGGTCCCCGGCAACGGCGCCAAAAACTTGATCGCGACTTTCTATATCTAA
Source organism: Lathyrus sativus (assembly GCA_963859935.3). Taxonomy (NCBI): domain Eukaryota; kingdom Viridiplantae; phylum Streptophyta; class Magnoliopsida; order Fabales; family Fabaceae; genus Lathyrus; species Lathyrus sativus. Next base: position 621,515,617 of record OZ012735.1, on the reverse strand, counting down.
CTCAATTAACTGCAAGTGCACAGTCTATCGCGTAGTAATAATCGATATCGATCCCACGGGGACTTGTAATCAAACTAGTATTTTCGGGTGTTACTGTGTTTAGCTGGGTTGGTAATGTTTTAGGGGAATAAAAGCAAAATAAGTGCGTAAATTAAAGGGGAACTAAAGCTTTTAATTAAGGTATAAATGCTTGAATCGGTATGTAATATGTTAGTTCTTCAGCGATTCTACAAGTCACCGGTGTCTTTAGGTTTTCAAAAATTAGTTTAAGAAGAAAATGACGGTTTAAAGACCTTTGTCTCACGATGGTTGTTGACGCTAGTCGCAACTCTAAGGCGGAACGTATGTTGTCGCTATCCTGTTCGGGGTTAAAGTTACTTTTTGAAAACTATTAAGTTCTAACTCCTTTTAAAGCGTTGTCGCTGTTTTTAAAATGAATGCTTAGTTTTTACTATCTGGTGTTAGCCTCAGCTGTCGCTTGTTGGTTCGTACCTTTATGAATTTCCCACTGTCGTGGCAAAACTACTGTAAATAACTTCTCGCTATCGTGACAAAGGTTTATTTAGAAAAATCGTATTTAAAAACTAAAGCCATAAATAAGTTTTGAAAAGGTAGGTGTACACCGGTTAATTATCGAATCCCATCAGATTATTTATTACATACCGATTACTTAAGATTTAGCCAGACATGGAATATAAATTAACAACACGTAAATAATGGCAAAAAACAATAACATGCATTATAATGGGAAATAGAAATCAATTAACGATTAGAATAGAAACCTGTAAACAATTCGATTGGCTTTTGGGAAATCCTCCGATATGACGGCAAGATTTAGTCTTTATGCAAATTACTCGTACAGAATAGAAATGGGAAAGTAAAACAACAATTGCAAGGAAAGAAAGAAAAAGGGAAACAAAATAACGATAAGAAAATGGGAAACTGAAAATTGCTCTGAAAGTAAATTGGCAGCACTTCGTCTCTTCAATGCGGCTCCCTTTTTCTGGTACCAGCTCCCTCCTTTTATAGATGGGATTTTCAACGGTTTATTTCTTCGAGAAGTGGGAATGATATCAGAAAATATAGGAGTTAGTGGTCCACTCCTCTTTGGCATTTTCAGCACTTCACAGCACGTGTAGAAAATCTGCATTTTAACTCCATGACGGTCGTCATGGACCTGTGACGGTCGTCACACGTATGACGGTCGTCACACCCTGGTGACGGTCGTCATATCAGCAGAACTCGTTTTTGCTGCTTTTTGGCCTGATTTTCACCTGGTTTTCACCTGTAAATGCTTGTTTTCTTCATCTTGCTCCATTTGAGCATGGACTTTGAATACCTGCAAAATAATGGACAAATAGTATGGAAATATCCGAAATCGGAGTGAAAACGGTCGCTGATTAGTAGAAAAGTACGTCATTATATATATATGATTTCTCGTTATCATAGATCAAAGTTATTCTTACATTTACATTTTCTTATTTACACGATGATCTTAGACTCCTACAAAATCCAAATCAAAAGATATGGGAATCATTGTGCGGGAAACCGATTCAGCTGCATCAAAGAAATAGGTATTACTACAGTTACATGATTATCTTATTATACATTAATTACTGAACTTGTATTACATTTTAGGTTCATGATCAACAGTTGCAACAAGTCAGCAAGGGTAAGATGCCTGAATCTTCCAAGGTGCCCAACAAAAAAAAGGTTGAGCCAAAAAAAGCATTTGTTCCTCGATTTAGGTTGTGCCTTGTGTCGCTACTGCAGAAATCGGCGCCGGCAATGACAGAAGAGTCCCCACAATGCATTATTTATCCCAAAGGAGGGAAAGGAAACACTCATAGAAAACCTAACGAAAAGGGAAAGGAATGGTCATCGCAACCGTTGTCTGGGTTTGGGAGTCGGTTACGCAAGGGGAACGTATTAGCACCTCTCACGTCCGTCGTACTCAACGGGATCCACGCTTGTTTGTTTATCTCGAAGGGTTGATTAATAATATCTAGCTAAAGGCTTAAGGACAAAAGAAAAGAAAAATGACTCGGCAGAACACAGCAGTTCTATGCCTACGTATTCCCGTCTGGAACGAGAAATCAGAGTCAACGTAGTTCGCCTAACTACGGGTAAAGGGGGGGAAGGTTGCTCGCCGAGATATCGCATCTCGTGCCTACGTACTTTCACACGGTATGAAAGATCAGAGCAAACGTAGTTCGGGCTAACAAGACCACATGTTTGGTTCAAGTTGTTTTTAACCCGAGTAGGGTTAACAAACGGTTCTCGCAGTTTGGTGTATGCAGCTCGACCATTGGAGACTTAGGCGTTACCGTTTGCGGGAGAACCGAGAGTTAACGAAACTCTCATTATGAAAATGGTTTCTAGGGATTAAATTCCAAGAGGACAAAAAGGAGTTAAATGTTTGTTTTTATGTCTTTTATGAAGAAGTGTCTTGAGTTTTGTTTGTAACTCGTGTTGCACTAAAGACTTGGACTTAAGAGTGAATGCGTCGCATGTCACCCAAAGGGTGCCATACTAAACATTCAAATTATGTGAGGGAAACCCTCCCATAACTCTTTCTCAAGTAGCTTACATCTTGTAACACACGACACGTGTTAACCTTTATTAAGTATTTTAAGAATGTTTGAAGATGAGAAAGAGAAACAGACCTCTAAGGGAAACTACACAGCCCCAAATGTTATCATGCAATGTTCGTCCTATGGTTGAAGTTTACAAAGGGGAAGACTACCCTAATGTTTTCGTACATGGTTGCAAAGCCTAATGTCTATCACATTCTATCTTCAACAAGAAAGAATGGAGATCCTAAGGGAAAGGCAAAGGAAGCAACAGAAAACAGATGAAGTAACAGCATACAGGAAATGCAGATTCATAACAGTAAACATGGAATGCAAGTGAGGGAGGCAAGTCATCTCCACCTCAAGCCCATAACGAATGGAAGGTGGCCTATTATAAACATGAAATCTTGGCCACAAGTGAATATAAAGAGATACAAGGCAACATAAACCTATGAATGACGTACATAAGCCACGATTTGGAATCATAACGCACTATCATGAAAGTATGGTACCTAATGGGCAAGTTATGTATGATAAAAACAGCCAACCAATGATCTACAAGACCAATACAATGTCTAAAATAAGAAATAGGAACCATAGCGCTCATCACACAAACAATTCGAGGCCGTTGGAGCCGAAATAAAACCAATGTCCGCTTGAAAGTCCATATTACGAGTCCAATTACAAAAATATGGGAAAACTAGTAAATGGTATCAAAAAATTCCAAATAAAATCTCCAATTCCCTAAAACATGTCACAAACCAGGGGTAAGAAGTATAGTCAAAATATCCCAAAGGAACTAGTCAACCAAATTGAAACTATGTCAAGTGTACCAAAAAGAAGCCAAACTAGCACATGGTAAAGAAAGACCTTCAAAACCCTTCAAAATGGTACAGTAAAAATCAAGTGAAAATATATCTAGGTACCTCAATGTGTGTACGAATACCCTGCAAAAGATTTGGCATTTAAATGATGTATTGATAGGTCAAAGAAAATCAACAAAATCATGACACAAGTATTTACATTTTTGTGACACCCCAAATGTAAAAAAATTATAATAAAGTTTAAGAACGTGATAAAATTATAATTCCAGTTCTATGAATTTCTAGACATCTCAAATATTCAGCACAAAAAAATTGGGATCAAAAAGATTAATTTTACTATTTTTTATGGCATTTTGAATAAGCATGAAAGAAAAGAAAAATAAAAGAACATGGAATAGCACATGAACACATGAGAAAAATGAGATAAATGTGAGAATACACAAAAGTGGCAGGGGGAGGGATCGAACCCATGTTCTCCCAGCCCCCTGTAGTAAGCAAAACGACATAATTTTGATGTCCTGCCACGTGGCACGTGCGTTGCCCTTTGATGAGAAGACTAAGTCTTCTTTCTTTGAGTGATCCAATGGCTGACATGTTTCTTCTTCCTTTGAACATGAAAGAAGAGGGAAAATGCTGAACCTTGAACATGGGGCGGCCGGAAATGAGAGCATGGTGGCCAGAAAAGTTCATATGCCTCTAACTTCCTCAAATCTTGTCTAAATTCAATGATTTTTGGATGAAAGTTGTGTAGTTTTTCGTGGGGAATCCAAATATGGTAATATTTTTCGTTGAAACCCTCTCTATCACAGAAACCGTGTGTGGATCTTAAAACCTCAAGAACATAAAATTGTCATGAAAATGCCTCTTTTGTTACCAGAATCCAAGTGGAACATGAGAGAAATGCAATGATATGAAAATGGTGCAAGAAAACTACATAACCATGGAGTAATCTTGATTTCTTGTTACCTCTGAAACTTGATCTCTAGAGCTTCCAATATCCACTAATGCTTCACGAAAACTATGTGGACACGTTCTATAATGCTTGAGGAGGATGTTTTGATCACTGGAATGGCTTGAATTGATGTGAAAAACAGAATTCGAATTTGACTCCAACCACACTTTTTCACATTACTATAACCATGTTCTTGCATCCATTTTGGCTAAAAACTTGATGAATCAATTGTATAAAGTGTGTATAATGGATTTGCAATGAAAGAATGAGTAAAAATTGAGAGAAAGCAGGATTTGAATTTTGAGATTTTCAATTATGGTGAAAATGGAAAAGTGGTGAAGAAGCAGTTCACTTGCCTTGGTTTTGGTTTTTTATATCCCTTGCACCATAAGGAAAATCTAAGGCCCAAAATAGTCCCTTGTTTTTAATCTTATGGCCAAGATCCATTGTGTTACTTAAATGGTAAGAAACCTTGAAATAGCTCATGAAAAATGCCCCAAATGGAAAATGTAAAAGTGCCATTATTCTTAAAATGAAGTTTCCACTCAAAATAAGTACAAATATGGACTTGTTTGATTAAATTTTGACAAAATACCAAACTAGGCCTTTTCACATGTTTTCACCAAAATCACTTTCATCAATCTTCAACCATGAGCTAGCCCATTAAAACCTTGAGGTTTAGTTGACCAAATGACCCCATTTGGAGCAACTTTCATGTTGTAAAAAAGTCCATTTGAGTTATGCAAAGTATTGAACTTGACCTGTAATTTTATGACCTGTAATCATAGTTTCCCAACTCATTGATAATCTTCAGTTGGCCTCCAAGTCAGGGGATGAACCCCACACAAGCATCTGAACTTCTCAAGGGCATGAACCACTTCCTGGTGACTTTAGTGACTCCTCAAGCTCGAATAAAACCTCTAGATAGGCCTCTCTTGATGTATATCACACTTGATCCCCTGCATAAATGCTAATGCAATGCTATGATAATGCTATGATGATGTTATGCTAATGCAAAAACAAGAAGGAAAAGGTTGGGCAAATTTTGGGGTGCAACACCTTGAAACATGTAGGAATAACATATGTGACTGAGGGTGGCATTCGTCAAATACCTATGGAGGAAGGTATTTTCGGTTTTAAATATACCGAAACAATTGCTAACGAGGATTTGGACCAGATTTTCCAACATTCTGAATTGGGCGTCGGTGTTATGCATTCCTACATCACGTACTCCGATCCATTTTAATTAAATAATTGAACATTTTAAAATTTGCTCATTTAACTGAATATTCTAATGTTGATTATGTTTTTCTTTTAGGCTCTTGTATGACAAGTTGTTGGTCCCGCATGATTTGACTTTCATATTCACATTCTTATCTGCTAGTTGTATCAACTCACAGGCAATAGATCACACACCAGATGTAGTCAAAGATTACATAGTCCAAAGATTTATGGTCGCGACTACAGAGAAGTTGTTCTTGTTGCCATATAATACTGACCATGAGTATTTTCCCATTTTTGACTGTTATAGTGGTCCTACTTGATAAATTCTATGTAAACTATATATCCTGATAAATGTTCGTTTGTTTTTTCCATTTACGGTGTCCTCGTCAGTGCAATGGGATTGACTGCAGATATTTTGTATTGCGGTTTATGAAGGAAATTATTCTTTCTGGTCAAATAGAGATTCCAATCATGGTATGGATCACTTCATAAATTATATGATTCATTTTGATAATTAAACGATATTTCATATGAGTAATTAGTTTTAAAACTAAATTGTGCATGATCTATTATATTATGTAGTACTATGATGAATTCAAGTGCGGTACTTACTCGAAAGCAGGATTAAAAGAAATAAAGGAGGAATGGTGTCAATTTATTCTTGAGTTGAGAATTGTATAAGGTATATGTATCATCCAATATAGATGCGGGATAATAATATTTCTGGAAGTCGTATCTATTTGTAAAGTTAACGGATTTGTAATTATATGTAAACTGACTGTATTTGTGATGTTGTAATTCTGAGGATCGGATTGTGTTGTAATATATTTAAGCAGGTTTATGTGTATTAAAATGATTATGGGCAAAGTGATGAATTTCAATGTATACTTAAAGGCCAAAGTGTTGAATTGTATATATAAGGCGAAAGTGTTGAAATAAAGGCCTGAATTATAAGCAGGGAATGTAGTATAAGTAGGTTTGTCGAAAAATATATAAAAAAGTGTGATTATTTAAATTTTTTTTTTTAAAAATCTAGGACATTAGACAGTGCTTTTACAAAAAAGCGCTGCTAAAGGTTACAAAGAGAGCGCTACAAAAGCACTGCTATAGGTTGGGAAGGGGGGGGGGGGGGGGGTCTAAGACAACGCTTTATAAAAGCGCTGCTGAAAGGGGGGGGCTAAGAAAGCGCTTTAAAAAAGCGCTGCTAAAGGGGGGGTCTAAGGAAGCTTTTTCTAAAAGCGCTGCTAAAGGGGGGGGGGAGGGTAGGGGGAATAGGTAGCGCTTTAAAAGCGCAGCTAAAGAGGTTTAAAAACGTTGCTAAATGTGCTGCTGAAGGGAGCCTTTAGCAGCGCTTTTTCTAGAAAAAAGTGTTGCCTTTACCTTTAGCAACGCTTTTAAGCGCTGCTAAAGGCCAAAAAAAGCGCTGCTAAAGGTCTTTTTTGGCATAGTACCATAAGAATAATTTGCATTAGAATATGTCGAATACAATATTTAGTTGGCATGTCGAGATGTTTTGGGCATGTGTCGAATTGTATAGTTTTGGGTCTGGGCTTTAGTTGCCTATATAAATGGCTTTGTATGATGTAAAGAATATGAACTTCACTAAAAAAGAATCCTAATTTTTTCACAATACAGTTTATAATTTTTCTCTCTTTTCTTTCTTTCTTCTTCTTCTTCTTCTTCTTCTTCTTCTTCTGAAATCGTGAATGATGGAGTACCTGCATTGGAAGAGAATGCGACTGACATTCAGCAAACTACACACAAGGAACGAAGAAAAAAAGATGGAAAAGGTTTGTTCTTAATTCACCAACGTGTGGATTATAATTTGTTTGAGAAGATTATTGAAGAAGAAACAACAAAAGGAGCGTGGAACAAATTGAAGAGTTTGTACGACGGAGACGAAAAACTGAAGAGGGTAAAGTTGCAGACGTTGAGAAAGGAATTTGAGATTAACTTAGATGAAGGAAGATTAATCAGTCTTGAAATATCTTTCACACGTGGTGTTGTTAACGAACCAAATGAAGTTGTGTAGTGAATGAATCAAAGATTTATAGATGATTGAGAAAGTGTTGAGATGTTTGACTATGATGTTTGATTACATTGTAGTTTCAATTGAAGAGTCCATGAATTTATTTGACATGAAGTTAGAAGAACTTTAAGCTTTATTAGAGGCTCATTACTACAAAATACTCCTTCGGTAACACTAATTCTACTACGATTATGCATTCCACCGTTGTAATACCGCACATTGGATGCACCTGATATATTTTTATTTTTTGAAAGTTATTTAATCACGGTTAATAAAAACAACCATGATGATAAAGTAATAGTTACAAGCTTCAAATTAGCAAATACTTTTTATTTATTTATTTTTCCTATTACAAAAAGCACGTGTCACTTAAGTTAAAAAAATAAATAAATGATTTAACACTATTTAACCACGGTTTTAGTCTACAACCGTTGTAATAATATCTACATTTCACCGCGGTTGTAAATATCAACCGTAATTAAATTTTTTCCTGATAAATTTAAAACAAAACAGATTCTTTATTTCCTTTATAACATGCCTTAAGCGAACTAGAAAACCAGCGAACCAGAGACAACAATGATAGCGATGGCGAAATCTTCATCTTCACAATCTTCGTTCATTTGAGTCTTCATTATTGATAATATTCACTATCTTAATTCTTGGTCTCTTCGAAGTACGACATGTTTTGTGCAAATTTCTCTTTCTTCCTCATCTTCCTAATTCTTGATAATCTTCACCATCTTCATACTTGTTTGATTTTGTGGTATGTTTCTTGCCAAGCTCATATGCTTTTTCCATATGCTTAAGATTTAAAGTTTTATTATTGTACTGAATATGCTTTATATTTTGTTGTTGGATTTTGTAGTCTATTTCTTGCAAACATCATATGCTTTATCCATATGCTTAAGAGTTAGAGTTGTATTATTGTACTGAATATGCTTTAGTTTTTTGACATTCTTTAGGTTTATATTTTGTTGTGCCATTTACAATATTGTTTTGATATAAATTTCAGAATTTATTATAAATCGTAGTTGGATGAAAGCTAATAGATTAGGTCCGATATATGAGAAAGGAGTTATTGAATTCCTTGAATATGCTGATCAAAATCTTCCTGACAATAATGATATCTTTTATTGTCCTTGTGTTAATTACAGAAATATAAATAAATGTACAAAGGATGAGATATTCCATCACATATGTTGCGATGGTATATTTCAAAATTATACAATATGGACGTGGCATGGTGAGGTGGAAAAAAAATAGAAACCCTGCATCACAAAGTCACGAAGTTGATGAAGATGAATATATGAATGACCGTCTAGAAGATATGTTCCGTGATATTGGAGAATCTTGTTTTAAGAAAGCGCATATTTATGATACTTTATGTAGTGATAAGGGCACTCTATTATATAAGGGATGCACAAGTTTTACACGATTGTCTGTGGTTTTAAAATTGTTTAATCTGAAAGCAAAAAATGGGTGGTCGGATAAAAGTTTCACGAAATTGCTTCATTTGCTAAAACAAATGCTACTAGAAGATAATAATTTGCCTGATCGTTGTTATGATGCTAAGAAGATATTGTGTCCATTGGGTTTGGAGCATATCAAAATACATGCATGCCCTAATGACTGCATATTATACAGGAAAGAGCATGAAAATTTTGATCAATGTCCAGAATATGGGGTGTCACGTTACAAGCTGAAAGACAACAATGGTGATGACAATGACAATGACAATGTTAGTAGGAAGAAGCCTCTTGCTAAAGTGTTATGGTACTTTCCAATAATTTCAAGATACAAGAGACTTTTTTCTAATGGGGATGACGCAAAAAATATTAGATGAAATGCAAATGAAAGAAAATGTGATGAAAACATACGCCATGTAGCTTATTCTTTGCAATGGAAGAAAATTGATTCGTTGTTTTCGGATTTTGGAACTGAGCCAAGAAACTTTAGGCTTGGGCTTGCCACCGATGGAATGAACCCCTTTGATAATATGAGTACTGACCATTCTTCGTGGTTTGTTCTTCTCACGATTTACAACATATCTCTTTTGTTGTGCATGAAGCATACATATATGTTGTTAAGTATGATGATTTCTAGACCACGACATCCTGGAAAAGACATAGATGTTTATCTAAGTCCATTAATTAAAGATCTAATACTTTTGTGGGAGGAAGGCATTGAATTTGATGATGCATATTCTGGTGAAACATTTAAGATTCGTGCAATGTTATTTTGCACAATCAATGAATCTCCTACATATGGTAATTTGGTTGGTTATAGTGCCAAAGGACACAAAGCGTGTCCTATTTGTGAATCTGATACATGTTATCACCAAATTGAGTTTGGAAGAAAGACTGTTTACCTTGGGCATCACAAATTTCTAAAACCCGATCATTCTTATCGTAGATTGCAAAAGGCTTTTAATAGAGGAAGAGTTTGATATCACTCCTAAACCTTTAACTGGGGATGAATTTTATGAATAACAGAAACACATTAATGTTGTCCTTGGAAAGAGAGAAAAAGAAAAAGGGAAAGCTGTTGATAAAAATATATGGAAAAAGAGGTTTGTGTTCTTTGATCTTCCATATTGGTTAAGTATCAATGTAAGACATTGTCTTGATGTGATGCATGTGGAGAAAAATGTGTGTGATGGTTTGATTAGAACACTTCTAAACATTCCAGGAAAGAATAAAGATAGTAAGTAATCTCATCTTGATATGGAGGTGATGGGTATACAAAAACAATTGCCTGCAATAGAAAAAAAGGGAAAGAACTTATCTGCCTCTGGCTTGTTACACTCTATGTAAAAAGGAAAAGAATTTTTTTTTGCGAGTGTTTGCATGTGTATCAAAGTTCCCCAAGGTTACTCATCAAACATCAAGAAACCTGTATCAATGAAAGATCTCAAGTTACTTGGTTTGAAATCTCATGATTGTCATGTCTTGATGCAACAACTTCTACCAGTGGCTATCTGTGGCATCCTACTAAAAAATGTGAGAGTAACTATCACCAGATCATGTTTCTTCTTCATGGCAATATGTAATAAATTTCTTAATTTTAAAAAACTAGATGAATTAGAAGATGAAGCTTCCATAATCTTGTGTCAATTAGAGATGTATTTTCCTCCGTCATTTTTTGACATTATGGTTCACTTGCTTGGTCATCTAGTTAGAGAAATCAGAATTTGTGGTCCAGTTTATTTAAGGTGAATGTATCTGTAGATGTTCTTGATTGGCTGCATTTTATGGTAAAACATTGTTGTGTGTGTAGATGTCTTAACTGATGTCATGACATACTTGTGCAATGTTCTGCAGGATATGTTTGGTTAGCTAATACAGAGTTTACTGGATGTCACGCTGAATGTTGTGACATCAGGTATCTGCCAGCATGGGCGCTGGTTTGTTTTCTGTTAGGTTTCCTACTTTATCTATGGCTATATTCTAGGAAACGCCTATGGCCTATCTTTTAGCACCTTGAATTGTGGAAATTGGCCCAAGGCCCACGCGATGCATATAAAGAAGAGTGGCAACCCTTACTAAAGAAGTAGATATTTTGGTGTGAAGAATTATGTTTTGGGTTTATATCTTCACGTGTGTTTTTGTATTAAGTTTTCTTGTGTGCCAAGCAATTATCATCTTGATGATTGCATTGGACTAGTGTGGGTTTTTGAGTGGTGTCTTGGTTGTGTCACTCTAAGCTTCTAAGCAAGAGTGCTATGTCTCTTGGTTGATGATTTTAAGCAAGATTAAGATTTGTCTGAAGTGTGTCTTCCTGTTGAATCTGTTTGTTATTTGATTGATATCACTGTTGTGATTGAGGGGGAGTGAGTAGGAACTCAGGTCTAGAGTTAGATTAAAATTGCATTGGGTAGGTCTTAAGTGAAGAGTGGAAACTGATTGTTTAGCTCTGAATTAACACTGCTTATAGTGGATTTACTCCTTAGCTTGGTAGCTGCCAGATGTAGGTGATGTTGCACTGAACTGGGCAAACAATTTATTGTGTTCTTTACTGCTTTCATTACTTGTTTATTACTAAGTTTAATAATTTGTTCAGAAGCGGATGCCATAACATATGATATGACATCGCCTGTCTGTTACTAGAATTTCAATTGGCATCAGAGTAGGCACCCTGCCTGTTATTTTCTGGGTGAGATCTAGGGATGAAAAATTCTGGTACTATGGACAAGGATGTAGGATTTGCGAATAGACTACCCATTCTGGATGGATCTAACTATGACTACTATAAACCTCCTATGATAGCCTTCTTGAAATCTCTGGATAGCAAGGCCTGAAGAGCAGCTAACTCAGGATGGGAACATCCAATGAAGACAGGGAAAGACGGATCAACTGTGCAAATATCTGAAGAAGAGTGGATTAAAGAGCAAGAAGCTTTGGCTCTTGGAATTTCTAAGGCCTTGAACGCTCTATTCAATGGGATAGATAAGAATATATTCAGACTTGTGCATCATTGTGAACTGGCCAAAGAGGTTTGGGATACTCTCAAAACAACTCATGAAGGTACCTCCAAGGTCAAGATGTCTAGACTACAGATGCTGACTACTAAGTTTGAGAATCTAAGGATGAAAAATGATGAGACCATTCATGATTTCTACATGAATATTCTTGAGATTGCCAATACCTCAGGAGCCTTAGGATAGAAAATGTCCGAAGAAAAACTTGTAAGAAAGATTCTCAGATCATTGCCCAAGATATTTGCCATGAAGGTTACTGCTATAGAAGAGGCTCAAGATATCAGCAACATGAAGGTTGATGAACTCATTGGTTCCCTCCAAAGCTTTGAGATGGGAATGTGTGAAAATGCTGAAAAGAAGAACAAAAGCATAGCTTTTGTATCAAATACTGAAGAGGACTCAGATGAAGACAATGGTGGAAGTGAGGAAAATATATCAGAAGCTATAACCATGCTTGGAAGATCATTCAACAGATTGATAAGAAGAATTGATCAAAAGACCAGACCTAATGTTAAGAACATCCCCTCTAACACTAGCAGAAGAGTTGAATCTGAAGAAAAGTCCAGCCAAGGCAAAGGAATTCAGTGTCATGGATGTGAAGGCTATGGTCACATTAGAGCTGAATGTCCCACTTACCTCAAGAAGAAAAATAAAGGTCTATCTGTTACCTGGTCTGATGGAGATTTTGAGAGTGGATCAGAAGAGGAATCTGCAAAACATGTCACTGCACTAACTAGTGTATGTGTATCTGATGATGACTCTAGTGAAGATGAGCTGACTTTTGATGAACTTGCAGCCTCATAGAAAAAGTTGTGTATCAGAAGTGTAGAAGTGTGCCAGCAATGGGAGAAGCAAAAGAAACTCATAAAGGAGTTGGAGGCTAAGAAGAAAGAGCATCTTGCAACCATAGACTCACTCAACAGTGAGGTCAATTTGTTGAACTCCAAAGTTGATCAGATGTCAAAGTCTATCAGGATGTTAAACAATGGAACTGACACTCTAGAAGAAATTCTACAAGTTGGGTAGAAAGCAAGAGACATGTCTGGAATAGGTTTTGTTGGTGAACAGGGACCCACCTTGGGGTTCAAAAGGTCAAAACCTGAAGATCATATGTCAAACCGAATGTCAAGACCGATGTCTCAACATCATGGGAACAGAAGCATGAACCAGACAAAGAGAAAGTTCCAAAGGTGGAGGTGTCACTATTGTGGAATATTTGGACACATAAAGCCTTTTTACTTCAGGCTGTATGGATTTCCCAGCCATACTCATCAAGTTAAACCCAAATAGGATACTCTTATCAAGAAACAACAATGGGTTGCTAAGGATGTTGCTCTAATAGCTCATACCTCTCTAAGGGTATCAGCCAAAGAAGACTGGTATTTTGATAGTGGCTATTCAAAACATATGATTGGAATAAAGAACTTACTGGTGGACATCAAACCTCATTCCACTAGTTATGTGACCTTTGGTGATGGAGCTAAAGGGGAAATCAAAGGTGTTGGAAAATTAGACTGTCCTGGAGTTTCAGACCTAGATAATGTTTTGCTGGTGAAAGGACTGACTGCAAATCTTATTAGTATCATTCAGCTATGTGATCAAGGACTCAATGTCAGATTCACTAAAGAAGAATGTGTTGTCACCAATGGAAAAAATGAGGAAGTCATGAGGGGATCTATATCTAAAGATAATTGCTACTTATGGGAGCATAAAGTCTCAAATAATTCCACTGTTTGTTCTATGGCCAAAGAAGAAAAGGAGGTTAAACTGTGGCATCAAAAACTTGGACATCTTCATCTAAGAGGGATGAAAAATATCATATCCAAGGAAGCAGTGAGAGGAATTCCAAAGCTAACAATGGATGGAAGAAAAGTCTGTGGTGAATGTCAGGTTGTCAATGTCACTCAAAATGTCATGACATTATATTGTAACCCAATTCAGCATAGCAGAACCAAGCACATTGATATCGAACATCACTCCATAAGAGATCCTGTGGAAGACAAAGTGATTACCCTGGAGCATGTGGCCACTGGACTACAACTTGCTGACAGTTTTACAAAAGCTCTAGATGCTACTCAATTTGAGAAGTTAAGAAGCAAGTTGGGAATTTATCTCTGTGAGGAATTATAGCAATTAATGTTATTTAGGAATTATATTTTGAACAGTTTAAATATTAATCATCTGCTGATTGGTCAAAATTTTAAGTTCCCTCTCCTTTTTTAATCATATCACTCTAGCACCTATACACGATACCTCTGCTTCATTTGTTGTCCATACCACTCCTTCATCTTCCATAATTTCCTCAACAACCACAGAAAAATCTCAACCACATTGTCAAATTCATCCAAAATGTCTCAACAACCGGACTCTCTCTCTCCCAAGAAACTGTCCCCACTTCTGATCCTGACTTTGTCCCAAGAACTGACCCTATCAACCCTAATCAGGTTCTTGATGTTGCACCTCTGTGAATGGTGAACCCAGAAGGTCTGAATTTGAAGAAGCCACGAACTCCACATGCAAGAAGACCCAAAGAATCAGTACCACTTAAGGCTTTTCACACTTCATCCTCCGCCTCTCATGAGGACACGACTAGTGAAGGCTCTAGGTATGTTCATAATGCTATTGCAAACTTAGTCTCCAGTATCTTGAATAAACAACATGATGTGCTTGGGATATCCATCCCTCTTAACACTGAGGCTCCTGAACCCCACCTTAATCAAGAAATTGATGTTAATCAAGTTGTTGAAACTATGGATACATCTTTAGGAAAGGATGATGATAGTGTTCAAACTGTTGATGAGGAAGATGATGTTCAAATTGGTAATGATGTTGTTGTGCATGATGATGATGTACAAGCTGGTAATGATGATGATATTGTTTAGAATGATGATGTTGATGAAGATGGTAATGTTGCTAAGGAAATCAATAACAATGTTGATACTAAAAATGTGGTGAATCTTGATGACTACTCAGATAATGAACTGATAGCATCTATCAACCCTAGCATGGCCAAAAGGCTCATGACTAGGAAAGGAAAGAAGACTGCTACTCAAAGTCCTCCCAAGAAGAAAACTGTGGCAAAACGTATTGCTGTTGGCCCCACAAAATCTTGGAGCAAGGTGGTTCCAAAGAAAAGAAAGGCTAAAATAATTGATGAATCTGACTCGGACTCTGATGTTGCTCGGGATGTCACTGACATCCCTCCCAAGAAGAAGCCAACAACTAGCAAGCTTGCTGCTAATGTGCCTGAGGTACCTATTGATAATATCTCTTTCCATTATCCTTCTAGTGTCAACATGTGGAAATATGTTTATCAGAAGAGGTTGGTCTTGGAAAGGGAGTTGGCTCAGAATGCTCTTAAGTGTAAGGAAATCATGGGTCTGATTCATGAAGCTGGGTTAATGAAGACTGTTACCCATTTTTCTAAGTGTTATGAAAGTATGGTGAAGGAGTTCATTGTGAATCTATCAGAAGACTGTGCTGATAGAAAGTCAAAGGATTTTAGAAAAGTGTATGTGAGACAAAAGTGTGTCACCTTCTCCTCAACTGTTATAAACAATTATCTAGAAAGATCTGATGAAGCTCAACCTGATCTTGCTTCTTCTGACAATAAAGTATGTCAAGTCATCACTGCCAACCAGGTCAAAAGCTGGCCCTTAAAAGGGAAACTGGTTGCTAGTAAGCTAAGTGTGAAGTATGCAATGTTGCATAAGATTGGAGCTGCAAACTGGGTGCCCACAAACCACAAATCCACTATTGCTACTGTCCTGGGAAAATTCATATATGTTGTTGGAACCAAGACAAAGTTTGATTATGGCTCCTACGTCTTTGATCAAACAATGAAGCATGCAAGAAGTTACAGTGTGAAAGGCCCCATTTCTTTCCCATCTATTATATGTGGTATCATATTGAACCAGTATCCTAATATGCTAAATGACAATGATTCTGTGTGCAAGAGAGAAAGTCCTCTGTCCTTTCACCACAAGCTGTTTCAAGGAACTCATGTTCTTGACATTGTCATGACTTCTGCTGAGACATCTAAGGGGAGCTTAAAAACAGGTAAAGCTGAAGTCATTGCTATGCTCAAGGAGACCTGCAAGGAGCTGGAGACAAGAAAGCTGACTCTTGAAAATTTGATCAGCTCACTTGAGATGGATGAAGATGCTGAGCTTGCTGACAACAATGAGGATGAGCAGGATGATGGTTCTGAGGAAGGTAATGACAATGAAGCTAAATCAGACAAAGAAGAATCAACTGCCAGTCCCGATGATGGCACTGATGAAGAAAATGACGGTGATGGCTCTGAGTCTGATGACTAGAGCACTTATGATAATTTTTGTTTGATTTTTGATCATGGTCTGCACTTAATCATAATTTCGTAGTTGCTTTGGCAACATTTATGGCCAAACAGGGGGAGTAGGATGTCACCCTAGAACAATTTCTTATATTTCTTATGTGATCAACTATTCTGTTTTGGTGTGTTGTGTTCCTGTTTTTGTTAGTTGTGTGCTTGGTGTGTTTTTGAACTTTGAGTAGCCTAGGTGGGGTGTGATTATGTGCTTTGTAGGTTGGGCTGTTTTAAATCTGTTGAGGGGGAGTTTGTGTTAACTCTCCTTGTTTTGGAGTTTTTTCTGATATGGTAGTACAACAGGTTTTGTGTGATGGTAGCGTATTAGCTATTCTGCATGATTGGTTGTGTGTTATGCACTTTTTTGCTGCATGTGTTCTCTAATATGGTGACAAGTTATTTTAGCCAAAAATTTGCCAAAGGGGGAGTTTGTAGATGTTCTTGATTGGCTGCATTTTATGGTAAAACATTGTTGTGTGTGTAGATGTCTTGACTGATGTCATGACATACTTGTGTAGTGTTCTGCAGGATATGTTTGGTTAGCTAATACAGAGTTTACTAGATGTCACGCTGAATATTGTGACATAAGGTATCTGCCAGCATGGGCACTGGTTTGTTTTCTGTTATGTTTCCTACTTTATCTCAGGCTATATTCTAGGAAACGCCTATGGCCTATCTTTTAGCACCTTGAATTTTGGAAATTGGATTAACTTGGTTAAACCTAATTTATGCTACCTAGGCCCAAGGCCCATGCGCTGCATATAAAGAAGAGTGGCAATCCTTACTAAAGAAGCATAGATTTTGGTGTGAAGAATTTTGTTTTGGGTTTATATCTTCACGTGTGTTTTTGTCTTAGGTTTTCTTGTGAGCCAAGCAATTATCATCTTGATGATTGCATTGGACTAGTGTGGGTTTTTGAGTGGTCTTTTGGTTGTGTCACTCTAAGCTTCTAAGAAATAGTGCTATGTCTCTTGGTTGAAGCTTTTAAGCAAGATCAAGATTTTTCTGAAGTGTGTCTTCCTGTTGAATCTGTTTGTTATTTGATTGATATCACTGTTGTGATTGAGGGGGAGTGAGTAGGAACTCAGGTCTAGAGTTAGATTGAAATTTCATTGGGTAGGTCTTAAGTGAAGAGTGTGTAGAAGCAAGCTTCATCTCAAAGTTTTAATGACATCAACATCAAGATCAAGAATATTTCATCTGTGCAAAAAGGCAAACGCTTTCAAAAGACCAAGATCAAGTGGAATGGAAGTGATTCAAAACTTCATGAACATTTGACTGATCAACTTTCAAGTTATGGACACAAGCTATGGTATATCAAAATTCATTAATTTAATTGATATACAAGTGTCCAACATCTTTATCAATTGATCACATTGCATAAGCATATTTTTTAAACTATTAGAATTGATATAACATTATTTTTATAAGTATTTTTCTGAAAAATAGCAGTGTTAACCGATTAACCATATAGGTTAACCGGTTAACCATTTCAAATTTTGAATATTCTGGTATAACGTTCTAGTGTTAACCGATTAACCATATAGGTTAACCGATTAACACTGAACGTATTTTGAAAAATGGCTTTGTTTCAAATTCAAAAATGGTTTGAATATTATACCAATTCATATTTTGAATTATACTCAAATATACCTGTTGGAAAAGGTGTGTTTACACATATAAATTCTGAGTTTTTCAAATTGAAAAACAACCTCCAATAATCAATTTCAAAAACATTCTTTGAATCAAATTCACCACTTTCAAATACTTTTCAAATCTTTTCAAAAGTGTTCATATTGGTCATATCTTTTCATATGCATAGCATTGAACACTTGTATTGAAATTAAAAGAGTGAATTTTGATCAGAAGGAGAAGATCAATCTCAGCATTGATATTACCATTATTACTTTCAAATCAAAGTATTCAGATTACTTGTATTTTGACTTGTGATCCAGGATTGTTGGACACAAGGGTGAGTGTTTACAAGAGGATTGTTATTGTACACTTGTTGATGTTTATTGTTTGATAGTAGGCCTCACCGGTTGATGGTGTGATAGGTTGTACTTTATTAAACAATAGTGAAAACTCTCTTTCGTGTTGAAAGGGGAGTGGAGTACTCTCGGATTGTGAGGGGAACCACTATAAATCTTGGTGTCCACTTTCCTTTTACTTTCTATTGCATTCATCACCAAGAACCTAACCAGTAAAATTTCAAGAATACCAAAAAACCGGAAAAAGTCCCTAAAAGCCTCATTCACCCCCCCCCCCCCCCCCCCTCTTAGGCATACTTTGTACTTACAATTGGCATCAGAGCAGGTTAAGGTAACCTGTTCCTATCGATCCTAATGGCTTCCGCTAGTACTAACCCAGTTTTCAAAGGTGGTGGAAGCAGTAACAAGCCACCACTCTTTTCTGGAGAATACTTCGATTTTTGGAAAATCCGTATGAAGGAACATCTTGAGGCTCAAGGAGACGGTATATGGGAAACCGTAGAAACTGGTCTGCATGTTCCTATGAGCGTCATAAATAACGTAGGCACTCCAAAGATAAAATCCTCACATGATGAAGATGACAAGAAGAGAATTTTGAATGAGAAGAAAGCAATCAACATACTTCAAAGCGCTCTCAGTATGGACAGATTCTTCCGTATATCACAATGTAAATCAGCAAAGGAAATTTGGGACACCCGAAGTAAAAAGATCAAGACTTAATACTTTAAGTCAAGAGTATGAAATGTTCCGTATGCAGCCTGGTGAATCCATTGTTGCCTTACAAAAGAGATTCATTCATCTAACTAATCATCTGATTGCTCTCTGGAAAACCTTCACCAATGATGATCTCAACTTGAAAGTCCTAAGATCTTTAACAAGAGAATGGCAACCAAAGGTGACCGCCATTTCGGAAAAGAAAAGTGTTTCAACGATGACATTCGCTTCCTTATTTGGAAAACTTCAAGAGCATGAACTGGAACTTGGAAGGCTTGAGAAATATGAGAGTCAAGACAAGAAGTCCAAAGGAATTGCCTTGAAGATTGACACAAAGGATGACAAGAATGACGAATCTTCCGAAGACGAAAATTTCATGCTTCTAGTAAAGAAGCTTGGTAAGTTTTTTAATAATAATAAAATTTCCTCTTTTTCTAAAAAGAATAGATATTTCAGGAAAAAGGAGGCACCCACATCAAACCAAGAAATTACATGTTACGAATGTGGGAAACAAGGTCACATAAAGCCAGATTGCCCGAAACTCGCAAATAAAGGAAAATTCAAAGGCAAGAAGGACTTCAAAACGAAGAAGGCTTATGTCGCATGGGATGACAACGAAGTAAGTTCATCATCGGAATCGGAAAACGATGAATGTGTAAATATGGCGTTAATGGCCTCTCACCATTCCGATGAAGAAAATGAGGTATGCTTGAAGACAACCACTAATCAATGGTATCTTGATAGCGGTTGCTCGAAGCATATGACAGGAGACATAAACAAATTTTCAAGTCTATCATTAAAGGCCAAAGGATACGTCACTTACGGTGATGATAATAAAGGAAAAATTCTTGGAGTTGGAACCATTGGTACACCTCCATGTACAATCATCGAAGACGTTCTTTATGTGGAAGGCCTTAAACACAACCTACTTAGCATAAGTCAATTGTGTGACAGAGGGTTCCGAATCAACTTCACAAAGGAGGAATGCTTGATAGAACATGAAGTCACTCATGATATTTTGCTAAAAGGTAAAAGATATAATAACATTTTTATGATCTCTTTTGATGACTCTTCCTTGAAGGTAAAGTGTCTTATGGCGAACAACAACGAGGCGTGGCTTTGGCATAAAAGATTTGCTCACATTTACATGGAGCATTTAAACAAGTTGATAAAGCATGATCTAGTTGTTGGTCTTCCAAAGATAAAATTCATCAAGGATAAGTTATGCGATGCATGTCAAAAGGGAAAACAGACCAAGACAACTTTCAAATCCAAGCAAGTGGTTTCCACATCAAGACCACTTCAATTGTTGCATATGGATCTTTTTGGTCCATCAAGAACAAAAAGCTTCGGAGGTAATTTCTACGCCTTAGTTATTGTTGATGATTTCTCTCGATACACTTGGACATTGTTTTTAGTGCAGAAAAATGATGCTTTTAAAGCATTCAAGAAATATGCAAAGCAAATTCAGAATGAGAAATCACTCACCATAGCCTCTATAAGAAGCGATCACGGTGGAGAATTCCAAAATTCCGACTTTGAAGATTTTTGCGAAGAGCATGGAATTTCTCATAATTTTTCAGCACCAAGGACGCCTCAACAAAACGTGTCGTAGAACGGAAGAATAGATCACTGGTGGAGCTTGCAAGGACAATGCTTAGCGACGCAAATCTTCCTAAATATTTTTGGGCAGATGCAGTTAGTACAGCATGCTTCGTAAGCAACCGTGTCAATATTCGACCACTTCTCAAAAAGACTCCGTATGAGTTGTTCAAAGGTAGAAAACCAAATATAGAATTCTTCCACATATTCAGATGCAAATGCTTTGTTCTCAATAACAACAAAGATAATCTCGGTAAGTTCGATGAGAAATCCGACGAAGGTATATTTCTTGGTTACTCTCTTTATAGTAAAGCATTTAGAATTTTTAATAAGAGAACACTTACTATTGAAGAATCCATTCATGTTTAGTTTGATGAGACTAACCCCTCGAAAGAGGATAATATTATTATGGATGATGATGATGATATAGTAGGTTCTTCACAACAACAAGAAGATATTTCAAAGAATCAAGAAATACCACAAGAAGATGTCACTCAAATCATTGAAGAACATCAAGATCTTCCGAAGGAATGGAGAACGCATAGAGATCGCCCGATAGATAAAGTTATTGGTGATGTTAGCCAAGGCGTTGCAACTCGACTTAATCTAAAGGATGCTTGTCTCAACATGGCTTTTGTGTCTCAAATTGAACCAACCAAGATTGATGAAGCTTTAGGCGACGACCAATGGATTGTAGCGATGCAAGAAGAACTCAATCAATTCGAAAGGAATCAAGTTTGGAGTCTTGTACCAAGACCAGACCATAAGCACATCATAGGAACAAGATGGGTGTTCAAGAACAAACTTGACGAGAATGGGATCATAGTTCTTAACAAAGCAAGATTGGTCGCGCAAGGCTAAAACCAGGAGGAAGGAATTGATTTTGATGAAACGTTCGCTCCGGTAGCAAGGTTAGAAGCAATTAGATTACTACTTGCTTACGCTTGTTCTATGAATTTTCAGTTGTTCCAGATGGATGTCAAAAGCGCTTTCCTGAATGGCTACATCAATGAGGAAGTCTACGTTAAACAACTTCCGGGTTTTGAATACTTTAAGAATCCCTCACATGTTTACAAATTGAAAAAGGCACTCTATGGACTAAAACAAGCACCAAGAGCATGGTATGACCGCCTTAGCAATTTCTTATGTGAGAAGGGATTTACAAAAGGAAAGGTTGACAAGACGTTGTTCATAAATAAGATCAAAGGAAACACTTTATTGGTTCAAGTCTATGTCGACGACATCATCTTCGGATCAACAAACAAAGAGCTTTGCGAAGAATTTTCACTTATGATGCAAGGAGAATTCGAGATGTCCATGATGGGAAAATTGAATTATTTTCTTGGACTACAAATCAAGAAAACAAAGGATGGCATCTTCCTCAACCAATCCAAGTATTGCAAGGAATTGTTGAAGAAATTCGATATGGATAGTTGCAAGGTGATGTCCACTCCTATGGGATCCGGAACATACGTTGATCAAGATGAATCCGGTACTCCAGTTGATATAACAAAATATCGAGGTATGATCGGTTCATTATTATATTTGACGGCAAGTCGTCCTGACATTATGTTTAGCGTTTGTTTGTGTGCACGCTTTCAAGCAAGTCCGAAGGAATCGCATCTCACAACCGTAAAGAGAATCATAAAGTATCTCAAAGGGACAATGAACGTCGGATTATGGTATCCTAAAGGTAGTATTTGTTCTTTAGTTGGTTACTCTGACGCTGACTATGCAGGATGTAAGACCGATAGAAAAAGCACAAGCGGTACATGTCACATTCTCGGGAGTGCATTAGTGTTATGGGCCTGCAAGAAGCAAGCGTGTGTGGCACTCAGTACAGCCGAAGCGGAATATATTGCAGCAGGAAGTTGCTGTGCACAAATTCTGTGGCTCAAGCAACAACTCCTACGGTATAGATCTCGACTGCATTCCTCTTCGATGTGATAATACAAGTGCCATCAACATTACAAAGATCCCGGTCATGCATTCAAGAACAAAACATATAGATATCCGGCATCACTTCCTTCGAGAACACGTATTAAATGGAGATGTAGATGTTACTTTCGTCGACACGCACAATCAACTCGCCGACATCTTCACCAAACCTTTGGCGAAAGAACCATTCTACAAAATTCGGCGAGAACTTGGGATTCTTGATGAAGGTGACATCTGACCTTTTCTTTAATATATGTATGCATTATTTGTGTTGTATTTTCATGTGTATGCATTCTGGTTTTAAGCATTTTTCAAAAATTCGCGTGTGTTAATCGATTAACCATATGGGTTAACCGATTAACACTGTTAAATTTTCAATTCTGACTCAATTTTTTAATGTGTTAACTGATTAACCCATATGGTTAACCAATTAACACTGTTAAATTTTCTAAAAATCAGAAACGAAAATTAATTAAATTTTTGAAATATTATATGTGATAAATGCATTTTTTATGTGGTCCATATTCTCTTAAGTGTCCAAAATCCTATTCCCTCTTAAAGAATTTTTTTTTGGAACTTCCCTCTTCAAACCCTAAGTTTTAAAAAAAAACCCACTATCTCACTCCCACTCTCTAAAGTTGGATAACTTCTCATAACCATCCCCACAACTTCTCAAACCCTAACTTCCTCAGAACCCACAACTTCAGTTCTCTCAAACTTTCATCCATGGCTTCAGCATCAAATCGCGACAAGGGAAAGCTACCAGAACATTATTCTGCATCTGATGAAGAAGATATCCCTATGGAAACAACCAAGAAGCGCATAATGGATTTCAAAGTCCGAGTTCGTTCCATCCTTCCAGTAAAGTATGTGAATCTTAAGGCTTTTCCAGCATCATCTTTTGATTTTCCTACTTTGCTCAAATATCAGAGGATCGATAAATTTGTGTCGGATTCTGGAAACTGCTACCTGGATCTTGTCAAATCCTTTTTGCATAAACTGTCTGTGTTTTTAAATGCAAATGATGAGCATATTATGAAAACAATTGTTAGAGACTGTGTTGTGGAAGAAAATCTATCTGATGTTGCTGCAATGCTAAACATACCATCATCTGGGTACTTTCTGAGAAAGGGAGTTAACCACGTTGAAGGGCCGTGGTCCAACTACGACAAGATGGAGTTCTACTATCAGATCTGCAGATTTCCAAAGGAGATGATTATCGCCAACCAACGCACTGCTCGTCTGTTGTGCTATGCAAAGAATCTTACCGTTTCTGATCAGATGCTTCATTACATAATCTGTTATGTACTGATTCCCAAGGATTCGAATCATGCCCAAATTAATGATCTAGAAATGCAACTCCTTTTCGCCATCAAGAACAAGATTCGTGTCAATTGGATTCTGACCATCATGTATCACCTTCAACAACAACTATCTCTTTCAACCCGTCTTCCGTATGCAAGGCTGGTGTCAAGAATTTTGGAGCTGACAACTTTGGATCTTAACCGTGAACCAACCATCAAGATGAAATCAACCACCAATGAGATCAACGAGATTACAATTGTCAAGAACACTGGAATTTTTAAGGATACTGACGGTACTTATAAGTATTCCGATGAAGGAGCCAATGCTAACCAAGCCTATCCCGTACCTGAAGGAGGCATTACAAATGAGTTCCTTTACCAAACTATAATGACTCAACATAGAGAAACCTCCCGGGCCATTGCTTCTCTCCGAAACCTTGTACTTACCTCTCACCGCACCAACACTGACAACTTTGTTGTATCTGATGAAGAAAATGAAGGACAAGAAGAAGAAGAGGATGAGGATATGGCTGATGAGGACCTTTAGAGAATATGTTGCTGTTGATGTCTTTTATTGCATTGTTTTCTAGTTTTTGATGTTTTATGCTTTCATTTATGTTTGAACTCTGTTTCTATTTTTGCATTGTAACTCGTACAATATTTGCAGCGTTGCTGCCATTTAATTTCATTATGCTTTGCTTCCATACTCTTGTGATTGCTTGCATTATTGGTCTGTATAGTTTTCTTTTGTTGAAAGCTCCTTCCTTTTTGCTTATGACAAAGGGGGAGAAGAGCTTTGGCTTTCTTATGTCTTATTGTGCAGAATTTTTGCCTATGTATTCGATAGGGGAAGTTCATGGACATAGGGGGAGAAAACAAGATCATTGCCAATCATCGTCAAAAATTGCACAAGACCATGTTGGTTGTCATCATCAAAAAGGGGGAGATTGTAGAAGCAAGCTTCATCTCAAAGTTTTGATGACGTCAACATCAAGATCAAGAATATTTCATCTATGAAAAAAGGCAAACGCTTTCAAAAGACCAATATCAAGTGGAATGGAAGTGATCAACATTCAAAACTTCATGAACATTTGACTGATCAACTTTCAAGTTATGGACACAAGCTATGGTATATCAAAATTCATTAATTTAATTGATATACAAGTGTTCAACATATTTATCAATTGATCACATTGCATAAGCATATTTTTTAAACTATTAGAATTGATATAACATTATTTTTATAAGTATTTTTCTGAAAAATAGCAGTGTTAACCGATTAACCATATAGGTTAACCGGTTAACCATTTCAAATTTTGAATATTCTGGTATAACGTTCCAGTGTTAACCGATTAACCATATAGGTTAACCGATTAACACTGAACGTATTTTGAAAAATGGCTTTGTTTCAAATTCAAAAATGGTTTGAATATTATACCAATTCATATTTTGAATTATACTCAAATATACCTGTTGGAAAAGGTGTGTTTACACATATAAATTCTGAGTTTTTCAAATTGAAAAACAACCTCCAATAATCAATTTCAAAAACATTCTTTGAATCAAATTCACCACTTTCAAATACTTTTCAAATCTTTTCAAAAGTGTTCATATTGGTTATATCTTTTCATATGCATAGCATTGAACACTTGTATTGAAATTAAAAGAGTGAATTTTGATCAGAAGGAGAAGATCAATCTCAGCATTGATATTACCATTATTACTTTCAAATCAAAGTATTCAGATTACTTGTATTTTGACTTGTGATCCAGGATTGTTGGACACAAGGGTGAGTGTTTACAAGAGGATTGTTCTTGTACACTTGTTGATGTTCATTGTTTGATAGTACGCCTCACCGGTTGATGGTGTGATAGGTTGTACTTTATTAAACAATAGTGAAAACTCTCTTTCGTGTTGAAAGGGGAGTGGAGTACTCTCGGATTGTGAGGGGAAGCACTATAAATCTTGGTGTCCACTTTCCTTTTACTTTCTATTGCATTCATCACCAAGAACCTAACCAGTAAAATTTCAAGAATACCGAAAAACTGGAAAAAGTCCCTAAAAGCCTAATTCACCCCCCCTCTTAGGCATACTCTGTACTTACAGAGTGGAAACTGGTTGTTTAGCTATGAATTAACACTGCTTATAGTGGATTTACTCCCTGGCTTGGTAGCCCCCAGATGTAGGTGATGTTGCACCGAACTGGGTAAACAATTTCTTGTGTTCTTTACTGCTTTCGTTACTTGTTTATTACTAAGTTTAATAATTTGTTCAGAAGCAGATGTCATAACATCCGATATGATATCACCTGTCTGTTACTAGAATTTCAGTATCCAATAAAGCGATACATGAAGTTCTTTAAAGGATATACAAATAATTATCATTGACCGGAAGCTTCGATTGTTGAAAGGTACATCACAGAAAAAGCTATTGAGTTTTATACAAACTATTTGTCTGAAGTAGAGTCTATAGGAATTCCAAAGTCTCGTCATGCTAACACTGAAGAAAGAGGTATTCAAGGTTTAAATGTTAAGTCAATGGCTCGGGATGTAGTTATTCAGGAACATTTCTATATATTGAATAATCTTGATGAAGTTCAACCTTACGTGGCTACTCACAAAAGACTTTCGAAGACAAGATATCCACAAATGAGTGACAAGTTATTGTTGGTCGAGCATAACAAGAAATTCCAAGATTGGTTTAATAAAAGGATACCAAAATATCATAGTGCATTCATGAAAACTATTTCATACACCAGTAATTTATCAAATCCCTGAAGAACACAATTACTACGTATCGATTCAATTAATTATAATCTAAATAGTAATCTTAGTTCCCCTTTTTAGTGACAATCTTATTCCCTTAAACATATTCTACCTAGCTAAACATAGTAACTCCCGAGAACACTAGTTTGATTACGAGTCCCTGTGGGATCGATATCTATTATCACTACACGATAGACTGTGCACTTGCAGTTAGTTGTATTAGACATAGAAAGTCGCGATCAAGTTTTTGGCGCCGTTGCCGGGGACCCGTTTAGTCAATAGTGTAACCTTCTGTTACGCCGTATAGACTAGGTTAACAATTTCCATTTTTCCTTTACTAGTTCTGTCGATTGTATGCCAAGAAATCGCCCGCAAAGCGATATCGTAAAACCTTCAGTCGCAGAACTAGAACGCTTCTTACATTTAAGAAGTAGAATCATTGAGTACCAACTCAAGCAACTCAAACATAACACTCCCGAACCTCTCACTCCCATTCCCAAATCAGAAGAAGAAGAAACAGAGATGGCTGAAGGACCTCCGAACAAACCGCTGAAAGGCATACGCTACACCTTCTCAAATGGAGCCTAGAAGTAGCATTGCTGCCCCAGCTATTACCCGAAATGATTTTGAGCTGAAACCGTCGTTGTTGTCGGCTGTACAACAAAACCAATTCTCAGGAAACGCAAATGAGGATCCGAACGAACATCTAACGAAGTTTGTACAATACGCAGACACAGTGAAAGCAAATGGAGTAACTCTAGACGCGATAAGACTTCGTCTTTTCCCATTCTGTCTTAGAGACAGAGCATGGACATGGTTGCAATCGTTACCATCCAACTCCGTTACGACATGGGAGCAATTGAAGAACGTCTTCTTAGCGAGATATTTTCCGCCAAGCAAAACTGCTATGCTTAGAGCTCAAATCAACGGATTTCGACAGAAAGATACTGAATCTCTTTACGAAGCATGGGAACGATTCAAAGATATGATGAGAACATGTCCCCACCACGGTCTAGAAGACTGGGTGACAATCCATACTTTCTATAATGGGCTTCTATACAATACTAGATTGACAATAGACGCTGCCGCGGGCGGTGCACTTATGGATAAGCCATACGATGAAGCCTATCAATTAATAGAAAACATGTCACAAAACCATTGCCAATGGGGAGGTGAACGCACTCCAACTGAGGAAACCACAGCGAAAGGTGGGATGTACGAAATCAGCAGCCTTGAAAAGTTCAATGCTAAAGTAGATGCTCTAGCACAGAAGATTGATAGCCTGACCGTTAACCCCACTGCAACTGTCGCTGCAGTAACTCCAAATTGCGAGTTATGCGGAAGCACCACTCATAATGCACCCGAATGCCCATTGCTAGCCGGAATCCCGCCAGACCAGGTAAATTATGCTCAAGGAAATCCCTACGCAAATACCTACAACCCAGGTTGGCGAAATCATCCAAACTTTTCTTACAAAAGCGAAAATGCATTGCAAATGCCTACTGCTCCGCCAGGATATTAGAAACCAGCTGCTCAAAATGCACCTAGGAAATCAAACCTCGAATTGATGATGGAAAAGTTCATAGCAACTCAAGCTCAAACAAACAAAGAGTTCCTAAATCAAAACATACACACTAGCGAGCAAATTAAACAGTTGACAGGAAAAGTAGACGCTTTAGCCACCCACAACAAAATGTTAGAAACTCAGATATCACAAGTGGCTCAACAGCAAGCATCTGCTGCCGCACCTGCTGGCACATTTCCTGGACAACCCGAACAGAATCCCAAAGGCCAAGCAAATGCTGTGATACTAAGAAGTGGAAAAGAATTGGACGAACCGATCGATCCGAGGACCGAAAACTCAGCCATGCAACAAAAACCAACTAAACAAGCAGAAAAGGAATCTGATTTAGAGAAGAAGGAGGACAACGAAAAGGAGGATACCGCAAGTGAAAAAACTCAAGCACCTCCAGCGCCATATAAACCACCTATTCCTTATCCGCAAAGACTAATAAACTCTAAAACTTCAAGACAGTTTAAGAAATTCGTAGAGCTCCTTAAACAGTTGAATATTACTATTCCTTTTACAGAAGCAATAACTCAAATGCCGTCATACGCTAAATTTCTCAAAGAAATCCTGTCGAATAAGAGAAAGATCGAGGATAACGAAACAGTTACACTTACTGCAGAGTGTAGTGCTATTATTCAAAATCGCATGCCTCCTAAATTAAAAGACCCAGGGAGTTTCTCCATACCCTGCGTCATAGGAAAGTTCGTAATAGACAAAGCTCTATGCGATTTAGGAGCTAGTATCAGTGTTATGCCCTTATCTATATGCAAAAAGCTGAATATGGGAGACCTCAGGCCAACCAAAATGTCCGTACAATTAGCTGACAGATCAGTAAAATACCCCGTCGGAATACTGGAAAACGTTCCAGTACGCATAGGACAATTCTACATTCCAAACGACTTCATAATCATGGACATCAAGGAGGACACTGTAACCCCAATTATCCTAGGAAGACCGTTCCTAGCTACAGCCGGAGCCATTATAGACGTGAAGAAAGGAAGGCTAACATTCGAAGTAGGAGAAGAAAAGATAGAGTTCATTCTCACCAAGTTCTTACAAGCACCAGCAATAGACGATACCTGCTATTTAGTAGACGAAATCGACGAATGCATAAGAGAACTTGAAAATGAAGAGACCACGTATTCAGAAATAATAAAGATTCAAATACCCGATATTTCTGAAGACGATAATTGGCGTAAACCGTATAAAGACGACAGCCTAAGCGAAAGCTTAGCACTGACCCCAAACCATATGCCAGGTCCGAAGAACCCATCTTTAGAACTTAAAACACTACCCAAAAACCTCAGATATGAATTTCTAGACGATGAACTAAAAAGACCAGTGATAGTCAATGCCGACTTAGGACAACCAGAAACTGAAAAGTTATTAGAAGTCCTAAAGAAGTACCTCACCGCGTTAGGCTATAACATAAGCGATTTAAAAGGTATAAGCCCTTCAATCTGTATGCATCGAATTACAATAGAGGAAGACTCTAAAACTTCTCGAGAGCATCAGAGAAGACTAAACCCCATCCTGAGCACTGTAGTCAGAGATGAAGTAAAGAAATTACTAGATGTAGGAATCATCTATCCGATCTCCGATAGTGAATGGGTTAGCCCAGTTCATGTCGTACCAAAGAAAGGAGGAGTCACAGTAGTTAAAAACGAAAAAGGTGAATCAATAACAAAAAGAGTCGTGACTGGAAGCAGGATGTGCATTGACTATAGAAAGCTTAACAAGGCTATGCGCAAAGATCACTTCCCGTTACCCTTCATAGACCAAATGTTGGAAAGATTGGCCAAACATTCATATTTCTGCTATCTAGATGGTTACTCAGGATTCTTCCAAATTCCCATCCATCCTGATGACCAAGAAAAGACTACATTCACCTGTCCTTACGGTACTTTTGCTTACCGCCGAATGCCGTTCGGACTCTGTAACGCTCCAGCAACCTTCCAAAGATGCATGATGGCAATCTTTGCAGATTTCATAGACGACATTATGGAAGTGTTTATGGACGATTTCTCGGTATGTGGACAAAGTTTCGAAGGATGCTTACAAAACTTAGAAATGGTACTAGAACGTTGCGTAAAAGTAAACCTCGTCCTAAATTGGGAGAAATGCCATTTTATGGTCCGACAAGGAATAGTTCTAGGACACGTCATATCAGATAGAGGGATCGAGGTAGACAAAGCTAAAATAGAGATTATAAAAGATCTCCAACCTCCAAAATCCGTACAAGAAATACGGAGTTTTCTAGGACATGCCGGTTTCTACAGAAGATTTATAAAAGATTTCTCGAAAATCACAAAACCTCTGACCGGCCTGTTAATGAAAGATGCTGAGTTCTTCTTCAACGACGACTGTTTAAAAGCATTCGAAACATTGAAATCAGCCCTTATCACCGCACCAATCATGCAACCACCCGATTGGAGACTACCGTTCGAAATCATGTGCGACGCGAGTGATTACGCTGTAGGCGCAGTTCTAGGACAAAGGAAGGACAAGAAACTCCATGCCATCTACTATGCCAGTAGAACCTTAGATCCTGCCCAAATGAACTACGCTACCACAGAAAAGGAACTTCTAGCAGTTATATTTGCGCTTGACAAATTCCGTTCTTACTTAGTAGGAGCAAAAATTATAATATACACAGACCACGCTGCCATAAGGTACCTAATAAGAAAAAAGGATGCCAAACCAAGACTATTGAGATGGATCCTGTTACTACAAGAGTTTGACTTAGAAATCAAAGATAAAAAAGGAACCGAGAATGTTGTTGCGGACCACTTATCCCGAATAGAAGGCATCAAACATGAACCAGTACCGATAAATGACGATTTCCCGTACGAACGTCTGATAGCCAAATTAGAAAGTGACACGCCCAATTCAATCTCGGAGGATCCAGAATTCGAAAAAGCCGTAGAAGCCGTCTATGCCCAAGTCACATTACCTTGGTATGCTAACATCGTTAATTACCTCGCTGCGGGCGTGCTTCCACCAGATCTTACTTATCAGCAAAAGAAGAAATTCTTCCACGATCTGAAACACTATTATTGGGACGAACCCCTACTCTTCAAGAGAGGGGCCGACAACATATATCGTCGCTGTGTCCCAGAGGAAGAAATAGAAAATATTATTTCCCAATGCCACTCAGCACCATATGGTGGTCATGCTAGTACGTCCAAGACGTGCGCTAAGATTCTCCAAGCCGGCCTATTCTGGCCTAATCTCTGGAAAGACGTTCACATCGCTGTGCAAAAGTGCGATAGATGCCAACGAACTAGCAACATCTCACGACGCGATGAAATGCCTCAGAAAGGAATCTTAGAGGTAAAAATCTTCGACGTCTGGGGAATAGATTTCATGGGACCTTTCCCACCTTCTTTTGGAAATAACTACATACTCGTCGCTGTCGATTACGTGTCTAAATGGATAGAAGCCATAGTTGCTCCAACAAACGACGCACGAGTAGTAATCAAACTCTTCAAAAACACAATCTTTCCTAGATTCGGTGTACCCAGACTCGTCATTAGTGACGGAGGATCTCACTTCATATCACGAATATTCGATAAACTTCTCTCTAGATATGGAGTCCGGCACCGAGTAGCTACACCCTATCATCCGCAAACTAGCGGACAAGTAGAGGTCTCGAACAGAGAAATAAAACAGATCTTGGAAAAGACTGTCGCTACCTCAAGGAAAGATTGGTCGTCGAAGCTACAAGAAGCTTTATGGGCTTATAGGACCGCATTTAAGACACCAATAGGTACTACCCCCTATAAATTAGTTTACGGTAAATCCTGCCATCTCCCTGTAGAGTTAGAGCATAAGGCCTTTTGGGCCATTAAAACACTCAACTTCAACTACACCGAGGCAGGAGAAAAGCGAATCTTGAACTTACACAAGTTGGAAGAACTTCGATTAGACGCTTACGAAAATGCCCGTATCTACAAAGAACGAACTAAGAAGTGGCATGATAAACGTTCAATCAGGAAACAATACTGTGTGGGAGACATCGTATTGCTCTTTAATTCAGGATTAAAACTCTTCCCAGGTAAACTAAAATCTAGGTGGTCTGGACCCTATGAAGTGATTAAAGTACTTCAGAGTGGAGCTGTTGAAATTACCGATAAGACGAATGCACCATTTATCGTAAACGGGCAACGTCTAAAACATTACAATAAGAACGACGACAGTCCTCACGTAAGCAATATAACATTGCTTGAGCTTCCAGCTCAGACACCTGAATAGCTTCTCACCAAGCTATCGTCAGGCTTTAGACGTTAAAAACAACGCTTATTGGGAGGCAACCCAAATTTTCCCTTGTTATTGCATTTCATTTTTCTTTAAAATTCTACTTAGAAAAATCCAACGAAAATTCTAAAATTACTACTACTTTCTACTTTCGTTCATTTTCGCACTTTTATTCTTATTTTATTTTTTCTCTTTTGTCTTTTGTTTCTACCACTTTTCGTTTCTAAAAAATCCTGACTTCCATTTCCTGTTTCAAACTTTTCAGTATTTTTAAAGTCTTCAAAACATTCCTTCTCTTTTCTCCGAATTACCTGCGAATATGGCCGAGTACGACTTCACAAAGGTTCACTTCCAAGGACTCGCTCAAAAGGCAAGATTTGCAGCACTGACCGAAAGAGAATTTGCCTTAACGCTGTATTATGATAAGGCTACTATGGATAAACTAGGGATCACAGATAGCATTCAATACCTGTTCAATCAACTAGGTTGGGAGAACACTGCTCTAAAAACACGTTTCGCTACCTACAAAGATCTTACCTATGAATTCCTTAGTTCTTTCAGATACACACCCAACTATGGTTTTGGAACCCGCTGAGAGTTGATTACCTTCAGATTGTTTGGAATGGACCAAACTCATAGCCGGATGTCACTAGCTAACCTCCTAGGATTCCCTAGCGGACCGCATGTGTTCATCAGTGCAGAAGATGACGATATTGATTTTGAACTCGATCAATTCTGGGGTAAAATCACAGGCGACTATCACCCCGAACCAGCCAGAATGCATAATGATGACATTCATAACCCATCCTTCAGATACTTCCATAAGATACTAGCTCACACCTTGTTTGGAAAAGAAGAAAATATTACTGCAGTGTCTAAGGAGGAGTTATTCATCATGTTCTGTGCTTCTCAGGGACGGACAGTAAATGCAGTGCCTTTCATGATGAGATCTTTCAAACGCCTCACGCTGGAACCTCAGACACCTATTCTTATCGGAGGCCTAGTAACAATGATTGCCCACGAGCTTGGCCTTAGATTCCATTTAAATGCCAACACTCGTTTTGGTACCATCAGACCCATGAACATACAATTCTGCTTTAACAGGCGCAGCTTAGGGACTATAGGACCTGGACCGTATGAGTACCTTATTAACGAAAAACCAGTACAGTTATTCACACTGCCTGATCATCTGATGACAAGCATCCACAACAAGGATAATTGGCTCTACGAATTGGATGAGCCTATGGGACCTCCTTCACCACAGTCAACACCCCAGAACTATATGTATGACAGTGACCACATCTCTGAGGCGCACGACTATATGTACTATGAGGACGCTGCCTCTGAAACTGAAGTAGACCCTACGACTCCTCCACACTACAATACTTATCTTGAGCCTATCCCTGAGGAGACCACTGTCAAAATGGATACCGTGTTACTCATATTGGACGACATTGATAAAGCTCTGACTAATGTAAAAGCTGATATCGCAGGCATGCCCAGCGAACTGGTAGGCTTCATGGATCTAGTCTGCGACCAACTCGACTACTATTCTCAGAAATTCGATGAGTTGAAGGCACGAAAAGATTAGTTATTAGTTCTTAGCAGTAGTTTCAGTTTAGTTTAGTCTAGTTTAGTTTCATTTAATCATTTGGATTTTTCGCATTGTTAGTTTTCATTATGTACTACATACAATTGTTTCAATTTTATGTTATTTCAATTCTAGTTTTTATTCAACTATTCTGTTTTCGCATTAATTGTTGTTTGTTGGCTGTTATATTACATCACCGTATCAATACTAAGCCTTAAAGTCACTACGAGTACGCCCTCAGAGCAAAATCCTGCGTTCTACAGATTTTGCTGCTGTGACGACCGTCACAGCCTCATGACGAGCGTCACGCGGGTGACGACCGTCACACCTACGTGACGACCGTCACGCAGTCAGAAACTGATATCTGATAAAACAGGGTTCGTGTTCTCTTCCACTCCCCCCATTATCACTTTCAAACATCCTAACTCCTACCCCACTACGAATTTTCGTCCTCCCCACATTGAACTATAAACTTCA
This sequence comes from Lathyrus sativus, assembly GCA_963859935.3. Taxonomy (NCBI): domain Eukaryota; kingdom Viridiplantae; phylum Streptophyta; class Magnoliopsida; order Fabales; family Fabaceae; genus Lathyrus; species Lathyrus sativus. The sequence goes on along the minus strand of OZ012735.1, from coordinate 621,480,981 downwards.
ACTCCAAATTCAACCTCCAAACCACCGTTCTGTCATTTTTCCCTCTCTGCAGAAAAACCCCAAACCTCAGAAACCTCTCCATCTTCCAACAATGGCAAGGAATGCAGAAACCCCAGATGTCAGCAACATTACCTTCAGTGAAGGCGAGTTAGGCGAAAGACAACGAGCAAACTACATTGCATTTCATCAGAGGTCGCTCCACCCGACTCATTATCTGCACCTTCCATCGCTTACGGAGCTCGGACTCCTTGAAGGTGTAACCTGGATGCTTCAAAGAGCAGACATCTGGAACCTCTGCACCAACCCACAGCCAACCTACGAACAACTCACTCTTGAGTTCTTGAGTTCGTTCACTTACGTCACAAGCAGCGGCGAACTTAACTAGCATTCAGGTGCCGCTTGCTTCCGGATGTTTGGCGTCAACTATCAGATGCACCAAAACCAGATTGCCGGCATCCTACAGCTACCTCGCGGCGACAACGCTCATCGCCGCATCACCGATCAGTTCCAGCACGAAGCTTTCGCGCTGTGGTATCAATTGACCGGCCTCAATGCCGATGGTTGGGACTCCCTGCACGCCACTCATATCCATAACCCAACCATCAGGTACTTTCACAGAGCGTTGAGTAACACTATCTTCGCCAGAGACAGCAACCACAAAGTGAACTCCAAGGAGCTCTTCTTTCTTCATTGCGTCTTCAACAATGAACCTGTCAACGCTGCCTCGTTTCTACTGGTTCACATTCAGGCCAATTGCAACCGTGGCTCGAAGCCATTCTACTTTGGCGGGATTGTCACCGCTATTGAACTTGGGTTGAACCTTGGCGACCGCCTCCAGCACCTCCATTCCATCCCCTCGGTGTTCCTTGACACCGACCACTGCAGAGCCTCTCATCTCATCCGCTCCCGAGCTGACGGCAAATACCATCCGGTTGTGCGCGGCAAGACCGTCCGAAGCATCATCCTTCCGTCCCGCACCCGCATCCATCCAGAGGACCGTACCAACTGGTTGTTCGACCTCACTGCCCCTCCTGCTGCCGTTGTTCCTACTCAGGACCACACTCACGGTTCCGACGATGAAATCCAAGTTGAGTTGGACAGGTCCGAGCAGCCAGAGGCATCGCAGCCTCCTCCTCCCGTAGGTACATCTTCCCGCCGCCGCCGTCATCATCCCGTGCCAGACTACACAGAAGAGGACCTCCGTCGCTCCCTAGACCAGCAGGCACAGATACTCACAATGCTGCAACAGCAGAATCAGCGAGCTGACCAGTTCGAAGCTTGGCACCGAACTCAAATGCAACAACTTCACACCGGCCAAGCTACGATCACTGAGAGCCTAGCGAATCTGACCCTGCAGGTCGAAGGACTCCGAGACACCGTCTACCACACGGGACTTTCTATGTCTAATACAACTAACTGCAAGTGCACAGTCTATCGCGTAGTAATAATAGATATCGATCCCACAGGGACTCGTAATCAAACTAGTGTTCTCGGGAGTTACTATGTTTAGCTAGGTAGAATATGTTTAAGGGAATAAGATTGTCACTAAAAAGGGGAACTAAGATTACTATTTAGATTATAATTAATTGAATCGATACGTAGTAATTGTGTTCTTCAGGGATTTGATAAATTACTGGTGTATGAAATAGTTTTCAAAGTTTATTTAAGCAGAAAATAGAGATTTGAAAACTCTCGCCTCACGATGGTTATTGATGCTAATCATAATCCTAAGGGCCAAACGTACACTTTCGTATCCCGTTCGGGGTTAAAATTATTTTTTGGAAATCTCTAAGTTCTAATTCATTTTAAAGTGTTTTCGCTGTTATTAAAACAAATGCCTAGTGTTTACTATCTGACCTTACCGCAGCTTTCGCTTGTTGGTTCGTATCTTAATTAATTTCCCACTTTCGTGGCAAAACTACTTTTTAAATAAGTTCTCGCTTTTGCGACGAAGTTTATTCAGTAAATCAATTTTAAACACTCAGACCATAAATTACTTTTATGAAAAGAAAGTTTTCCAACCAGTGGTTATCAAATCCCATTCGAATTATTACTACATATCGATTACCTAAGTTTAGCTAGACATGGATTTAGGAAAAACAAAATATAAATAATAATAATAAATAATAATTTTCAATATAATAAAACAGAAGTCGATCAAAATGAAAACCTATAAATATGCCAATTGGCCTTTGGGCAGATCCTCCACAGATGTTGGCAGGATTCTGGTCTTTAGTGCCAATTTGATCGTACAGTACAATAGAAATTACAGAAGAGCGGAAATGGGAATAAGGAAAGGTAAAGAGAAATGAATACAAATAAAACTGGAAAGTAATTGCTCTGGAAAGTAAATTCGGCAGCACTTCGTGGTATGAATGCAGCACCCTTTCTGAAGTCCTCTGCTTCCCTTTTTATAGAAGTGGAATCCCAACGGTTATCTCTCAGGATGATGGACCTTGAGGCAGATAATTTAGGGAGTAGTGGTCCACTCTGTGGGAATTGGAACTGCTCTTTTGACGTGTAATCTGAGTGGGGCGTTTTTGCTTGCATGACGGTCGTCACAAGGTGTGACGGTCGTCATGAAGCTGTGACGGTCGTCACATCAGCAAAAACAGCTTGCTGCGCTTTTCATTGTATTTTCACTCCTTTTTCGTCCATATTTCATCTGAGATTGCTTCTTTTCTTCATGTTGCCTTGTTTAGACGTGATCGTTGAATACCTGCAAAACATCATACAAATATACGGAAATAACCCGAAATCGGATCGAAAACGGTTAGATTTTAGTTGAATTATGCATGAAAATATCTATATGATTTCGTGTTATCAATTCAAGACAGTTAAATGGTTGTCGTTCATGCCAAAATTTAATGTGATGACTTGGACTGCATATGACATTGGTCATTATATCTTATATACAAAATCAAAAGATGATTGTAGTACAATGCAAAATAGTGGGGTTATGGTTGAGGCGAAATCCATGTATTTCTCTAGTTCCAAAGATAAGAATCCAATATTGGCATCTAGTGTGTTCTATGGTGTCATTGATGAGATTTGGGAGATTGATTATGTTAGCTTCAGAGTGCCTTTATTTAAATACAAGTGGGTTCCCAATAATATTAATGGTGTACAAATTGATGACTTAGGATCCACCTGGATTGACATTGGCAAGGCAAATTATATGACTGAACCGTTTATCATGGCTTCACAAGCAAAACAAGTTTGCTATGTGACCGACCTTTCGAACACATCGAGGAAATGGTCAACCGTTCTTCGAGGAAAAGGCATTCCTAGTAGTGATGAAAGTTTTGATATTCCTTCTATTTCTTCTTACACAACAAAAGTGCCTACCACTTATGATGAAGTTGATAGAGATGATGTGCATGCTATTCCTATCGATCATAATGAAGGCATATGGGAAAGTTAACAAGTAATTAGTATTTTATTCTTTATTCATAATTTAATTAATGTAAGTCATTATTTCTAAGTTTATTTAATAACAAGTATGATTATTTGAAAATGTAGGTGTTTAAAGTCAATACACCAAAAGACAAAGAAACAAAACACTATAAGATACAATTATGTGATGTTATATAAAGTTTGTAGATTGTTTTGTGCCATTTTTCATTTGATGTAATACATATACAATATTTGGTTCATAATCCAATGTATGGATTTGATTGATGTAATACAATAAATTTCTTCATTATGATACAATTGTTGTTTCTGTTCTGATGTGGTTCAAAAAAAATACAGGTTAAAAAATGGAAATATTTCAAAATGTAGAAAATTTATTTTTAAAAAAAGCATATTATTTAACGACGGTTGTAATATATAACCTTGGTTGTATAGTGAATAGTGTCCAGAATAATATATTACATTGAAAGATGCGTTGGTGAGAAGCAAACCTATAGCCTTTATATATTACAACTTTTAGTTAGGGCAACTGTGATCATATATAACACGCATTCAGGTTTTCTACAATGGTCATAAGACTGTGATTGTAAGTAGTGCATATACAACAACACCCTACATAACAACGGCAGGTCACACGTGATTTTATCCCTTTTCCAACCGTTGTTGTATATGTTTTCCGCAGTATTGGCTCATGAGATAAGGCTAAAGCAAAGGAACTTCGAAAGGGAGAAGGTAGTTGAGTAGGCACTACAAGCAAGATTCATCAAGACATTTGGGAAAGAGAATGGAAAGAATCTTGCTAATGATAAGAAATCAAGAAAGATTTAAAGAATCAGTCTGATTCGATCTAGGAAAGGCACGAGCAACAAGTATTTTGGGAAGAAAGTTGACATGAAGGAGGTGCAATGTTACAACTATCAAGGGTTTGGTCACTATGCTCAAGACTGTTGAAGAAAGAAGGAAGCACGAGAAAAAGATAGTGATGAAGTGCAGTATGCACATGCTAAAGATAGTGATTTTGATGATGTGCTACTCATGACTAACACTCAATCGAACACTATGAAAACCAACATGTGGTACCTGGATATAGGATGCAGTAACTATATGACTGGTAATAAAACATGGTTCACCAAGCTAGATGAATCAGTTGAGAAAGTGATAAAGTTTGCAGATAGAAGACACATCACATTAGGTGGAAAAATGAGATATCTCTATTGTCGGGAATGATGGTAAGAAATCCAATATCACTGATGTGTTGTATGTACCATCGATGACAAGTAACTTGATAAATGCAGGTCAATTACTTGCAAAAGGGTACAACATAAAGATAGAAAAGAATCATATGAAGGTGTATCATAGTGACAGAAGGATGATTTTGAAGGCACCCTTGGTAGACAACAAGACCTTCAAAGTACAAATCAACCCAGTTGATCACAAGTGCCTTGCTTTGACTACATAAAAAGATAAGAATTGGTTATGACATCATAGGTATGGGCATCAAAACTTCATAAGTTTGGGTACGCTCAACCAAAAGAAGATGATGTATGGCTTACCTCAAGTGAAAGAACAAAATTAGGTGTATGATAATGTTGCAAAGCAAAGAAGACTAGAAAAGAATTCAAGCATGACTTGCCATTGAGGTTAAAGTAAAAGCTAGAGTTAGTTCGCTCTGATGTACGTGGACCAATCAAAGTGAGATCGAATGAAGGTAACTACTATTTCTAAACCTTTATAGATGAATTCACTAGATATATGTGGATTTATCTTATTAAAAGGAAAGTTGAGGTATTCACATAGTTCAAGAAGTTCAAATTTCATGTTGAATAGCAAAGTGGATGCAAGTTGAAGAAACTGAGAACTGATGGTGGTGGTGAATACACTTCTCAAGAATTTTCTAGATTTTGCAATGAGAAAGGTATAGAGAATGAGGTCATTACACCTGTTGCACCCTAAAATTTGACCAACCGGTTCCCACATCTGGTTGATGTTTCAACGCATTTCCGCATTCGCATCCGCATATCGCATACAGTGCATTTTTTCAGTTGTTTTGATTTTACCGGGATCACAGCCCTCGTCTCGCGTCTCAGGTGTTTTTAGCAAGTTCAGATAGGCAGAATCGTATTTTTGGGAAGTCGTGCTATTCCCGGTGTTTTCAGCTCGCGCTGTTGTTTTTAGGGATATTTCGGTGTCTATTGATTTTTGCCGGTTGTCCTGGTGCGCTCTCGCGGTGTTACTGATCGTTTTGGATTATTTTTGTTCCCTCTGGAATTATTAGGATTTTATTAGATATTATTAGCATTTTCTAGAATTTAAGTAGATTCTTTTAATATTTTTAATAGGTTTAGACATTATTTTCTTTTAGATATAGATTTTAATATGGTTGTTTTAGATTTTAAATAAGAATTAATATAGATTTCTATAGATAGCTTTTAATAAGTTTTTAGAATGTTAGAATATAGTTAGATATTAATAGATTGTTCTGAATATTAATTTGTAGATTTAATTGTTAGATTGTTTTAAGTTTTAATTAGATACAGGTTTAATAATCCATCATTAATTCATTAGCCATTTAATCTTTCTATTAACCATCATTAGTCCACGTTTAGTCCAAGCTAATCCATGTTTAAGTCCATTTTAATTTCATTCAACCTAGTTCAAATTGGCCATTATCTTCAGTATTTTTGTGTTGGGTCATTTTATCCAGCATATTCCAAAAAGCCCACGTTACAGAGTCCAGCATTGCATGTTCATATATAACTGATCACCACGTGTAAACCACTAGAGGACGCCACATCATTTTTCACAATTCACAAGGAGACGGCCACCTCATTTCATTATTCACCCACACGCAGACACATCATTTTTCTCTCTCTCTCCCCCTCAACACGTGGCCAGCATGCAACTTCTTCCGCTGCCACTTGTCATCACCTGACCTTCACCAGTTGCATGGCCGGCGGCCATGCAACCACCGCAACCAACCCTCGCCGGCCACCACCAACCAACTCCGGCCACCGCCATAACTGAATCTCCCCGCCGTAACTAACCTCGCCGGAAACTGGAAAATTCCAGAAATTCATCTTCTTCTCCAATCATCTTCTTCTCCGATCCAATCTTCATCATCAATTCGTCGCCGGAATCATCATCGGTAATCAACTTCAGTGATCATCCTCCTTCAGATTCAATAATAAACATCAAATCTCCAGAAATCTCCAGGTTTCATCAACCTTCAAAGCGCGCTCACATCATCATCATCATTGTTCTTCAGAGCTCGTGGTTTTCCCAGAACATCACTAGTGATTCCCCAGAAACGCAAGAACATGCATCAAGATTTCATCTAAAATCCAGATCCAGTTCCAGATTTCGTTCAGGATCTTCAAGAACATGCAGGATTGTCCGTCGTCTCCTGGAAAATGATCCGCGAACTTCATCAGTTTTCTTCATATCTCGGGTTGTTCGTCGTCTCACTCATCATCGTCATCATTTTTCCAGAGCTCATCCACAATCATCAATGGTTCTTCAATATTCAGGATGATAAAGCACCACATGCCAAGAACGCACTTCAACTGGTTTTCGGCCGATCTTCAATAGAATCCTCCCACGCGTTCATCGATAACTCTTCTCAGATCTCCATTCAAGGTTCATCCGTTCCCAGCAACTTCATCAACAGAACTCATCAACAAGTTCGTGATCTTCAACATGCGACTTCAGAAAGCTTCATCACCGAACGCAATGGATCTTCAATCTTCTATTGACGACCATCGATCCGCCATAACTTCAGGTTTTGTTTGTAGTTGATATTTGAAGGAAAAAGAGGTTGAAACGAGAAGGAAAGAATTTCGTCGAAGAAGATTGTGGGAAGAATTTGGGAGAACAAGATAGAGATCGAGAGAGAGAGAGTCTGAAGGCTGAGAGAGACAGCGCTAGGTGGGGATGAACAGTAAAGGGAGAAGGTGAAAAATTAGGGTTTGGTGTCTTCTGAATGAAGGATGGACCGGGTTTGGGGCTTTGGGCCTTTGGTTTTTTTTCTGGCAACACCCCCTCCATTTTCGTTCTCCCCCTCCTGCTGTGTGTTTTTTGGCGAAGTGGGCTGGGCCCAACGTGATTTTTGCTGGTGGATACCCCTCTGCTTCACTTCTGCACCCCTCCCCAGTTTTTTGTTTGTTTATTTTTTCTGGGTTGGGCCCATTGTTTTTTCTGCAAGCTTAACACACCCTGTAACAGACTGTACCCCCCTCCCCTTGTATCTTCTTCATTTTTATTTTAGTTGTTCTCTTTATGAAAAAAGAATAAAGAATATTGGAAAAAAAAAGGGGAAAAAGATATATGAAAAAATATTTTGAAAAAGAATATTGAAAAAAGGGGAAAAAGAAAATATGAAAAAAAAGAATTGAAAAGGAATACGAAAAAAGAATATAGAAAAAGAGAAAAGAAAAATACTTGAAAAAGAACATAAAAATATTAGTTTGTAGATTTAATATTTTCTTTAGAATAGAGACAATTTTTCATAGAGTTTATTTTACCTTTTTAGAGGTAGTTTTAGAAGTCCACTTGTTAGGGGACTATTTTCCATTTGATTTTTTTCAGAATAGTTGGATAGTTTCTAGGAGATTATTTTCCGTATTCAATCATTGTAACCATTTTCAGAATATTAATAAAACGAGATTTGAGTTGTGGTCCCGAAGTAGCCGAACTACAGTTGCTCTGATTTCTCGTACCAGACGAGAATATGTAGGCATAGGATGCGATATCCTAGCGAGCACACTAACAACTAACCTTTTGTTCTCTCGCTGCTGTGCGATCGAGACTTTCCCGCTGACGACTGATGTTATCCATTTCTCTTGCCCGAGTGCATTTGAGACCAGACCGTAGTTTTAGTTCCCATAGGTTCCCGTACCTGTAAAACCAGCTGAATTTCTCACTCCTGTGTGAGAACACCCCGCTTAGCCGTAGTTAGCCTGAACTACGAAAGCTCTGATCTTCCATGCTGTGTGGAAGTACGTAGGCACAAGACGCGAAGTCTTGGCGAGCCAATTCCCTGTAGTTTCCCGAACTACGTTGACTCTGACTTTCTCTCTTGAGAATACGTAGGCATAGAGTGTGACGCTCTATCGAGTCAATTCCCTTCCGTTTAGATTTAGCAGCCGTAGATAGATTGTTTTTGCATCCTTTAGACAAACCAAGCAAGCGTGGATCCCGTCGAGTACGACGGACGTGAGGGGTGCTAATACCTTCCCCTTGCGTAACCGACTCCCGAATCCAGGTTTGGTTGCGATGACCATTACCTTTCCCGTTTTTTGCGAGGTTTACTTCGAGCGTTTCCTTTCCCTCCGTTGGGATAAATAACGCACGGTGGCGACTCTTCTGTCAGCTGGCGCCGATTTTCGCAGTAGCGACAGCTGGCGACTCTGCTGGGGACCCAACGTCCCCTGGCTGCTAAGGACTGCGATAGTTCCTTATACATGTGGGATCCAACGTCCCCTAAGAGAGTCGATCCTAGCGTTTGTTTGCTTGTCTTTTGGGTGTTTATTTTTTCATTGCTATTATCTGTTGCTGTTGTGCTGGGGAGGGTGATACTTTGAGTGAAAAGCCGGACCTGGGCTTGAGTATGCATTTTAGACGTAGTTGTGGAGATTAGTGGGCGAACCTGTTTGTTGAGAAGACACGAGTTCCCCATGAAATTCACGCTCAGACGAGGTTCTCTCCGAGGTGCTTCTTTCCGATCCTGAGGATCTGAGGGGAGTCCAGACGTGAGGATTGTCGACTCTGGGGACCGATCAATTGGAAGTCAGCTAAGTGAGGACTCTTCCTGAGATGATGGTGCCACTCCTTCTAGGAATCGTATTGTCGCTTATGAAAGTCTGTGACGCTGATGACCGCATAGGATGTCGTACCTTGTCAGATTAGGTCCATACCTGTGAGTGGGAGGGTTTTTGCAGGAAACTTAACCTCCAGACGACCCGGTTTTTTGGTTTTCGCTTCAGAGTGATTATCTCCGTCAGCAGTACAGCAGTATTCAGAGCGTTTTGTGGGGGCTGTGATCCCGTGTTTACTGCATTGCATTGCATTTGCATAAGCACCTTTGCATCATATTGCATAGCATTTCTCTAGCTGGCCAGAGCTCTTATCCAGCCGTTGTTTGGTTTCAGAAGGTGATTATCCGGTGATTGGTCTGAGCAACTGTTGATTGTCAGAAGACGACCAAGGGGTTGGAACAGACTTGAGCAGATTTGAGAATCAAGCAGTGTAGTCAGTTGAAAGTTGTTGATAGTCATGTCAGGAAACGACTTCCAGATTGCTGATGCCTTGTCAGGATTTATTATGACGACCAATCCTTTGTATGATTCCACGTCTGAAGAAGGCTTTCCGCAAGTGAATAACCTTACTTCAGCTCAACTTGTGCAGACTTCTGTTAGAGGCCAAAATCTGCACCAACAGTTTGTCATCCCAAGTGAACGTTCTTCTTCTGATGCCGCGAATTATCAGAATGTTACTCCTGCTGGTTTGATCTCCCGAAGAGAAGTTCCGATAGTGAGGACTAATAATCCATTAGCTCTTGTGCAAGCTAAGAGGTTGCACGCATTGGAGGAACAAGTCAAAGCCCTGGAAATTAAGAACGATATTGGTCTCAATGCTTCGGATATGTGCTTGGTTTCTGACCTAGTGTTACCTCCTAAATTCAGAGCGCCGAAGTTTGAAAAGTATAAAGGAGATAGTTGCCCGAGGCTACATTTGGTGATGTTCTGCAGAAAGATGACTTCGTTTGTGCAAAACGACAAGTTGATGATTTACTGTTTTCAGGACAGTTTGATTGGGGCATCTCTACGTTGGTATATGCAGTTAGAGAAGGTTCAGATTCGATCATGGGTGGATTTAGCCAGAGCTTTCCTGAAGCGGCATGATTACAATACGGACATAGCTCCCATTCGCATGGAGTTGCAATCTTTGTCTATGGGGATCAATGAACCTTTCAAAAAGTATGCTCGGAGATGGAGGGATTTTGCTTCCAGAGTGGAACCACCGATCCCTGACCGAGAGTTAGCAGGCATGTTCGTAGACTCCTTGCAAAGCCCGTACTTTGAGAGATTTCTTGGAGTTTCGCTGAACTTCTCCGAGTTAGTGGGAGTTGGGGAACGTATTGAGAATGCTATAAGGATCGGGAAAATCCAGGTTGTCTCAAGCGGTCAGGCTAGTGAAACTGAATCTCTTTACGACTATCAGAAGGAAGAAGGAGTTGTGATCAATGCAGTCATGCCAGATGTTGGGTATCCTCGAGATGAATCGGTGAAATCTGTTGGATCAGTATCTCCTGTGCCTTGTTATGCTGGACAGACAGCTGTGCCTAGAGCACCATATCAGGAACGTCATGTCGTTTCCCTTGCAAATCAGCGAACTCGTGGCCAAGGTTATCAGACTCAGCGTCAGAATCAGAACAGACCTCGTAGCAATTTGGAACGAAGGAATGCTCCTTCTCATCCAGTTCCTGTGCCGTACAGTCAGCTTTTGCCACAGTTGGTCCAGAGTTCTTTGGTGGAACCTAAAGCTCTCAAGCCCGTGCCAGAACCTTACCCTCCTGGGTACAATCCCCAAGCTCAGTGCGGTTACCATGGCGGATCCCCAGGACATGCAACTGAAGAGTGTAAAGCGTTTCAGGCGAAGGTACAACAGTTGATCGACCAGGATTGCATTTCCTTTCGAGAAGGATTTCTGTTTGTTCATACTAACCGCTCAGCTGTCTAAGCTCGTAGATTCGGAAAGTATTCCCCAGCAAAAGCCAGTGGTCCAGACAGGCGGGCGCCCTCAGCATTGGCAGTCCTCAGACTTTATATCATCTGCATTTGTAGTTTCTTTTCTGTTAGTTACTACTTGTTTTTAAACATTGTTTGTTTCGAATGGTAATAATAATAAAGTGACTATGCATTTTTCTGAATTAATCATGTCGCTGTCGCTCATTTACTGCATTGCACTGACACTTGCATTTTATTCACTCCACTTTATCACTGTGATTAGCAAAGATTGGAGGGAGGATGACAAAACTAAACTCATAACCAATGATCGTATGCTTTTAGATAAAACCTTATCGATGACGTACAAGGCATTGTTTCAAATACCCTAAACACTGGAGATATAAGGAGTTAGTCCCTTGTTAACCACTTCGAGCCAGGAAGTAGAAGTTTTTTTCGGACTTTTAAACCCTCACATCTTAACCCGGGGCAGGGTAGTTGTCAGTTAGCTTGACCGAGCATTCAAATCCTACAGAGGAATGTTTCCATTCGAGGACCAATAACAGTTATGCCTTTCAAGAGGCAGTACTTCGTCAACCGCAATGGTTAAACCTCACCAATCAGGAGTGAGACAGTTACAATCCTTTCGGAGCAATCAAGACAACCAGTGTCACACGACTTTGTTCCAAAAGAAAGAAAAAGAAAGCCCGCTAAGTAAAAAGAAAGAAAAAGCTGGAAAGCTAATACTTAGGCAAAAATCAGGGCATCCCGCTGGACTTCAAAAGAAAACGAAAAAACGAAAAGAACTCAAAAGGAGTCAGTCCAGGCAAAAATGAGGGAATCAAAAGAATGAAAAAGAAGGGATAGAAAGAATAGAAAAATCCCAGTGAAAGACAAAGTCGTGTATACAGACACCGAAAACGAAGAAGGAGTAACTGTCCCTCCGAAAAACCTTGTGAATTCCTTAGTTATGGTTCTTACCATTCAACATACCTCTCGAAGAGGCGAGCGCTTGTGCCAGGTTAACTGAACCTTAGGATTGGAGATCATCACGTAGAAGGGGTGGGTACAAATCAAAATTTGAGTCGAATATCCTTTGTTTCACGAACCGTGAACCCGACCACGATACAACCCTTAAAAGACCTAATTGAGGTAGGGTTTATTCTGAAAGCGCATTATGATAAGGTTGAGTAACCTGACTCCTTCGTGACTTGCTAGTCACATCCTTGTTGTGTTTTTCACTGACCACGTAAGCACTACGTTTAAACTTTGGTTCATTCGTCACTCAATCATGACACGTAAATGAGTGACAGCATAAAAAATTTCAAAATCTGCATAAACACTGCATTAAGATTACCATTCGTGAATAGACGATTTTTACTTGCAGGATAGTAGTTGACACGAAGGAAATTCCAACAGGGAATTGTCAAGCAGGACTGAGTAATTCAGCAGTCTGAACCAGGATGGTGTATGTTGGGAAGCCCTGTAAATCTGGGGCATTGACTTCCAGTGAGTTCGGAATCAGTCAGTCTGAGGACAAGTCCCGAGGCATCAGTTGATCAGGGGCAGTATGCTTGAGAAGCAGTGGATCAGAAGTGAATCTTCTCGAGAGCCAATCAGGGGCAATTATACAGAACGGGGAGATTTGAAAGCAGATACTTCAGGTGGATAATCAGATCAGGTTAAGTCGCTAGAACGCTCATTCAGGGGAAAGTCACTTCAGAGATAGTAAAGACCAGCTGGGTTGATAGGGGTTTAATGGAGATTGAATTTTGTTGTCGTATAGATACTGGGGCAAGTAATCTCGAGGTCGTCGCGTGGCGAGCTGTTCAGAGCAATATTCCCAAAAGTCGGATTGGGGCAAGTGGAATTGTATGGGGGCAAGTCATTCAAGCCAGTCTGTTTATCCCCAGCCGGAGTTGAGTATCGGGGAATCATGTCATTACCCTTATCAGAAAACATTAGCATTCCGAAGAAGGCCTTGCTGTCGTTGGATCATTGACCTGCAGTCTAAACCTATTACGTGTCAGTAACCAGTTATTTCCAAAGTCCAGTTCTCGCCTGGCAAACCGGTAACCAGTTCTCGTCTGGTCATCGTTGCTTCATTTCTGTAAACATCAGTTCCCGTCTGGTGTAGTTTATTGTAAGCATCAGTTCCCGTCTGGTGTAGTTTATTGTAAGCATCAGTTCCCGTCTGGTGTAGTTTATTGTAACCAGTTCTCGTCTGGTCACCGTTTCTTCAAGTGTTGTATCAGTTCTCGTCTGGTACATGTCAGCTTTCAGCCAGTTCTCGCCTGGTTGTCTTTTTCTTAGCCTATTATCCAGTCAGCCCCGTCTGACGTTCAAAACACAAAAATCAATTTTCGTTCAATTTTCCTAATCTATTTTGCTATCAGTTCTCGCCTGGTAGTCTACCTCTAAATGCTAGTTCTCGTCTAGTATTTTCCATATCTTCCACTGTGTACATAGTCCATGTTTATCCTAAACCAGAAAAACAAAAACCTAAAGGTATCTGACGTAGTAATTCCCAATGACTCGCATGTTGTCATGTTCCCCGATACGAAGCTCGACGGATACCAGTGCTCCAATTAATGTTTGAATTCCTTGTGGATGTTGTTAAATCAGAATTGCTACTCTTCAGCAGATGAGAGTTGCGTATTATCCCCGCAAGAGTTGAGATTGCATTTTACCCCGTATCAGAGTAGGATCAGGAGTATCCTCAGCAGATTAAGATTGATATCCTTGATAGTAGGGGCATTTCCAGCCGTGTGTTGCGCACAATCAACCCCAGTATGGGTCAATCCCCACAGAGCACAATCAGTTGTCAATGGTTTGAAGAGAGCATCCCCAAGCAGGGTTGTTTTTTCTTTCTCCCCAAGCAGGGTTGCCTTTCTATTTCTCCAGCAAGATGGTTATCCCCAGCGGATTTGGTTTCCTTTTTCCAGCATTTATTTTGCTGAGATGATTTTGTGATATTAGGTTACCTTCAGTGGAGTTGACGTTTCCTTTGGCATTTATTTTGCCAAGTGGTTGCAGACCTGGTGTTCTCTGGCAGCTCGAGCCTGCATTTACATTTGCATATATCGTTATAGCATTTATACAAACATATAGCATTTCCATGCCGTCTGAGGCATTGCATTTACAAACGCATAGCATTTCCATGCCGTATGGGACATTGCATCATTCTAAGACATACGCATTTCGAAACATGGACCAGGTTGGTTACCTCATGGCTTTCGGGTATGTTCCCTTTCAGAGTTGTTCGGTTAAGCTTCTCTTCTCCCCCAGCGGAGTGATTCTTCACATTTGGTTGTTACGTCGGCACTAAAAAAAAAGATTGACATATATCAGATTTCTGAAGCTGCCTCCTGTTGACAGAATGGGTGCCGAGCAGTCGATTCAGAAGTTCCCCAGGAGAATTTCCCTCAAGTTCGTCGTGAACTGTGAGATGACAGGATTTGATCCCATAAGTAAGGTGGGAGTCAAGTTGTTTGCTTTCCGATGCATTATTCCAATACTTGTGGCGTCACACAGGTGATTGATGTTGAAAAGGAGAAGAAATTTTTATCAGATAATTGACCAGTTGCTGCTGTGACAACCAAACTTCAGTCCATTGTAGGCTATTCCTCAAGCAGTTTTGCAGTATATTCCCACGGTTGGCAAATTTCAGGGTTCCATTTGTATTCAACCGTCATCTACCTTTGAATGTTTGAAGGTTGGGCGCTCTTCAACCATTCAGGTCCAAGCCGCTTGAATAGGGGCAGCTGTTGCACCCTAAAATTTGACCAACCGGTTCCCACATCTGGTTGATGTTTCGACGCATTTCCGCATTCGCATCCGCATATCGCATACAGTGCATTTTTTCAGTTGTTTTGATTTTACCGGGATCACAACCCTTGTCTCGCGTCTCAGGTGTTTTTAGCAAGTTCAGATAGGCAGAATCGTATTTTTGGGAAGTCGTGCTATTCCCGGTGTTTTCAGCTCGCGCTGTTGTTTTTAGGGATATTTCGGTGTCTATTGATTTTTTCCGGTTATCCCGGTGCGCTCTCGCGGTGTTACTGATCGTTTTGGATTATTTTTGTTCCCTCTGGAATTATTAGGATTTTATTAGATATTATTAGCATTTTCTAGAATTTAAGTAGATTCTTTTAATATTTTTAATAGGTTTAGACATTATTTTCTTTTAGATATAGATTTTAATATGGTTGTTTTAGATTTTAAATAAGAATTAATATAGATTTCTATAGATAGCTTTTAATAAGTTTTTAGAATGTTAGAATATAGTTAGATATTAATAGATTGTTTTGAATATTAATTTGTAGATTTAATTGTTAGATTGTTTTAAGTTTTAATTAGATACAGGTTTAATAATCCATCATTAATTCATTAGCCATTTAATCTTTCTATTAACCATCATTAGTCCACGTTTAGTCCAAGCTAATCCATGTTTAAGTCCATTTTAATTTCATTCAACCTAGTTCAAATTGGCCATTATCTTCAGTATTTTTGTGTTGGGCCGTTTTATCCAGCATATTCCAAAAAGCCCACGTTACAGAGTCCAGCATTGCATGTTCATATATAACTGATCACCACGTGTAAACCACTAGAGGACGCCACATCATTTTTCACAATTCACCAGGAGACGGCCACCTCATTTCATTATTCACCCACACGCTGACACATCATTTTTCTCTCTCTCTCTCTCTCCCCCTCAACACGTGGCCAGCATGCAACTTCTTCCGCTGCCACTTGTCATCACCTGACCTTCACCAGTTGCATGGCCGGCGGCCATGCAACCACCGCAACCAACCCTCGCCGGCCACCACCAACCAACTCCGGCCACTGCCGCAATTGAATCTCCCCGCCGTAACTAACCTCGCCGGAAACTGGAAAATTCCAGAAATTCATCTTCTTCTCCAATCATCTTCTTCTCCGAACCAATCTTCATCATCAATTCGTCGCCGGAATCATCATCGGTAATCAACTTCAGTGATCATCCTCCTTCAGATTCAATAATAAACACCAAATCTCCAGAAATCTCCAGGTTTCATCAACCTTCAAAGCGCGCTCACATCATCATCATCATTGTTCTTCAGAGCTCGTGGTTTTCCCAGAACATCACCGGTGATTCCCCAGAAACGCAAGAGCATGCATCAAGATTTCATCTAATCTCCAGATCCAGTTCCAGATTTCGTTCAGGATTTTCAAGAACATGCAGGATTGTTCGTCGTCTCCTGGAAAATGATCCGGGAACTTCATCAGTTTTCTTTATATCTCGGGTTGTTCGTCGTCTCACTCATCATCGTCATCATTTTTCCAGAGCTCATCCACAATCATCAATGGTTCTTCAATATTCAGGATGATAAAGCACCACATGCCAAGAACGCACTTCAACTGGTTTTCGGTCGATCTTCAATAGAATCCTCCCGCGCGTTCATCGATAACTCTTCTCAGATCTCCATTCAAGGTTCATCCGTTCCCAGCAACTTCATCAACAGAACTCATCAACAAGTTCGTGATCTTCAACATGCGACTTCAGAAAGCTTCATCACCAAACGCAATGGATCTTCAATCTTCTGTTGACGTCCATCGATCCGCCATAACTTCAGGTTTTGTTTGTAGTTGATATTTGAAGGAAAAAGAGGTTGAAACGAGAAGGAAAGAATTTCGTCGAAGAAGATTGTGGGAAGAATTTGGGAGAACAAGATAGAGATCGAGAGAGAGAGAGTCTGAAGGCTGAGAGAGACAGCGCTAGGTGGGGATGAACAGTAAAGGGAGAAGGTGAAAAATTAGGGTTTGGTGTCATCTGAATGAAGGTTGGACCGGGTTTGGGGCTTTGGGCCTTTGGTATTTTTTTTTCTGGCAACACCCCTTCCATTTTCGTTCTCCCCCTCCTGCTGTGTGTTTTTTGGCGAAGTGGGCTGGGCCCAACGTGATTTTTGCTGGTGGATACCCCTCTGCTTCACTTCTGCACCCCTCCCCAGTTTTTTGTTTGTTTATTTTTTCTGGGCTGGGCCCATTGTTTTTTCTGCAAGCTTAACACACCCTGTAACAGACTGTACCCCCCCTCCCCTTGTATTTTCTTCATTTTTAGTTTAGTTGTTCTCTTTATGAAAAAAGAATAAAGAATATTGGAAAAAAAAAGGGGAAAAAGATATATGAAAAAATATTTTGAAAAAGAATATTGAAAAAAGGGGAAAAAGAAAATATGAAAAAAAAGAATTGAAAATGAATACGAAAAAAGAATATAGAAAAAGAGAAAAGAAAAATACTTGAAAAAGAACATAAAAATATTAGTTTGTAGATTTAATATTTTCTTTAGAATAGAGACAATTTTTCATAGAGTTTATTTTACCTTTTTAGAGGTAGTTTTAGAAGTCCACTTGTTAGGGGACTATTTTCCATTTGATTTTTTTCAGAATAGTTGGATAGTTTCTAGGAGATTATTTTCCGTATTCAATCATTGTAACCATTTTCAGAATATTAATAAAACGAGATTTGAGCTGTGGTCCCGAAGTAGCCGAACTACATCTGCTCTGGTTTCTCGTACCAGACGAGAATATGTAGGCATAGGATGCGATATCCTAGCGAGCATACTAACAACTAACCTTTTGTTCTCTCGCTGCTGTGCGATCGAGACTTTCCCGCTGACGACTGATGTTATCCTTTTCTCTTGCCCGAGTGCATTTGAGACCAGATCATAGTTTTAGTTCCCATAGGTTCCCGTACCTGTAAAACCAGCTGAATTTCTCACTCCTGTGAGAGAACACCCCGCTTAGCCGTAGTTATCCTGAACTACGAAAGCTCTGATCTTCCATGCTGTGTGGAAGTACGTAGGCACCAGACGCGATGTCTTGGCGAGCCAATTCCATGTAGTTTCCCGAACTACGTTGACTCTGACTTTCTCTCTTGAGAATACGTAGGCATAGAGTGCGACGCTCTATCGAGTCAATTCCCTTCCGTTTAGATTTAGCAGTCGTAGATAGATTGTTTTTGCATCCTTTAGACAAACCAAGCAAGCGTGGATCCCGTCGAGTACGACGGACGTGAGGGGTGCTAATACCTTCCCCTTGCGTAAGCGACTCCTGAATCCAGGTTTTGGTTACGATGACCATTAGCTTTCCCGTTTTTTGCGAGGTTTACTTCGAGCGTTTCCTTTCCCTCCGTTGGGATAAATAATGCACGGTGGCGACTCTTCTGTCAGTCGGCGCCGATTTTCGCAGTTGCGACAACACCCTATACACCTCAGAATAATGACGTAGCTGAGAGGAAGAATCGAGTTATGTTGAGCAGGACTCGGAGCATGTTGAAAGCTAAAGATATGCTAAAGAGATTTTGAGCTAAAGCAGCTTTGACAATAGTATACATCCCAAATAGATGTCTAACCAAGAAGATGGTCGAGAAGACTCCTTATGAGGCTTGGAAAGGTGTGAAGCTGAATGTTAGTCATCTTAGAGTGTTTGGATCAATGTGATTTAGGCATGTACCTGAATAATTAAGGAAGAAACTAGATAATTGAAGTTAGATTATGATGCTCATAGGTTATCATTTGATTGGTGCATACAAGTTGTATTCACCAAATGATGATAAAGTAGTGATCAATCAAGATGTTATAGTGGGTGAAAGCAAAGGGTTGGATTGGAGTCATGGGTCAGTTTGATAGGAGACATATATAGTTGCAACTAAATTTTAAAGAAGATCAACAAACTGAAGTCCTAAGCAACCGAAATGAAGTATCACCTAAGCAGGATGTTAGAAGATCGACTAAAGTAAGAACTGAGTCGACAAGGCTAGCTGGATATGAGAGATTTCCATATCAAGCAACCGATGCAGATGTTGATTTAATAGAAGAAGTAATGATAATGGCTAAAGCAGAACCAATCAATTTGGGTCAAGCCATGAATAATTCGAATTGGTTAGCAACCATAAAAGAAGAACTCAGGTTAATCAAGAAGAATGAGACTTGGGCGCTTGTCGAAAATTTAATCAAGAATCCAATTGATGTGAAGTGGGTTTACACGCTGAAACAAAGGCTGGATGGTGAAATCACCAAGCATAAGGAAAGACTAGTGGCGAGAGGTTTTGTGCAAAAACCTGGTAATGATTTCAACAAAGTATACACACCTTTTGCGAGGCTAGAGACAATCATAATTGTTATTTTGATAACAGCATACAGAGGGTGGAAGATACATTAGTTGAATGTAAGATCAATGTTTCTAAACGGACCTATAGAAAAAAGAAGTTTATGCCAGTCAACCAATAGGATTTGAAATCAAAGGAATGGAGTCAAAGGTGTACAGATTGAGAAAGGCTCTCTATGGTTTGAAGCAAGCTCCAAGACCTTAGAATAAGAGAATAAATAACTTCCTAATTTAATTAGGTTTCATAAAGTGTGTCTCTGAGCATGGAGTGTATGTCAATGATCCAGACAGGGTCAATCAAATCATCATATGCCTATATGTAAATGATTTGTTGATTATAGGTACAGATGAAGCAGAGATAAGAAAATTCAAGTCGAAGTTGATGCAAGAGTTTGAAATGTCCGACCTAGGGAATTTTTCATATTTCTTAGGGATGGAGTTCAAAGACATATGTGAAGGTGTGTTCCTGCACCAAAAGAAGTATGCCCAAGATATCTTGAAGAGGTTCAAGATGAGCAACTGTAATACAGCTGCTACGCCATTAGAAACTAGAGAAAAGTTGAGGAAGGAGACAAATCATAAGTTTGCAAGTGCGAACATGTACAAACAAGTCATTGGATCCTTGAGGTATATTTGCGATAACATGTTGTCGCTACTGCGAAAAACAACCGGCGAAAAAAACAGAAGAGTCGCCACTTTCGTTATTTATCCCAAAGAGAGGGAAAGGAAACGATCGCCAAAACCTAAAGAAAAAGGGAAAGACAAGGTCATCGCAACCATGTCTGGGTTCGGGAGTCGGTTACGCAAGGGGAAGGTATTAGCACCCCTCACGTCTGTCGTACTCGACGGGATCCACGCCTGGGTTGTCTAGTCTATGGGTGAAAAATAATCTATCTAGGACTGCTAAAGCTAAACGGAAAGAAACTGACTCGATAGAGTGTCGCGCTCTATGCCTACGTATTCCCTCGTGCAATGGGAAAGTCAGAGTCAACGTAGTTCGGGAAACTACGGGGGGAGATTGCTCGCCAAGACGTCACGTCTTGTGCCTACGTATTCTCATATGGCATGAGAAATCAGAGCAAAACGTAGTTCAGGCTAACTACGGGTAAACAAGGGTGATCTCGATCACACGGGGGTGAGAGAAAAGGTTGACGATACTAGCGTACACATTCTAGTAGTTAGGTGTATGCTGCTCGACCATGGGAGACTCAGGCGTTACCTGTTTGCGGTAGAACGAACGTAGTATGTCGGGTTTAGAGGTATGGGAACCTACGGGAACTAGAACTACGGTCTGGTCTCAATTGCGCTAGGGCAAGAGAAAACGAAAGATTATTCGTCAGCGAGAAAGTTTCGATCGTACGGCAGCGAGAGAACAGAGAAGTTAGTTGTTAGTGTGCTCGCTAGGATATCGCATCCTATGCCTACATATTCTCGTCTGGTACGAGAAATCAGAACAGCTATAGTTCAGCTAACTACAGAAAACGATCTCGATTTCACGGGGGCAAGAGAAGGGAACCCAATCACCAGAACACGAGAGAAAAGGGGAAGTCTCAATCGCCAGGACGTGAGAGAAAAGGTCCGAAACGGGACACACACGCGAAGTCCTAGACGTAGGAGCGAATGCGTTGCATATTGTCCTAAGGACATATACTAAACACTCTAGGAAATTGAGAGCTGACGACTCAATCACCATTTCCCACGTATCTAACGAATACTCACAACACTCGACGGTTGAAAAGAAAGAGATGAAAGAAGTGAAATAAAAACAATGTTACCGAACGGAGTGGTTCCGTTGACCCTTGACTTTTGCGTGCAAATTCCATTTCCAAGCTCTACTCTTTTATCCTTGATGATGATGTTTCAAATCAGAACCAATGTGACGCTGGACCGTCATAATTCGACTTATAAATGAAGTCAAACCCCAATAGGTAGCGTATTGATATCCGTGTCTAAGACAAGATGGAGAAATGATATTGAGAATCATTCTCCGATTAAATCATGTCACACGGCCAACACAGCAGAAAAGCAAAATAAAATCAGAAGAAGAAGAAAAGATGAGGAGAGAAAAAGCGGTCTCGGATCCTACATCATCCATCAACAAGTTGATTTATAATGGTTTACGGAGGTCTCGTCATCGACCTACAAAAATGAAATGGTGAGAAAAAATTAATAACAAAAGGAGATGAGAACTCAATTTTAATAGAAAATAACTTCCAATAAGAAAAAGAAATTATTAAAAATATAAAGAGAGAATAAAATACATAAAAAACTATATAACATAAATATATGCATATAATATTCTATAAAAGAAAATACTATAAATTTTTGACAGAAAAATAGTAAAGTATATATATATATATATATATATATATATATATATATATATATATATATATATATATATATATATATATATATATATATATATATATATATATATATATATATATATATATATATATATATATATATATATATATATATATATATATATATATATATATATATATATATATATATATATATATATATATATATATATATATATATATATATATATATATGTAAAAAATTCTAATACAAAGCCAATATATAAAATAAAACACAAAAAACGGAGGGGGGGGGGGTGTAGCAGTGAGCAGGAGTTACAGCAGCAGCAAAAAGAACACACAGTGGGCCTTAAGCCCACAATCACAACAAAAAAACAAATAGAAAAAAGGGGGTGCACGCAGAAACGGGGGGGGGGGGGGGGGGGACGGTCTAGATGCCACACGGTTGGGTCTTAAGCCCAACCAAAATCTCAAACAGCAACAAACCAGGAGTGGTGTATCCACGGAGAACGGGGTATGGACTTAGAAAATGAAGTGATTGGGCCACATGCCCACTAACCAAGCCAGGAGGTCCACGAGCTTCTCATCCTCTTCACTCTGGTTTGAACGAACCCTAATTCCCCTCCTTCAACTTCCACCGTCGATGAAACTTCTTCTGTCTCCCTACCTCAAACTCTTCTTTCTCCGACCTCATGCCTTTCTGTTAACAGAACAACAAAACTAAACAAAAGACAAGAAAAAACGTAACTCGGTTGATCTGGAAAACAACTGCATCTGACGGATGATTGGAGGAGATCTCATGGAGAAAAGTGAAAGAGATTGAACACGGTGGGAGTTTCCTATATGTGGTGTGCTTGGCGTTTAGATCTGATGTTGTTGACGAGAGGATTTGAAGGTCTGGAAATGGCGTTGATGATTATATGAAGATGGATGATGGATGCGACAATCTGAAGATGCATGTTGTTGTGGATGGATCTGGAGATTTGCGAAGTTTCATGGATGGCAAGAGTTGTGGTTTGCATGTTGAAGTTTCAGAGTTTGTTGAAATCAGGGTAGATCTGGAGTTTTGTTAGAGTTTTTGATGGTTGAGTGATGATCCTTGAAGATGAAGTTCTAGAAAGAAACCTGAAGATCATTTGAAGATTTGTGAACGGAGAAGAGTTGGATCTGTTGATTATGGTAGATCTGAAGATTGTGTGAGATTTATGAGTTTGGTACAGATTTCGTTGAATCTGGAGATGATGAAGGTGTATAGGGAGATGAATGTTCTTGAACGGATGAAGATCCAAGAACATCTGGGAAAAACGTGTTGAGTGTTCATAGTTTCTGGAAAATGATATGAACATGGTTGAATGTTCATGGAGGTTGTGAGGAATTTTGCTGGAAAATGGTATGAACGGTTGAAGTTTGTTTGAGTTTCTGGGAAAATTTGATGAACGGATGAATATGGATGGTGTTTCCGGTGTGAGTATGAAGTTTCCGGCGTAAATCCGGTGAGAGTTTGATCCGAGTGGATTTCTCCGGCAATGTGTTCCGACGTTTGCATGGCATCTTGGGAAACGTGTCACATCATTAATGAGGGTATTTAAAGTGCTGACAAGTGTGAGCCTACACCAAATTAGGCCTGCGAAAACTGCCAAGTGGCCCTGCAAACTTGTTTAATGGACTGCAATGTTTGACTAAAACAGAGTGATTAGCATTGATTAAAACAAAAGAACTATTAATTAATAAAGCTTATTATTAATTAATTAAACTAAACGAAAATTAAAAGCTAATGAAGACAAGGTTGATTAAGTAAAACGAAAATTAACACTAATTAACTCAAATCAAACTAACTAAAACAATTAAAATGCTAATTAAATTCTACATCAAATAAACTAAAACAAAACTAATTAAGTTCTATATTAAAGAAATAATAAAATCTGAAAGAAAAACCTAAAACTCAATATATTCTAAAGAAAACAATTAAAAATTCTAGAAACAATATTAAAAAAGGAAAACTAATTAATCTATTAAGACTATATATAAAATCTAAAATAAATCTAAAAACTATTTAGAAACCTCTAGTGAAATAGAAATTAAATTCAAAATATATCTAAAAATTATGCCAAAAATAGGAAACAAATCTAGAAAATAAAATAAAATCAGTGAATGATAAAATGCGAGAGAATGCGACAAAATAAACAGTAATAAAACCGGATACCGAAATATCACCAAAACCAACAACATAGACTGAATCACCGGGCAGATTCCACGATCAATCTCCGTATCTGAAACGGCTTGAAATGTCTGGAACACGACAGAAAGGGTTGTAATCCCGATTAAATCAATCCGGCTGCAAAAAATGCACAGTATGCGGTATGCAGATGCAAATGCTGATGAAACGAAACATAAGCCAAATAACGAGAAACGGTTGGTCAAATTTTAGGGTGCAACAGCTGCCCCTATTCAAACGGCTTGGACCTGAAGGGTTGAAAAGCGAACGACTTTCAATCATTCAAAAGTAAAAGACGGTTGAATACCAAAGAACCCGGAAATTTGCCAACCGCAAAAACAAAATTGCAAACTCTGATATATTGGAACAAAATCTCCGGAAGATAGCTGAACTGATCATAAAAATACTCCGCTGGGAAAGAGAAGCTTAAGCAAACAACTCTAGCAGGGAGAAAATGAGAGAAACTTAACCAAGTAACTCCGTTGGGTAACACATAATAAGATGAACTCGTTCATCAAAAGGTGCGCCATGATATGGATACCATTTTGGCTAACAAAGATCAAACTTCCAGAGATACATCGGAGAACAAAGAGGCAACAACCTGGCATATGTTTCAAATGCATATGTTTGAAAATGGCGTAATGCTCCATACAAGATGGAAATGCTACGCGTTTAGGTAGATGCTATACACGATGCAAAATGCAAGGGAACCGATCCAGCAAAATAAATGTTGGGGAGAAGAAAGCCAACTCCACCGGAGATCCAATCAAAACCCTGCAGAGGAAAACACCTTGGATGGCACACCAAAATACGACTCTTCTGGGAAACAAACGTCTCAGCTGGAAGAAACACACCCATTCTACTGGGGAATTAATAACTCTGCAGAGGATAACCATCAACCACTGAAATTGAATTTCTCTTCACCGAAGAAAACAACCCTGAACGGCCTCATAAAATTCCAAAATTCTTCTAGGGCACCACATACTCATCTGCAAGTAACAACTTTACTAGGGAAGAATCAAAATCTAACCTGTCGGGGATACTCAGCTGGGGAATAATCTACCTCTGCTATAGATTGCCCCATGAGAAAATCGGTACCAACCTTTGCTTGGGGATTAAATTCATCAATATCCACCTCTAATTAGGGAATGAGTCAATGACCTAGACTCGGAGGGTAAAGGAGCCAAAACTTAGACTCTTTGGGGATACAACATTGCACTCGTTCCACTGCTGGAGAAATAAACCCAAATCTGCTTGTCAGGGAAAACTTCAATCCTAAACCTGTTGGGAATGCACAATCAATCTGCTGGGGATGGCTACACTCTGTCGGGGATGTCCATCTCGACCTGCTGAGGATAATTTTGATCACATTTCGATGCAATCCCAACCTGCTGCGATTCTAAGCTGCTGAGGAGAAACAAACTCAAACTGCACATCTCTGCTGAAGAAATCTTACTGATTTAACAACATCACCACCTAAGGGAATACAGAGCACCAATCATGGAGAACTGAGATCATTTGAGCCTCGTGTCGGGGAATGTGACAACACATCACTGGGAACTAACATGCTAGGTATATTTAAGCTTTTTCTGGTTTTAGGGATAGGTTTATGATTTATTTCTGGTTAACAACAAAATGGATTTGAGGAGGAAATACTAGACGAGAACTAGCATTCGAGGCTAGACTACCAGACGAGAACTGGTGGTACAAGGGTTTAAGTTGTCAGACGAGAACTGACTTCTGGTTTGAGTATCAGACGGGAACTGATTTCTGGTTTGCCAGATGAGAACTGGACTTTTAAAACTGCGTTAGCCAGATCAGAACTGGTTAAACAGTTGGCAAGGAAAAGTTGACCAGACGAGAATTGGTTTAAAAGCTGACATGCACCAGACGAGAAATGGTATTCTAAGAAAGGTGGACCAGACGAGAACTGGTTAAAAGATGACAGGTACCCGACGAGGGCTGGTATTCTAAGAAAGGTGGACCAGACGAGAACTGGTTACCGGTTTTCCAGACAAGAAATGGGCTTTAGAGGTTTGCGAGACGAGAACTGGGCTTTGGAAATGACTTTGGTTACACGGTAGGTAACAAGTTTAGGCTGCAGGATAACGATCCACTGACAGCAAGGCTCTTTCGGAAGGTTAAGGTTATTTGATGAGGGTAATGACACGATTCCCTGACACTCAACTCTTGCTGGAGAAATCAAACTAGCTTGAACAACTTGCCCCAGTGCAGTTCAACTTGCCCCAATCCGACTCTTTGGGGAAGTTCAGAAAGTAGCTTGCCATGAGACGATCTCGAGATGGTTTGCCGCAGAATCTGTACAACAAAAGGACTCGTCCTTGATTAACCAACTCTCAGCATGGTTGGTTTTAATATACTCTTGAAGTATCTTGCCCTTGAACAAGCGTTGATACGACTTAACCTGATCTGATTGAATACTGGAGGGATCCGCCCTCAACTTACAAAAACTCTGGGCGATTGCCCCTGATTGGGTCTCGAGAAGATTCACTTATGACCAACTACTTCTTGAATAAACTGTCCCATGATCAAACCGACGCTTCGGGACTTGTCCTCAGACTGACTGATTCCAAACTCACTGGATATCAATGCCCCAGATTCACAGGGTTTCACAGTATACACAATTCTGATTCAGACTGCTGAGCGATCTAGTCCTGTTCGATTATTCCCTATTGGAATTTCCTCCATGTCAACTACTGACATGCAATTAAAATTGTTTGCTCACGAATGGTAATTTTAATGCGGTGTTCATGCAGATTTTGAAAGGAATGTCACTTATCAAGTGTCGTGATAGTGAGTGAAGAATGAACCAAAAGTTCAAACGTAGTGATGATTTGATTAGTGCAAGATACATCAAGGATATGATTAGAAAATCATGTAGGAGTCAGGTTACTCAACCTTATCGTAATGCGCTTTCAGATTAAACCCTACCTCAATTAGGTCTTTTGAGGGTTGTATCATGGTCGGGTTCACAGTTTATGAAACAAAGGATATTAGGCTCAAAGTATGATTTGTACCCACCCCTTCTACGTGATGATCTCCAATCCTAAGTTCAGTTAACTCGGCACAAGCGCTCACCTCTCCCAAAGATTTATTGAATGGTAGGAGTGATGGTTAAGGAACTCACAAGGTCTTCGGAGTGACAGTTACTCCTTTTGTCTTCTGTGTCTGTATCCACATGACTTTGCCATTGTTTGAGGATTTTTCTTTTAAGATCCTTTCATTTTCATTCTTTTGATTCCCTAATTTTTTCCTGGACTGACTCTTTTGAGTTATTTTGATTTTGAAGTCCAGCGGGATGCCCTAATTTTTGCCTAAGTATTTGCTTTCCAGCTTTTCTTTTATTTTTTCTTAGCAGGCTTTCTTCTTTTTTTTTTCTTTGAAACAAGTCGTGTGACACTGGTTGTCTTGATTTCTCCGAAAGGGTTGTAACTGTCTCACTCCTGACTAGTGAGGTTTAACCATTGCGGATGATGAGGTACGACCTCTTGAGAGGAATAAGATGTGATTGGTCCATGAAAGGAAACACTCCTCTATAAGATTTGAACGCTCGGTCAAGCTAACTGACAACTACCCTGCCCCGGGTTAAGATTATGACGGTTGAAAAGTCCAAAAGAAACTCCTACTTCTCGGCTCGAAGTGGTTAACTAGGGACTAACTCCTTATATCTCCAGTGTTTAGGGGATTTGAAACAATGCTTATACATCATCAGTAGGGTTTTATCCGAAAGCATACGATCATCAATTATTGGTATTCAGTTTTCGTCATCCTCCCTCCTTACTAAACAATAGTGATAAAGTGGAGTGGGTAAAATGTGCATGTGTCTGTGTTGTGCAATAAATGAGAGAAAGCGACATGATTAACTCAAAAAAGTCACTTCATTAATATTACTATTCAAAACATAGTGTTTAACAGCAAGTAGCAACTAACATAAAAGAGACTACAAATGCAAATGATAAAAAGTTCGAGGACTGCCAATGCTGAGGACGTCTGCCTGTTTGGACCACTGGCTTCTGGAAATAAACTTTGAATCTGCGAGCTCAGACAACTGAAAGATTGACATGAACAACTAAAACTCCTTCTGAAAAGGAAATGCACCCTTTGTCGATCAACTGCTGCACTTTTGCCTGAAAAGCTTTGCAATCTTCGGTTGAATGCCCTATAGATCCGCCATGATATCCACATTGACCATGGGGATCGTACCCTGGAGGGTTAGGTTCTGGCACTGGCTTAAGAGCTTTAGGTTCCACCAACGAGTTTTGAACCATATGTGGTAAAAGCTGGCTATACGGCACAGGAACTGGATGAAAAGGAGCCTTCCTTCGTTCCAAATTGTTACGAGGCCTGTTCTGATTCTGATGCTGATTCTGATAAACTCGGCCATGGGCTCGGTGATTTTCATGAGGAGCGACCCGAAGTTTCTGATGTGGTGCCCTAGGCACAGTTGTCTCTCCAGAATAACGAGACACAGAAGATATTGACCGCTGAGAAGATGAAGACCCAAAAGATTTCACTGATTCATCTTGAGAAAACCCAACATCTGTCATGACTGCATTGACCACAGTTTCGTCTTCAGCTTGAAAGCTACAAAGAGATTCAGTTTCACCAGCCTGACCGCTTGAAACATCCCGAATTCTTCCAGTTTTTACGCCATACTCAATACTTTCTCGTGCTCTTACCAATTCAGAGAAATTTGGTGCAATCCCAAGCATTCTTTCGAAGTACGGGCTCTGCAAGGAGTTTACGAACATGTCTGTTAACTCTCGGTCTAGAAGCGGTGGTTGCACTCTAGAAGCAAATTCTCTCCATCTCTGAACATACTTTCTGAAAGGTTCATCATTCTCTTGAGACAATTCTTGCAACTGCATGCGACTGGGAGCCATGTCAAGATTATAGTCATACTGTTTCATGAAAGCTCTGGCTAAATCCACCCATGATATGATCTGATTACTCCCTAAATGCATATACCAACTCAGAGATGCCCTTATCAGACTGTCCTGAAAACAGTGAATCATCAACTCGTCGTCATGCACAAACGAAGTCATTCTTCTACAAAACATTACCAAATGTTTCCTCGGGCATCTATCCCCTTTGTTTTTCAAACCTCGGCGCTCTGAAATTCGGAGGTAACACTAGGTAGGAAACCAGACACATATTTGAAGCATTGAGACCAACGTCATCTTTAACTTCCAAGGCTTTGAGTTTTTCATCCAACGCATGCAACCTCTTAGCAAACTCAAGAGCTCTTGGGTCTTCAGTCTTCACCACCGGAACTTCTCTTCGGGAAATCAACACAGAGGAAACACCATCCTGATAATCTGAAGTATCAAGAGAAGAAGAACGTTCACTTCGGACAACAGACTGTTGATACTGATCTTAGTCTTCAACAGAAAGTTGCACAAACTGAGCTTCATTTACGTTGTTCACTTGCGGAAAATCTTCATCAAGCAAAGAACCATACAGAGGATTGGTCGTCACAGTAAAACCTGACAAGGTATCAACATTCTGGAGGTTGTTCCCTGACATAGCTATCAACAATTTTCAACAAACTTCACTGCTTGATACTGCTTGATTTTGCTTCAACCCCTTGGTCGTCTTCCCACAATCAACACTTGCTCAGAATGGTCACTGGAGAATCACCTTCTGAAGCAAAACAAGGGTTGGATAAGAGCTCTGGCTAGCTGGAGAAATGATAGGAAAAAATGATGCAAGGATGCTTATGCAAATGCAGTGCAAGATGCAGCAAACACGGGATCACAGCCCCCACAAAGCTCTGGATACTGTTGCGCTGCTGACTAAGTAAGTTCGCTCTGAAGAAACAACCAAAATACCGGGTTGGCTGGAAGTCAAGTTTCCTGCAAAAAACCTCCCGCTCACGGGCATGGACCTAAACTGACAAGGTACAACATCCTATGCGTTCGTCAGCGTCACATACTTTCAAGAAATGATGATACATTCACCATTTCTGGTTTGGCATCATCATCTCCTGAAGAAGCCTCACTTAGCTGACTCACAAGTGATCGGTTCCCAGAGTCGACAATTCTCAAATCCAAAATCCCAACCGATCCTAAGGATCTAAAGGAAAATCATCAAAGAAAATCTCGTCTGGGTGTGAATTTCATAGGGAACTGTATCTGCTAAGCAAATAGGCCTCCTACTAGTCTTTACTCCTAATGCTAGATGTGTACTCAAGCCTGGGTTTTGGCTTATCTCTCAGAGGAACAACCACCCAACACCCAACAGTAATAGATAAATAATAGTGCAAAAAAATGTAAATACAGTAATATACAAAATACAACACACACTATACACACCCACAAACCAAAACAGACAAGCGCTAGGATGGACTCGCATAGGAGATATTCATTTCCCCAGCAGAGTCGCTAGCTGTCGCTACTACGAAAAACAACCGGCGGAAAAAACAGAAGAGTCTCCACTTTCGTTATTTATCCCAAAGAGAGGGAAAGGAAACAATCTCCAAAACCTAAAGAAAAAGGGAAAGACAAGGTCATCGCAACCACGTCTGGGTTCGGGAGTCGGTTACGCAATGGGAAGTTATTATCACCCCTCACGTCCGTCGTACTCGACGGGATCCATGCTTTGGTTGTCTAGTCTATGGGTGAAAAACAATCTATCTACGACTGCTAAAGCTAAATGGAAAGAAACTGACTCGATAGAGCGTCACGCTCTATGCCTACGTATTCCCTCGTGCAATGGGAAAGTCAGAGTCAACGTAGTTCGGGAAACTACGGGGGGAGATTGCTCGCCAAGACGTCACGTCTTGTGCCTACGTATTCTCATGTGGCATGAGAAATCAAAGCAAAACGTAGTTCAGGCTAACTACGGTTAAATAAGGGTGCTCTCAATCACACGGGGGTGAGAGAAAAGGTTGACGATACTAGCGTACACATTCTACCAGTTAGGTGTATGCTGCTCGAACATGGGAGACTCAGGCGTTACCTGTTTGCGGTAGAACGAACATAGTATGTCGGGTTTAGAGGTATGGGAACCTACGGGAACTAGAACTACGGTCTGGTCTCAATTGCGCTAGGGCAAGAGAAAAGGAAAGATTATTCGTCAGCGAGAAAGCTTCGATCGTACGGCAGCGAGAGGACAGAGAAGTTAGTTGTTAGTGTGCTCGTTAGGATACCGCATCCTATGCCTACATATTCTCGTCTGGTACGAGAAATCAGAGCAGTTGTAGTTCAGCTAACTACAAAAAATGGTCTCGATTGCATAGGGGCAAGAGAAGGGAACTCAATCGCCAGAACACGAGAGAAAAGGGGAAGTCTTAATCGCCAGGACGTGAGAGAAAAGGTCTGAACCAGGACACACACGCGAAGTCCTAGACGTAGGAGCGAATGCGTCGCATATTGTCCTAAGTACATATACTAAACATTCTAGGAAATTGAGAGGTGACTGTTGCACCCCAAAATTTGACCAACAATTATTTATTCATTGAGTGTTTGAAAGTGGATACCTTCATCAAAAAGTTCAAGAGATCCTCAGAAGAAGTGGTTTGAAACCAGGGTTGTGTGCTTCATAGCTTGAGAGTTATGGGTGCCCCTCAGATGGTTCTGGGACTTTGAGAATGAATTTGATGTTTTGGGAAAGCCTATGAGATGTCTTGATAGCCTTCATGAAGCCCAGAGAAGTCATTATGCAAGGGTTCAGAAGATTCAACCATGAATGATAGAATTAGGGTTTTGACTGGGTCAACCCTAGGTCAACTGATGATTTGGAGAAGGTTGAGACCAATCCAAGGGCCATGAGATCATGGAATGATGCATAGAGATGATATAAAGATGATTCCTAGGCCAACTCATCATGAGTGAGGAGTTTGAGAAGTTTCAAGTCAGGGTCCCCAAGGATTGTCAGTGAAAAACCCTAATTTGATCCCTATCTTCCAGGCAGTTTTAGCTCAAGATGTGATTGATATCTCACCTTACCCATAACATGAATGTTGTAGAGCTTGTTCTAAGCTTTAATTTGAGTGGTGGAAGTCCTTTATAGGAGTTACAGAGCTCAAGTTATGGTTTTGACAAATTACAGGTCAGCAGAGGTGTGTGAATCTGGGTCCTTGAAAGTCACCCAACTTGCAGACAACTTTTGCCCTAGTAGAGTGATTCCTATGGCTTCTTGGTCAACATGAATGTTGAAGAGCATCTTCTTAGCTTTAATTTGAGTGGTAGAAGTCCTTGATTGGATTTGTGGAACTCAACTTATGGTTTGAACAAGACAGGGGTATTTTGGTCATTTGTCAGTTATAGGTCATTTTAGCCAATGCCTAAAACTCCTATTTCCAAGCCTCAAATGGAAAAACTCAAAACATGAAAGTTGCTCAAAATGTGATTTTGAGTCTAGAAAGAAGGTCACAAATTGTTGGAAAAGCTCATAGCATGAGATTACATGATTGGTCAAAAATGAACTAAAAATGGCATATAAGTTTGAAAAGTTGAATTTGAAAAGTGATTTGGAAGATCCACAAATCCAAAATAGGTCATCCAATATATCATTTTGATTGGAAAAATCATTTTGAGAACATTGGTTTAGCTAGAATTTTGATTTGAAGCTTTAAAATGGGTGATGCTTTGAAAAGTTGTTACTTGAAAAAGAAGGCAATGTTGAAAAACCCTACACAAGCCAAAGATGAGCTTGTTTTTCACTCATCCCTTCTCAATATCTCATGTAAAGATATTTTAAGACCAAATGGTAAGGCATGAAGCATGGAAGGTGAGATTTTCAATATGTCACCACATGAGATTTTCAAGAAGTTTCCACCCCATTCTAGATGAATCTAGAAGCATCTAATAATCATTATAAAAAGAAGGCCATGAAGAGAGTTCAAGGTTGGTGATAGCAAGAGGATTCAGAGGGGAGAGAGAGAGAGAGAAGGATCCATTGAAGCACTTTCTTCAACTTCAAGCAACTCTGAATTTCATCCACTACAAGCACTCTCCTTCCATACAAGTGCATACAGAAGATCTTCCACCATTAGAAGGGCATTGTTGAGAAGTTACAAGCTCTGAATCGTGCTCAACATCACCTCATCTCATCTTCTTGACAGGTTTCTTCTTCACCCTCTATCTCCTAAATTATTGAGCTTTAACTAGTTTCTTAGGCATAGAAAGGTTAGGCTAGGGTAGAGGACTAAATTCTGATAGTTACAGCCTATGCCATGAAGTTCCATAGCAGGACTATGAATCTTTGATTTGCAAGAATTGTTTGAATTAGGAGTTTTAATCATCAAGAACTAGTGTAGAATAGCTAGGGTATCTTGTAGAAGCTCTGTAAACCATTAGATTGAAGCTTATTGAAGGTTGATACCAGTTGATAACAAGTGATGTTTAGTTGGACCATGACATTGAAGTCCTCTGTTGGAATTATTGAGGATGAATTAAGGAAATCCACGCGTACCATCTTGTTCCTCTCATTGAGTACTGCAATTTTCGTTTTTGAATCGTGTTAAATCATGGCGTGTGGAGAGAGAACGAGGGGGAGGAAGATGAGTGCATGGAGGAGAGGGTTTCTGAAAACCCTAGGTATGTTTGGGACGATGAAGAGGGTCCGTTGGATTGGCTCCAAAGTTTGACAATTTAATCAGATCTCACGGCCGTGGTTCAATCTGAGAAAGGGAGGGAAAGATTCAAAAATGAAACGCGGTCGTTTCATTAAACCAGCGCTCTGGGCTTAATTCCTATCCCCACCCCCCTTTTATCTGGCCCATTCCAAAACCAACTGGCGCGTGTGCTATTCCAACCCCCCTCCCTTTATTTGTTTTAATTTCTTTTATATTGTTTAATATTTTTCTTGTTTTAGAAAATTCATTAAAAATTGATAAATAATTGTTTTTTAATTCTTCTTTTTTCTATGATTAGATGATAATGTGTAGAAAATATTAAAAATAAAAATGGGATTTTATTTTTAAGTTTAGTATTTTTAATAGATTTTTCTTTTAAGTAGCTTTTATAATGTTTAGTTTGGTATCATGATTTTGCAAGAATTGTTTTAGGACTTTCCTTTAGTCTTTTTAATCCATTCTTTTTTGTGCAATTAGATGATGAATCATAGTTCCCCATAGGATTTTTTCTAGAATTTTAGAATTAAATTTTGGTTAGGGTAGATGTAGGGTATCCTAATTAGGGTTTAGGTTGTGCATAGGTGAAAGAATTCACTTTCTTTGGATAAGTTTTGTCTTGATTTTTAGGTAGAGGCCTATGTAGATGTTATGAATAGACTTTGTAGACCCTTGTGAATATTTGTTAGATTTTTCCCCATTAGTTTAGTATTTTTTAGGTATTTTCTGAAGTTGCCTGTTGATTTTGTCCCCCCTGTGGTTATCTGTTCATCTTTGGGGTTCATTGTGGGGAATTTGTTGAGGGGCTTGTGTTGCCTTGAAGACCTTGATGGAGAGCATCATGAAGTGAAGATTGTAGATCAAGATTCAGAGACCCAGAGCTTGGCTTGTTCCTTGTCTGTGAGGTTTGAGATCCTGAAGTTTGAGGGAAGTTCATGGTACTTTCCTGAGGAAGGCACTATGAATGACTTTCATTCTTTCTTCTCACCTCTTTCTTAAGTATCCAATGATGTTGGAGCCAACTTGTGAGTTTAATTTCTCCTGAGGAGGAATGTAAACTGATCACATGTTGTTGAGCCACATGGGATACGACTCCTAAGTGGAAGCCTCCTAGTACTTTCCTGAGGAAGGTCCTATGGGTCTATTCACTTAGTCCCATTAGTTTATTTAGGACTTCTCAAGTATCCAATGATGTTGGAGCCAACTTGTGAGTTTAATTTCTCCTGAGGAGGAATGTAAACTGATCACAGTTGTTGAACCACATAGGATACAATTCCTAAGTGGAAGCCTCCTAGTACTTTCCTGAGGAAGGTCCTAAGAGTCTATTCATTTAGTTCCACTAGTTCAGATAGGATTTCCTAAATATCCAGTGATGTTGGAGCCTGCTTGTGAGTTTAATTTCTCCTGAGGAGGAATATAAACTGATCACAGTGGTTGAGCCACATAGGGTATGACTCCTGAGTATACACCTCCTAGTGTTCTCCTGAGGAAGACACTATGAGTCTGCTTGCTTAGCTCCCTTTCTTTGGTAAGCTTGTTCTGAAGCTTGAAGACTGGGATTGATTTCTCTTGTTTAGGGTTTTGCTTTAGGGCTTTGCTTAGATTTGATTCAGATTTTGTTTTAGGATTAGAGAGTAGATTTTTTCTTTCTCAAGCATGTGTGTTTTGTTTGCCTGTTGGCACTTCATTTCCTTTATATGTTTCTGCTTGATAGCATGTTGATTATTTTTAGTATGATTACTGTTATTTCATGACTGGCTTGAGGTCGAGACGAGCTTGTGGAGGCTGAAGCCCCACACACATTTCCTCCCTCACTTGCATTGCATGCATTTTATTGTTAAAGCTGATGTTTTTGTCTGTTTCGGTGTATCCTTGACATGATCCCTTAGGACTCTCATTTCCTTTGATAAGGATTTGATGATAGACTTTTAGGTTGAAACCTATGCATGACAACTTCTAGGAGTTCCCTGTTTAAACCTCAACCATAGGATGAATCCATGGCATGATAACAGTAGGACTTGATAGTCTCCCTCCTAGTTGAGCCATTTTAACCCGTAGTTTCCCGAACTACGTTTGCTCTGATCTTTCATACCAGATGAAAGTACGTAGGCATAGGATGCGACGTCCTAGCGAGCAACCTTTCCCCCTTTCCCCCGTAGTTGGCCGAACTACGTTGACTCTGATTTCTCATTCTCTGATGAGAATACGTAGGCATAAAGCGCGACGCTTTGCCGAGTCATTTTTCTTTTCTTTTTCAGCCAGCCTTGATAGGTAGATAGATTATAACCAACCCGTCCAAGTAAACAAACAAGCGAGGATCCCGTCGAGTACGACGGACGTGAGGGGTGCTAATACCTTCCCCTTGCGTAACCGACTCCCGAACCCAGACAAAGGTTGCGACGACCTTGTCTTACCCTTATTCGTCAGGTTTTTCCGATCGTTTCCTTTCCCGCTCTGAGGGATAAATAACGAAAGGTGGCGACTCTTCTGTCATGCCGGCACCTTATTTTCGCGCAAGCGACAGCTGGCGACTCTGCTGGGGATGTATAGCATCTAGGGACTTTTCCCATCCCTTATGCTGGGACCGTTTCCCATCCCCTACGCGAGTCAATCCTATCGTTTGTGTGTTTGCTTGTTGGGTTGCGTTTATTTATCGCATTTTTACTTCCCGCATTTTTACTTCCCGCATTTTATTTCCCGCATTTTATTTCCAGTTGATATGATTATCTGTGCTGCTGTGGGAGAGGGATGTTACTGTGAGTGAAAAGCCGGACCTGGGCTTTGAGTACACACCTAGATATAGTTGCGGAGAAGTAGTAGACGAACCTGTCTGCTGAGCAGGCACAGTTCCCTACGAAAATCTGCGCTCAGACGAGATTCTTGCAGAGGTGCTCCTTTCCGGTCCTGAGGATCTGAGGGGAGTCCAGACGTGAGGATTGTCGACTCTGGGGACCGATCATTTGGGAGTCAGCTAAGAGAGGCCGCTTCATGACTTGATGATGCCACTCCTTCTGGGAATCGTATCGTCACTCATGAAAGTCTGTGACGCTGATGACCGCATAGGATGTCGTGCCTTTGTCCGTGGATTAGGTCCATACCTGTGAGTGGGGTTGGGATATTGCAGGAAGCTTTGACCTCCAGACTACCTGGTTTTCTTGACAGTGAATCAGTTATGATTGGGTTCTCAGTTGTAGATATGTTCTTGATAGAGCAAGGGTTTGATCAGAGGATCTTATCATCGGGTGTTTGTCTGTTCTTGATAGAGCAGGTTTCGATCAGGATATTGTTATCAGTGGTTTGTTCTGGATGGAGCAGATTTTGAGTGGGGTCTGAAGATCTCATCAACAGTTGTGCATTTGTTCTTGATAGAGCAGATTTCTGATTTGGGGTCTGAAGGCTTCATCAACAGATGTTCTCTGATCATACATCCCGGGTCCTTATTATCAGGCACTTACTCTTGACAGGGCAGAATTTTGATCTCGATCCTATCAGATGGTTATCCTCAGGAGATCAGTGGTTTTACACCGGGGTTTCGTTCTCATCAGTGACTGGCGATACCGAATCTCCGCAGCAGCCACCTGGATATACTGTTGCATGCCTGCATTTTGCATTAGCTCGCATATTCATGTTTGCATTCCATTATCATGTGCCTGTGCTGTAGGCGCGTTTCGTACCCTGAGTCTGGTGTCCCGAGCAATATGAGATATTTTCTTCCATGAATGGATCCAGTCTTATCACTGCATTGACACTATGTTGGCACGTTGACACCAGAATTAGGGGTGATATCCTAAACGTACAGACACCCATAGCATTAGCATAATTCATCTTGCATGGCAGAAGCTGGGACTTGTCTTCTAACCCTTGTGTTTGCGGGTTTGACTCAGAATCGAGCAGCTCAGACTAATGGAGCAGATACAAGCTGAACTGGGGAAAATCCGAAGCCAGCTGGGGCAGGTCATGAATGACATACAGGCAGTGCGTCTGGACCAGCAAGTACTCAGAGAGGAGAATCAGCAGCTGCAGAATCAGTTGAGCTTTCTCATGGGAGTGGTGAGGAGTATGCTAAATAAGGAGAGTGGTTAAGCACCCAAGGTGGAGCCCAAAGTGCTTCCCCCGTTACCGTCAGTGCCACCTGTGCTGAAGCCAAGTGGACCTCATGGACCCTCTACACCGCATGAAGCTCGAGGCCTGTCTCGTCATCAGCCGCGCCGAGCATCTCAGAATAACCCTGAAGGTTATGGTCAAAAGAAGAAGCTACTTGATAGAGCTGTGGACCCACTACCTGTGAGTTATGCCCAGCTGCTGCCGCTGTTGGTTCAGAACCGTGTTCTCAAGCTTCGGACCTCAGATCCACCAGATGACGTGTCACCAGACGTTGATCTCAGCATACATTGTGATTTCCACTCAGGAGCACCGGGGCACCATGTTGAAACATGTAAGGCTCTCCGGAATAAGATTCAAGACCTTATTGACTCAAGGGCAATTAGGCTTGTGCCGGGCGGCATGAGAGCATCGGGAAAGTTCATCCCTTACCCTGCGGTAGAGGTGGATGATTCCACTCCTTTGCCCGAAGCTGAGAAAGATCTCGAATACGTCCCACGACCTTTGGTGACTGCATCGCCTCGCTCGCAGTTTCTACCTGGATCAGGCTCAAGGACGCAAGCGCCTAAACAAGGGACCGTTGCCATGCAGAAACGACGACCTCTTACTCCTTGGCGGACAAAATACCAACACCAGGATCACAAGAGACCTCGCAACTACTTGGAACGAAGGAATGCTTCTTTCCATCCAGTGCCTGTGCCGTATAGCCAGATTCTTCCACTGTTGATTCAGAATTCCTTGGTGGAACCGAAAGCTCTCAAGCCCGTGCCAGAGCCTTGCCCTCCAGGGTACAATCCTCATGCTCAGTGTGGCTACCATGGCGGATCTCCAGGGCATTCAACTGAAGATTGCAAGGCTTTCCAGGCGAAAGTGCAACAATTGATCGACCAAGGGTGTATTTCCTTTCCAGACGGAGTCTTGGTGGTACGTGACAACCTCTCGGCTGTTTGAGCTCGCAGATCCAGAGGGTTATTTCCAGAAGCCAGTGATCCAGACAGGCAGACGTCCTCAACATTGGCAGTCCTCAGACTTTTTACCATTTTGCATTTGTAGTTTCTTTTCTGTTAGTTACTACTTGCTGTTAAACATTGTATGTTTCGAATGGTAATATTAATAAAGTGACTATGCATTTTTCTGAATTAGTTATGTCGTTGTCACTCATTTACTGCATTACACTGACACTTGCATTTTATTCACTCCACTTTCTTACTATGATTAGCAATGAGCGGAGGGAGGATGATGAAATTGAATACTCATAACCGATGATCGTATTGCTTTCAGATAAAACCTTGCCGATGACGTACAAGGCATTGTTTCAAATCCCCTAAACACCGAAGAGATAAGGAAGAGAATCCTTTGTTAACCACTTCGAGCCGAGAAGTAGGAGTTTCTTTCGGACTTTTGAACCCTCACATCTTAACCCGGGACAGGGTAGTTGTCAGTTAACTTGACCGAGCGTTCAAGTCTTATAGAGGGGCGTTGTCCTTCGAGGACCAATCACATCATATTCCTCTCCAGAGGTCGTACCTCATCAACCACAATGGTTAAACCTCACCAATCAGGAGTGAGACAGTTACAAGCCTTTCGAAGCAATCAAGACAACCAGTGTCGCACGACCTTGTTCCAAGAAAAAGAAAAGAAATAAGAAAGCCCGCTAAGTAAAAAAGAGAAGCTAGAAAGCAAATACTTAGGCAAAAATCAGGGCATCCCGCTGGACTTCAAAAGAAAAAAATCGAAAAGAACTCAAAAGGAGTCAGTCCAGGCAAAAATTAGGGAATCAAAACAAAAGAATGAAAAAGAAAGGATTATAAAAAAGAAAAATCCTCGAACAAGGACGAAGTCGTGTAGACACAGACACCGAGAACGAAAAAGGAGTAACTGTCACTCCAAAGCACCTTGTGAACTCTTTAACCAGTTGTTCCCAATGTTCAACATACCTCTCGAAGAGGCGAGCGCTCGAGCTAAGTTAACCGGACTTTAGGATCGGAGAACGTCACGTAGAAGGGGTGGGTACGAATCATAATTTGAGCCAAATATCCCTTGTTTCACGAACCGTGAACCCGACCACGATACAGCCCTTAAAAGACCTAATTGAGGCAGGGTTTATTCTGAGAGCGCATTACGATAAGGTTGAGTAACCTGACTCCTTCATGATTTGCTAATCATATCCTTATTGCATTTTTCACTGACCACGTAAGCACTACGTTTGAACTTTGTTTCATTCGTCACTCACAATCATATGCACGTCAATGAGTGACAGTACAACATTTTTTTTTCTTCGAAATTTGCATAAACACTGCATTAAAATTACCATTCGTGAATAAACAATTTTGATTGCAGGTTGGTAGCTGATACGAAGGAACTTAAAACAGGGAACAGTCAATCAGGACTGAATCGTCAGAGGTCTGGGTCAGAATGGTATGCTGTGAAACCCTGTGAATCTGGGGCATCGACTTCCAGTGAGTTTGGAACCGGTTTTTCCGAGGACAAGTCCCGGAGCATCAGTTGATTATGGGGCGGTTTATGCAAGAAGCGGTTGATCGGAAGTGAGTCTTCTCGAGACCCAATCAGGGGCAGTTATCCAGAATTCTTGCAATTTAAGGGCAGATCTCCCCAGTGTTCAATCAGAGCATGTTGAGTCGCTCATCGCTCGTTCAGGGGCAAACTACTTCAGAGATATTGAAGCCGACCTTGCTGAGAGTTAATCGGTGGAGGATGAATCCTTCCGTTGTGCAGATGCTGGGGCAAGCCCTCTGAAGATTGTTTTGTTGCCAGTTGTTTTCTGTTCAGAATGAATCTTCCCAAGAGTCGGATTGGGACAAGTTGAATTGCGCTGGGGCAAGTTGTTCAAATGAGTTTGTTCACCCTAGCAAGAATTGAGTATCGGGGAATCGTGTCATTACCCTGCCAAAACCTGACCCTTCTGAAGAAGCCTTACGGTCATTGGATTGCTATCCTACAGCATAACCTGTTACTTGATGATTGGTAGCCTGTATTCCCTGTGTCGACGTAGTTGAACCAGGATCGTCTCTCAGCAGAGATGTACGGTTTGAAGTTGTCTCCCCTGAGCAGTTTGAGGTTGCAGCAAATGGAGATGGCGTTTATCCCTTATCAGCTTAGGGTCAAGATTACCCTCAGCAGACCAGGATTGATATCCCCGAAGCAGGACGGTTCCTCCCTCTCCAGCAGAGTTCTGTAGTCTCTCCCCCGCAGAATCTGAACGCAGAATAGTGAGCATTGATATGTCTCCCCACACAGAGATGATTCTCTTCCCCAAGCAGGCGCATCCTGAAGGAATGTCGCCTCATCAGCTGAGCCAAGCACCGAAGAATGATGTCATCTTTCCCCAGCACCGGGTCACAAGTGTAGATTTCATAAGAATGTTCGGGTGCCGAAGCTCGTGTTTCCCCAGTAAAGTCGCCGAAGCAGGTGTCCCCCCCCAGCACCGGGTCACAAGTGCAAGTCTTGTAGGAAGCGGTTCGTATGCCGAAGGATGCAGTAACTGATGGCGCCAGACGGAAGTCTCCAGTGGAATTGAGATTCCGCACCAGAGTCGTATTCTCTCCTGAGATGGGATGATTCCCTCTTCCCCAGTAGAGCAGTGGAACAGCTGATGTTATATTCCCCTGCAGAGTCGTACTCTCTTCCCCGAAGTTAGATGATTCTTTCTTCCCCAGCGGAATTGAAATCCCTCATCAGAGTCGTACTCTCCAGTGAAGTAGAATGATTTCTCTCCCCGGCTGAGTCCGCAGAAAAGCAGAATCCTTGGAAGTTGAGCAGATCATGATCAATTTTCCCCAGCAGAGCGTGGGGCAGTTAACGCTGTGGTTCCCTAGAATCGCACTCTCTCCATCGAAGCAGAATGACTTCTCCTTCCTCAGTCGAGTTTGCAGATGTCCAAGAGATTCGAATCCTTGGAAGTTGATCAGATCATGATTGGTTTTTCCCCAGTGGAGTGTTGAGCAGCTGAAGTTGGTTCCCCACAGAGTGGTCATCCCCAGAAGAGTAGCCGAGACGGCCGCGCAGTTCATTCTCGCGATTGATATCAGCAGATCCAAGTTCTCGTAGAGCTTCGTCCCCTGCAGCAGTCAGCTGAAGTGGTTCTCCTGCAGCAGTTCGCGGAAGATCAATTCCCCAGACAGAGCCCGATTGACATTGGCATGTTCATATTCTCCTCAGCAGGATGACTCCTCTACCTGAATGGTTCTTTCTCCTTGACAGGAGGATTTCCCCCTTTCGGCATTTATTTTGCTGACGGGATCGCATCATTGTGCATGATTGCATAGCATTGTGCATGATTGCATAGCATTTAGCATAAACGCATAGCATTACCACTGTGTGGGGCATGGCGCCGAAGCATATGCATCATGAGCATGATCTAGGTCATCATCATCCTTGTTGAACAGGTGTATCCCCAAAAGACCGGTTGCTCAGGACGATTCTTGATGTTCTCCCCAGCAAGGTCGCTCTTGAGATGATTCTTAAAGACCCCGGAGTAATCCTCACAGTCGCTCGCTCAAGATGACTTTTGAGATCCCCAGCGAAGTCTTCAGTTCGAGATGATTCCCAAGTCCCTCAGCAGGGCCATTTGCTTAAGACGATTCTTAAGACCCCAGTACAGCTTCCCGAGTGGTTCGCCTAGTATGATACTTGAGCTCCCCAATAGCGCCTCCAGCAAGAGTTGCCCAGGAAGATTCCTGGAATACCCAACCAGAAGGTTTGCTTCGGAAAGATTATCAGTTCAGGACGATTCTTGAAGATGCCCGACGGATCTGTTTGGTCAAGATGATTCTTGAAGCCCTCAGCAGCATGATATGTCTGCTCCGACAATGATGTCTAATCTGAAGATGGATTTCATAAGCGCCAGAAGGCGATATCAGAAGGTTCCTGTGAGTCCAGATTTCCGTGTTGAAGAATCAACGGGTGGCTGAAGACAAGGTTCCAGAGTTGTAGATACAACAGAGTGATCCGTGTGAGTCTGAAGACCAAGTCAGTTATCCTGAGGCGATGATTGATTGCGATCAAATGAAGGATACGTCTTCTGATTGAAGTCGAAGATGTTTCTCCAGCGGTGACGCAGAGTATTTCGATCGTCCGACGGTGATGTCAGATTTAGTTCTCCAGCGGTGATGCAGGGTATTTCGATTGTCCGACGGTGATGTCAGATTTAGTTCTCCAGCGGTGATGTTGGGTATTTTGATTGTCTGACGGTGATGTCAGATTTGGTTCTCCAGCTAGTTGTTGAGCAGCTAGTGTTGCAGGATTCAAAGATTTGTTCCCCGCAGAGTACTGTGTGCTCGTGCAGTTGGCAAATTTTCGGGTTTACCGATATTCAACCGTCTCGCACCTTGATTGGATGAGAGCCGTTCGCTCCTCACCCAGTCAGGTTCAAGCCGTTTGAATAGGGGCAGCTGTTGCACCCCAAAATTTGACCAACAATTATTTATTCATTGAGTGTTTGAAAGTGGATACCTTCATCAGAAAGTTCAAGAGATCCTCAGAAGAAGTGGTTTGAAACCAGGGTTGTGTGCTTCATAGCTTGAGAGTTATGGGTGCCCCTCAGATGGTTCTGGGACTTTGAGAATGAATTTGATGTTTTGGGAAAGCCTATGAGATGTCTTGATAGCCTTCATGAAGCCCAGAGAAGTCATTATGCAAGGGTTCAGAAGATTCAACCATGAATGATAGAATTAGGGTTTTGACTGGGTCAACCCTAGGTCAACTGATGATTTGGAGAAGGTTGAGACCAATCCAAGGGCCATGAGATCATGGAATGATGCATAGAGATGATATAAAGATGATTCCTAGGCCAACTCATCATGAGTGAGGAGTTTGAGAAGTTTCAAGTCAGGGTCCCCAAGGATTGTCAGTGAAAAACCCTAATTTGATCCCTATCTTCCAGGCAGTTTTAGCTCAAGATGTGATTGATATCTCACCTTCCCCATAACATGAATGTTGTAGAGCTTGTTCTAAGCTTTAATTTGAGTGGTGGAAGTCCTTGATAGGAGTTACAGAGCTCAAGTTATGGTTTTGACAAATTACAGGTCAGCAGAGGTGTGTGAATCTGGG
This sequence comes from Lathyrus sativus, assembly GCA_963859935.3. NCBI lineage: Eukaryota > Viridiplantae > Streptophyta > Magnoliopsida > Fabales > Fabaceae > Lathyrus > Lathyrus sativus. Next base: position 621,437,392 of record OZ012735.1, on the reverse strand, counting down.
TCCTTGAAAGTCACCCAACTTGCAGACAACTTTTGCCCTAGTAGAGTGATTCCTATGGCTTCTTGGTCAACATGAATGTTGAAGAGCATCTTCTTAGCTTTAATTTGAGTGGTAGAAGTCCTTGATTGGATTTGTGGAACTCAACTTATGGTTTGAACAAGACAGGGGTATTTTGGTCATTTGTCAGTTATAGGTCATTTTAGCCAATGCCTAAAACTCCTATTTCCAAGCCTCAAATGGAAAAACTCAAAACATGAAAGTTGCTCAAAATGTGATTTTGAGTCTAGAAAGAAGGTCACAAATTGTTGGAAAAGCTCATAGCATGAGATTACATGATTGGTCAAAAATGAACTAAAAATGGCATATAAGTTTGAAAAGTTGAATTTGAAAAGTGATTTGGAAGATCCACAAATCCAAAATAGGTCATCCAATATATCATTTTGATTTGAAAAATCATTTTGAGAACATTGGTTTAGCTAGAATTTTGATTTGAAGCTTTAAAATGGGTGATGCTTTGAAAAGTTGTTACTTGAAAAAGAAGGCAATGTTGAAAAACCCTACACAAGCCAAAGATGAGCTTGTTTTTCACTCATCCCTTCTCAATATCTCATGTAAAGATATTTTAAGACCAAATGGTAAGGCATGAAGCATGGAAGGTGAGATTTTCAATATGTCACCACATGAGATTTTCAAGAAGTTTCCACCCCATTCTAGATGAATCTAGAAGCATCTAATAATCATTATAAAAAGAAGGCCATGAAGAGAGTTCAAGGTTGGTGATAGCAAGAGGATTCAGAGGGGAGAGAGAGAGAGAAGGATCCATTGAAGCACTTTCTTCAACTTCAAGCAACTCTGAATTTCATCCACTACAAGCACTCTCCTTCCATACAAGTGCATACAGAAGATCTTCCACCATTAGAAGGGCATTGTTGAGAAGTTACAAGCTCTGAATCGTGCTCAACATCACCTCATCTCATCTTCTTGACAGGTTTCTTCTTCACCCTCTATCTCCTAAATTATTGAGCTTTAACTAGTTTCTTAGGCATAGAAAGGTTAGGCTAGGGTAGAGGACTAAATTCTGATAGTTACAGCCTATGCCATGAAGTTCCATAGCAGGACTATGAATCTTTGATTTGCAAGAATTGTTTGAATTAGGAGTTTTAATCATCAAGAACTAGTGTAGAATAGCTAGGGTATCTTGTAGAAGCTCTGTAAACCATTAGATTGAAGCTTATTGAAGGTTGATACCAGTTGATAACAAGTGATGTTTAGTTGGACCATGACATTGAAGTCCTCTGTTGGAATTATTGAGGATGAATTAAGGAAATCCACGCGTACCATCTTGTTCCTCTCATTGAGTACTGCAATTTTCGTTTTTGAATCGTGTTAAATCATGGCGTGTGGAGAGAGAACGAGGGGGAGGAAGATGAGTGCATGGAGGAGAGGGTTTCTGAAAACCCTAGGTATGTTTGGGACGATGAAGAGGGTCCGTTGGATTGGCTCCAAAGTTTGACAATTTAATCAGATCTCACGGCCGTGGTTCAATCTGAGAAAGGGAGGGAAAGATTCAAAAATGAAACGCGGTCGTTTCATTAAACCAGCGCTCTGGGCTTAATTCCTATCCCCACCCCCCTTTTATCTGGCCCATTCCAAAACCAACTGGCGCGTGTGCTATTCCAACCCCCCTCCCTTTATTTGTTTTAATTTCTTTTATATTGTTTAATATTTTTCTTGTTTTAGAAAATTCATTAAAAATTGATAAATAATTGTTTTTTAATTCTTCTTTTTTCTATGATTAGATGATAATGTGTAGAAAATATTAAAAATAAAAATGGGATTTTATTTTTAAGTTTAGTATTTTTAATAGATTTTTCTTTTAAGTAGCTTTTATAATGTTTAGTTTGGTATCATGATTTTGCAAGAATTGTTTTAGGACTTTCCTTTAGTCTTTTTAATCCATTCTTTTTTGTGCAATTAGATGATGAATCATAGTTCCCCATAGGATTTTTTCTAGAATTTTAGAATTAAATTTTGGTTAGGGTAGATGTAGGGTATCCTAATTAGGGTTTAGGTTGTGCATAGGTGAAAGAATTCACTTTCTTTGGATAAGTTTTGTCTTGATTTTTAGGTAGAGGCCTATGTAGATGTTATGAATAGACTTTGTAGACCCTTGTGAATATTTGTTAGATTTTTCCCCATTAGTTTAGTATTTTTTAGGTATTTTCTGAAGTTGCCTGTTGATTTTGTCCCCCCTGTGGTTATCTGTTCATCTTTGGGGTTCATTGTGGGGAATTTGTTGAGGGGCTTGTGTTGCCTTGAAGACCTTGATGGAGAGCATCATGAAGTGAAGATTGTAGATCAAGATTCAGAGACCCAGAGCTTGGCTAGTTCCTTGTCTGTGAGGTTTGAGATCCTGAAGTTTGAGGGAAGTTCATGGTACTTTCCTGAGGAAGGCACTATGAATGACTTTCATTCTTTCTTCTCACCTCTTTCTTAAGTATCCAATGATGTTGGAGCCAACTTGTGAGTTTAATTTCTCCTGAGGAGGAATGTAAACTGATCACATGTTGTTGAGCCACATGGGATACGACTCCTAAGTGGAAGCCTCCTAGTACTTTCCTGAGGAAGGTCCTATGGGTCTATTCACTTAGTCCCATTAGTTTATTTAGGACTTCTCAAGTATCCAATGATGTTGGAGCCAACTTGTGAGTTTAATTTCTCCCGAGGAGGAATGTAAACTGATCACAGTTGTTGAACCACATAGGATACAATTCCTAAGTGGAAGCCTCCTAGTACTTTCCTGAGGAAGGTCCTAAGAGTCTATTCATTTAGTTCCACTAGTTCAGATAGGATTTCCTAAATATCCAGTGATGTTGGAGCCTGCTTGTGAGTTTAATTTCTCCTGAGGAGGAATATAAACTGATCACAGTGGTTGAGCCACATAGGGTATGACTCCTGAGTATACACCTCCTAGTGTTCTCCTGAGGAAGACACTATGAGTCTGCTTGCTTAGCTCCCTTTCTTTGGTAAGCTTGTTCTGAAGCTTGAAGACTGGGATTGATTTCTCTTGTTTAGGGTTTTGCTTTAGGGCTTTGCTTAGATTTGATTCAGATTTTGTTTTAGGATTAGAGAGTAGATTCTTTCTTTCTCAAGCATGTGTGTTTTGTTTGCCTGTTGGCACTTCATTTCCTTTATCTGTTTCTGCTTGATAGCATGTTGATTATTTTTAGTATGATTACTGTTATTTCATGACTGGCTTGAGGTCGAGACGAGCTTGTGGAGGCTGAAGCCCCACACACATTTCCTCCCTCACTTGCATTGCATGCATGTTATTGTTAAAGCTGATGTTTTTGTCTGTTTCGGTGTATCCTTGACATGATCCCTTAGGAATCTCATTTCCTTTGATAAGGATTTGATGATAGACTTTTAGGTTGAAACCTATGCATGACAACTTCTAGGAGTTCCCTGTTTAAACCTCAACCATAGGATGAATCCATGGCATGATAACAGTAGGACTTGATAGTCTCCCTCCTAGTTGAGCCATTTTAACCCGTAGTTTCCCGAACTACGTTTGCTCTGATCTTTCATACCAGATGAAAGTACGTAGGCATAGGATGCGACGTCCTAGCGAGCAACCTTTCCCCCTTTCCCCCGTAGTTGGCCGAACTACGTTGACTCTGATTTCTCATTCTCTGATGAGAATACGTAGGCATAAAGCGCGACGCTTTGCCGAGTCATTTTTCTTTTCTTTTTCAGCCAGCCTTGATAGGTAGATAGATTATAACCAACCCGTCCAAGTAAACAAACAAGCGAGGATCCCGTCGAGTACGACGGACGTGAGGGGTGCTAATACCTTCCCCTTGCGTAACCGACTCCCGAACCCAGACAAAGGTTGCGACGACCTTGTCTTACCCTTATTCGTCAGGTTTTTCCGATCGTTTCCTTTCCCGCTCTGAGGGATAAATAACGAAAGGTGGCGACTCTTCTGTCATGCCGGCACCTTATTTTCGCGCAAGCGACAGCTGGCGACTCTGCTGGGGATGTATAGCATCTAGGGACTTTTCCCATCCCTTATGCTGGGACCGTTTCCCATCCCCTACGCGAGTCAATCCTATCGTTTGTGTGTTTGCTTGTTGGGTCGCGTTTATTTATCGCATTTTTACTTCCCGCATTTTTACTTCCCGCATTTTATTTCCCGCATTTTATTTCCAGTTGATATGATTATCTGTGCTGCTGTGGGAGAGGGATGTTACTGTGAGTGAAAAGCCGGACCTGGGCTTTGAGTACACACCTAGATATAGTTGCGGAGAAGTAGTAGACGAACCTGTCTGCTGAGCAGGCACAGTTCCCTACGAAAATCTGCGCTCAGACGAGATTCTTGCAGAGGTGCTCCTTTCCGGTCCTGAGGATCTGAGGGGAGTCCAGACGTGAGGATTGTCGACTCTGGGGACCGATCATTTGGGAGTCAGCTAAGAGAGGCCGCTTCATGACTTGATGATGCCACTCCTTCTGGGAATCGTATCGTCACTCATGAAAGTCTGTGACGCTGATGACCGCATAGGATGTCGTGCCTTTGTCCGTGGATTAGGTCCATACCTGTGAGTGGGGTTGGGATATTGCAGGAAGCTTTGACCTCCAGACTACCTGGTTTTCTTGACAGTGAATCAGTTATGATTGGGTTCTCAGTTGTAGATATGTTCTTGATAGAGCAAGGGTTTGATCAGAGGATCTTATCATCGGGTGTTTGTCTGTTCTTGATAGAGCAGGTTTCGATCAGGATATTGTTATCAGTGGTTTGTTCTGGATGGAGCAGATTTTGAGTGGGGTCTGAAGATCTCATCAACAGTTGTGCATTTGTTCTTGATAGAGCAGATTTCTGATTTGGGGTCTGAAGGCTTCATCAACAGATGTTCTCTGATCATACATCCCGGGTCCTTATTATCAGGCACTTACTCTTGACAGGGCAGAATTTTGATCTCGATCCTATCAGATGGTTATCCTCAGGAGATCAGTGGTTTTACACCGGGGTTTCGTTCTCATCAGTGACTGGCGATACCGAATCTCCGCAGCAGCCACCTGGATATACTGTTGCATGCCTGCATTTTGCATTAGCTCGCATATTCATGTTTGCATTCCATTATCATGTGCCTGTGCTGTAGGCGCGTTTCGTACCCTGAGTCTGGTGTCCCGAGCAATATGAGATATTTTCTTCCATGAATGGATCCAGTCTTATCACTGCATTGACACTATGTTGGCACGTTGACACCAGAATTAGGGGTGATATCCTAAACGTACAGACACCCATAGCATTAGCATAATTCATCTTGCATGGCAGAAGCTGGGACTTGTCTTCTAACCCTTGTGTTTGCGGGTTTGACTCAGAATCGAGCAGCTCAGACTAATGGAGCAGATACAAGCTGAACTGGGGAAAATCCGAAGCCAGCTGGGGCAGGTCATGAATGACATACAGGCAGTGCGTCTGGACCAGCAAGTACTCAGAGAGGAGAATCAGCAGCTGCAGAATCAGTTGAGCTTTCTCATGGGAGTGGTGAGGAGTATGCTAAATAAGGAGAGTGGTTAAGCACCCAAGGTGGAGCCCAAAGTGCTTCCCCCGTTACCGTCAGTGCCACCTGTGCTGAAGCCAAGTGGACCTCATGGACCCTCTACACCGCATGAAGCTCGAGGCCTGTCTCGTCATCAGCCGCGCCGAGCATCTCAGAATAACCCTGAAGGTTATGGTCAAAAGAAGAAGCTACTTGATAGAGCTGTGGACCCACTACCTGTGAGTTATGCCCAGCTGCTGCCGCTGTTGGTTCAGAACCGTGTTCTCAAGCTTCGGACCTCAGATCCACCAGATGACGTGTCACCAGACGTTGATCTCAGCATACATTGTGATTTCCACTCAGGAGCACCGGGGCACCATGTTGAAACATGTAAGGCTCTCCGGAATAAGATTCAAGACCTTATTGACTCAAGGGCAATTAGGCTTGTGCCGGGCGGCATGAGAGCATCGGGAAAGTTCATCCCTTACCCTGCGGTAGAGGTGGATGATTCCACTCCTTTGCCCGAAGCTGAGAAAGATCTCGAATACGTCCCACGACCTTTGGTGACTGCATCGCCTCGCTCGCAGTTTCTACCTAGATCAGGCTCAAGGACGCAAGCGCCTAAACAAGGGACCGTTGCCATGCAGAAACGACGACCTCTTACTCCTTGGCGGACAAAATACCAACACCAGGATCACAAGAGACCTCGCAACTACTTGGAACGAAGGAATGCTTCTTTCCATCCAGTGCCTGTGCCGTATAGCCAGATTCTTCCACTGTTGATTCAGAATTCCTTGGTGGAACCGAAAGCTCTCAAGCCTGTGCCAGAGCCTTGCCCTCCAGGGTACAATCCTCATGCTCAGTGTGGCTACCATGGCGGATCTCCAGGGCATTCAACTGAAGATTGCAAGGCTTTCCAGGCGAAAGTGCAACAATTGATCGACCAAGGGTGTATTTCCTTTCCAGACGGAGTCTTGGTGGTACGTGACAACCTCTCGGCTGTTTGAGCTCGCAGATCCAGAGGGTTATTTCCAGAAGCCAGTGATCCAGACAGGCAGACGTCCTCAACATTGGCAGTCCTCGGACTTTTTACCATTTTGCATTTGTAGTTTCTTTTCTGTTAGTTACTACTTGCTGTTAAACATTGTATGTTTCGAATGGTAATATTAATAAAGTGACTATGCATTTTTCTGAATTAGTTATGTCGTTGTCACTCATTTACTGCATTACACTGACACTTGCATTTTATTCACTCCACTTTCTTACTATGATTAGCAATGAGCGGAGGGAGGATGATGAAATTGAATACTCATAACCGATGATCGTATTGCTTTCAGATAAAACCTTGCCGATGACGTACAAGGCATTGTTTCAAATCCCCTAAACACCGAAGAGATAAGGAAGAGAATCCTTTGTTAACCACTTCGAGCCGAGAAGTAGGAGTTTCTTTCGGACTTTTGAACCCTCACATCTTAACCCGGGACAGGGTAGTTGTCAGTTAACTTGACCGAGCGTTCAAGTCTTATAGAGGGGCGTTGTCCTTCGAGGACCAATCACATCATATTCCTCTCCAGAGGTCGTACCTCATCAACCACAATGGTTAAACCTCACCAATCAGGAGTGAGACAGTTACAAGCCTTTCGAAGCAATCAAGACAACCAGTGTCGCACGACCTTGTTCCAAGAAAAAGAAAAGAAATAAGAAAGCCCGCTAAGTAAAAAAGAGAAGCTAGAAAGCAAATACTTAGGCAAAAATCAGGGCATCCCGCTGGACTTCAAAAGAAAAAAATCGAAAAGAACTCAAAAGGAGTCAGTCCAGGCAAAAATTAGGGAATCAAAACAAAAGAATGAAAAAGAAAGGATTATAAAAAAGAAAAATCCTCGAACAAGGACGAAGTCGTGTAGACACAGACACCGAGAACGAAAAAGGAGTAACTGTCACTCCAAAGCACCTTGTGAACTCTTTAACCAGTTGTTCCCAATGTTCAACATACCTCTCGAAGAGGCGAGCGCTCGAGCTAAGTTAACCGGACTTTAGGATCGGAGAACGTCACGTAGAAGGGGTGGGTACGAATCATAATTTGAGCCAAATATCCCTTGTTTCACGAACCGTGAACCCGACCACGATACAGCCCTTAAAAGACCTAATTGAGGCAGGGTTTATTCTGAGAGCGCATTACGATAAGGTTGAGTAACCTGACTCCTTCATGATTTGCTAATCATATCCTTATTGCATTTTTCACTGACCACGTAAGCACTACGTTTGAACTTTGTTTCATTCGTCACTCACAATCATATGCACGTCAATGAGTGACAGTACAACATTTTTTTTTCTTCGAAATTTGCATAAACACTGCATTAAAATTACCATTCGTGAATAAACAATTTTGATTGCAGGTTGGTAGCTGATACGAAGGAACTTAAAACAGGGAACAGTCAATCAGGACTGAATCGTCAGAGGTCTGGGTCAGAATGGTATGCTGTGAAACCCTGTGAATCTGGGGCATCGACTTCCAGTGAGTTTGGAACCGGTTTTTCCGAGGACAAGTCCCGGAGCATCAGTTGATTATGGGGCGGTTTATGCAAGAAGCGGTTGATCGGAAGTGAGTCTTCTCGAGACCCAATCAGGGGCAGTTATCCAGAATTCTTGCAATTTAAGGGCAGATCTCCCCAGTGTTCAATCAGAGCATGTTGAGTCGCTCATCGCTCGTTCAGGGGCAAACTACTTCAGAGATATTGAAGCCGACCTTGCTGAGAGTTAATCGGTGGAGGATGAATCCTTCCGTTGTGCAGATGCTGGGGCAAGCCCTCTGAAGATTGTTTTGTTGCCAGTTGTTTTCTGTTCAGAATGAATCTTCCCAAGAGTCGGATTGGGACAAGTTGAATTGCGCTGGGGCAAGTTGTTCAAATGAGTTTGTTCACCCTAGCAAGAATTGAGTATCGGGGAATCGTGTCATTACCCTGCCAAAACCTGACCCTTCTGAAGAAGCCTTACGGTCATTGGATTGCTATCCTACAGCATAACCTGTTACTTGATGATTGGTAGCCTGTATTCCCTGTGTCGACGTAGTTGAACCAGGATCGTCTCTCAACAGAGATGTACGGTTTGAAGTTGTCTCCCCTGAGCAGTTTGAGGTTGCAGCAAATGGAGATGGCGTTTATCCCTTATCAGCTTAGGGTCAAGATTACCCTCAGCAGACCAGGATTGATATCCCCGAAGCAGGACGGTTCCTCCCTCTCCAGCAGAGTTCTGTAGTCTCTCCCCCGCAGAATCTGAACGCAGAATAGTGAGCATTGATATGTCTCCCCACACAGAGATGATTCTCTTCCCCAAGCAGGCGCATCTTGAAGGAATGTCGCCTCATCAGCTGAGCCAAGCACCGAAGAATGATGTCATCTTTCCCCAGCACCGGGTCACAAGTGCAGATTTCATAAGAATGTTCGGGTGCCGAAGCTCGTGTTTCCCCAGTAAAGTCGCCGAAGCAGGTGTCCCCCCCCAGCACCGGGTCACAAGTGCAAGTCTTGTAGGAAGCGGTTCGTATGCCGAAGGATGCAGTAACTGATGGCGCCAGACGGAAGTCTCCAGTGGAATTGAGATTCCGCACCAGAGTCGTATTCTCTCCTGAGATGGGATGATTCCCTCTTCCCCAGTAGAGCAGTGGAACAGCTGATGTTATATTCCCCTGCAGAGTCGTACTCTCTTCCCCGAAGTTAGATGATTCTTTCTTCCCCAGCGGAATTGAAATCCCTCATCAGAGTCGTACTCTCCAGTGAAGTAGAATGATTTCTCTCCCCGGCTGAGTCCGCAGAAAAGCAGAATCCTTGGAAGTTGAGCAGATCATGATCAATTTTCCCCAGCAGAGCGTGGGGCAGTTAACGCTGTGGTTCCCCAAAATCGCACTCTCTCCATCGAAGCAGAATGACTTCTCCTTCCTCAGTCGAGTTTGCAGATGTCCAAGAGATCCGAATCCTTGGAAGTTGATCAGATCATGATTGGTTTTTCCCCAGTGGAGTGTTGAGCAGCTGAAGTTGGTTCCCCACAGAGTGGTCATCCCCAGAAGAGTAGCCGAGACGGCCGCGCAGTTCATTCTCGCGATTGATATCAGCAGATCCAAGTTCTCGTAGAGCTTCGTCCCCTGCAGCAGTCAGCTGAAGTGGTTCTCCTGCAGCAGTTCGCGGAAGATCAATTCCCCAGACAGAGCCCGATTGACATTGGCATGTTCATATTCTCCTCAGCAGGATGACTCCTCTACCTGAATGGTTCTTTCTCCTTGACAGGAGGATTTCCCCCTTTCGGCATTTATTTTGCTGACGGGATCGCATCATTGTGCATGATTGCATAGCATTGTGCATGATTGCATAGCATTTAGCATAAACGCATAGCATTACCACTGTGTGGGGCATGGCGCCGAAGCATATGCATCATGAGCATGATCTAGGTCATCATCATCCTTGTTGAACAGGTGTATCCCCAAAAGACCGGTTGCTCAGGACGATTCTTGATGTTCTCCCCAGCAAGGTCGCTCTTGAGATGATTCTTAAAGACCCCGGAGTAATCGTCACAGTCGCTCGCTCAAGATGACTTTTGAGATCCCCAGCGAAGTCTTCAGTTCGAGATGATTCCCAAGTCCCTCAGCAGGGCCATTTGCTTAAGACGATTCTTAAGACCCCAGTACAGCTTCCCGAGTGGTTCGCCTAGTATGATACTTGAGCTCCCCAATAGCGCCTCCAGCAAGAGTTGCCCAGGAAGATTCCTGGAATACCCAACCAGAAGGTTTGCTTCGGAAAGATTATCAGTTCAGGACGATTCTTGAAGATGCCCGACGGATCTGTTTGGTCAAGATGATTCTTGAAGCCCTCAGCAGCATGATATGTCTGCTCCGACAATGATGTCTAATCTGAAGATGGATTTCATAAGCGCCAGAAGGCGATATCAGAAGGTTCCTGTGAGTCCAGATTTCCGTGTTGAAGAATCAACGGGTGGCTGAAGACAAGGTTCCAGAGTTGTAGATACAACAGAGTGATCCGTGTGAGTCTGAAGACCAAGTCAGTTATCCTGAGGCGATGATTGATTGCGATCAAATGAAGGATACGTCTTCTGATTGAAGTCGAAGATGTTTCTCCAGCGGTGACGCAGAGTATTTCGATCGTCCGACGGTGATGTCAGATTTAGTTCTCCAGCGGTGATGCAGGGTATTTCGATTGTCCGACGGTGATGTCAGATTTAGTTCTCCAGCGGTGATGTTGGGTATTTTGATTGTCTGACGGTGATGTCAGATTTGGTTCTCCAGCTAGTTGTTGAGCAGCTAGTGTTGCAGGATTCAAAGATTTGTTCCCCGCAGAGTACTGTGTGCTTGTGCAGTTGGCAAATTTTCGGGTTTACCGATATTCAACCGTCTCGCACCTTGATTGGATGAGAGCCGTTCGCTCCTCACCCAGTCAGGTTCAAGCCGTTTGAATAGGGGCAGCTGTTGCACCCCAAAATTTGACCAACAATTATTTATTCATTGAGTGTTTGAAAGTGGATACCTTCATCAGAAAGTTCAAGAGATCCTCAGAAGAAGTGGTTTGAAACCAGGGTTGTGTGCTTCATAGCTTGAGAGTTATGGGTGCCCCTCAGATGGTTCTGGGACTTTGAGAATGAATTTGATGTTTTGGGAAAGCCTATGAGATGTCTTGATAGCCTTCATGAAGCCCAGAGAAGTCATTATGCAAGGGTTCAGAAGATTCAACCATGAATGATAGAATTAGGGTTTTGACTGGGTCAACCCTAGGTCAACTGATGATTTGGAGAAGGTTGAGACCAATCCAAGGGCCATGAGATCATGGAATGATGCATAGAGATGATATAAAGATGATTCCTAGGCCAACTCATCATGAGTGAGGAGTTTGAGAAGTTTCAAGTCAGGGTCCCCAAGGATTGTCAGTGAAAAACCCTAATTTGATCCCTATCTTCCAGGCAGTTTTAGCTCAAGATGTGATTGATATCTCACCTTCCCCATAACATGAATGTTGTAGAGCTTGTTCTAAGCTTTAATTTGAGTGGTGGAAGTCCTTGATAGGAGTTACAGAGCTCAAGTTATGGTTTTGACAAATTACAGGTCAGCAGAGGTGTGTGAATCTGGGTCCTTGAAAGTCACCCAACTTGCAGACAACTTTTGCCCTAGTAGAGTGATTCCTATGGCTTCTTGGTCAAAATGAATGTTGAAGAGCATCTTCTTAGCTTTAATTTGAGTGGTAGAAGTCCTTGATTGGATTTGTGGAACTCAACTTATGGTTTGAACAAGACAGGGGTATTTTGGTCATTTGTCAGTTATAGGTCATTTTAGCCAATGCCTAAAACTCCTATTTCCAAGCCTCAAATGGAAAAACTCAAAACATGAAAGTTTCTCAAAATGTGATTTTGAGTCTAGAAAGAAGGTCACAAATTGTTGGAAAAGCTCATAGCATGAGATTACATGATTGGTCAAAAATGAACTAAAAATGGCATATAAGTTTGAAAAGTTGAATTTGAAAAGTGATTTGGAAGATCCACAAATCCAAAATAGGTCATCCAATATATCATTTTGATTGGAAAAATCATTTTGAGAACATTGGTTTAGCTAGAATTTTGATTTGAAGCTTTAAAATGGGTGATGCTTTGAAAAGTTGTTACTTGAAAAAGAAGGCAATGTTGAAAAACCCTACACAAGCCAAAGATGAGCTTGTTTTTCACTCATCCCTTCTCAATATCTCATGTAAAGATATTTTAAGACCAAATGGTAAGGCATGAAGCATGGAAGGTGAGATTTTCAATATGTCACCACATGAGATTTTCAAGAAGTTTCCACCCCATTCTAGATGAATCTAGAAGCATCTAATAATCATTATAAAAAGAAGGCCATGAAGAGAGTTCAAGGTTGGTGATAGCAAGAGGATTCAGAGGGGAGAGAGAGAGAGAAGGATCCATTGAAGCACTTTCTTCAACTTCAAGCAACTCTGAATTTCATCCACTACAAGCACTCTCCTTCCATACAAGTGCATACAGAAGATCTTCCACCATTAGAAGGGCATTGTTGAGAAGTTACAAGCTCTGAATCGTGCTCAACATCACCTCATCTCATCTTCTTGACAGGTTTCTTCTTCACCCTCTATCTCCTAAATTATTGAGCTTTAACTAGTTTCTTAGGCATAGAAAGGTTAGGCTAGGGTAGAGGACTAAATTCTGATAGTTACAGCCTATGCCATGAAGTTCCATAGCAGGACTATGAATCTTTGATTTGCAAGAATTGTTTGAATTAGGAGTTTTAATCATCAAGAACTAGTGTAGAATAGCTAGGGTATCTTGTAGAAGCTCTGTAAACCATTAGATTGAAGCTTAGTGAAGGTTGATACCAGTTGATAACAAGTGATGTTTAGTTGGACCATGACATTGAAGTCCTCTGTTGGAATTATTGAGGATGAATTAAGGAAATCCACGCGTACCATCTTGTTCCTCTCATTGAGTACTGCAATTTTCGTTTTTGAATCGTGTTAAATCATGGCGTGTGGAGAGAGAACGAGGGGGAGGAAGATGAGTGCATGGAGGAGAGGGTTTCTGAAAACCCTAGGTATGTTTGGGACGATGAAGAGGGTCCGTTGGATTGGCTCCAAAGTTTGACAATTTAATCAGATCTCACGGCCGTGGTTCAATCTGAGAAAGGGAGGGAAAGATTCAAAAATGAAACGCGGTCGTTTCATTAAACCAGCGCTCTGGGCTTAATTCCTATCCCCACCCCCCTTTTATCTGGCCCATTCCAAAACCAACTGGCGCGTGTGCTATTCCAACCCCCCCTCCCTTTATTTGTTTTAATTTCTTTTATATTGTTTAATATTTTTCTTGTTTTAGAAAATTCATTAAAAATTGGTAAATAATTGTTTTTTAATTCTTCTTTTTTCTATGATTAGATGATAATGTGTAGAAAATATTAAAAATAAAAATGGGATTTTATTTTTAAGTTTAGTATTTTTAATAGATTTTTCTTTTAAGTAGCTTTTATAATGTTTAGTTTGGTATCATGATTTTGCAAGAATTGTTTTAGGACTTTCCTTTAGTCTTTTTAATCCATTCTTTTTTGTGCAATTAGATGATGAATCATAGTTCCCCATAGGATTTTTTCTAGAATTTTAGAATTAAATTTTGGTTAGGGTAGATGTAGGGTATCCTAATTAGGGTTTAGGTTGTGCATAGGTGAAAGAATTCACTTTCTTTGGATAAGTTTTGTCTTGATTTTTAGGTAGAGGCCTATGTAGATGTTATGAATAGACTTTGTAGACCCTTGTGAATATTTGTTAGATTTTTCCCCATTAGTTTAGTATTTTTTAGGTATTTTCTAAAGTTGCCTGTTGATTTTGTCCCCCCTGTGGTTATCTGTTCATCTTTGGGGTTCATTGTGGGGAATTTGTTGAGGGGCTTGTGTTGCCTTGAAGACCTTGATGGAGAGCATCATGAAGTGAAGATTGTAGATCAAGATTCAGAGACCCAGAGCTTGGCTTGTTCCTTGTCTGTGAGGTTTGAGATCCTGAAGTTTGAGGGAAGTTCATGGTACTTTCCTGAGGAAGGCACTATGAATGACTTTCATTCTTTCTTCTCACCTCTTTCTTAAGTATCCAATGATGTTGGAGCCAACTTGTGAGTTTAATTTCTCCTGAGGAGGAATGTAAACTGATCACATGTTGTTGAGCCACATGGGATACGACTCCTAAGTGGAAGCCTCCTAGTACTTTCCTGAGGAAGGTCCTATGGGTCTATTCACTTAGTCCCATTAGTTTATTTAGGACTTCTCAAGTATCCAATGATGTTGGAGCCAACTTGTGAGTTTAATTTCTCCTGAGGAGGAATGTAAACTGATCACAGTTGTTGAACCACATAGGATACAATTCCTAAGTGGAAGCCTCCTAGTACTTTCCTGAGGAAGGTCCTAAGAGTCTATTCATTTAGTTCCACTAGCTCAGATAGGATTTCCTAAATATCCAGTGATGTTGGAGCCTGCTTGTGAGTTTAATTTCTCCTGAGGAGGAATATAAACTGATCACAGTGGTTGAGCCACATAGGGTATGACTCCTGAGTATACACCTCCTAGTGTTCTCCTGAGGAAGACACTATGAGTCTGCTTGCTTAGCTCCCTTTCTTTGGTAAGCTTGTTCTGAAGCTTGAAGACTGGGATTGATTTCTCTTGTTTAGGGTTTTGCTTTAGGGCTTTGCTTAGATTTGATTCAGATTTTGTTTTAGGATTAGAGAGTAGATTCTTTCTTTCTCAAGCATGTGTGTTTTGTTTGCCTGTTGGCACTTCATTTCCTTTATCTGTTTCTGCTTGATAGCATGTTGATTATTTTTAGTATGATTACTGTTATTTCATGACTGGCTTGAGGTCGAGACGAGCTTGTGGAGGCTGAAGCCCCACACACATTTCCTCCCTCACTTGCATTGCATGCATTTTATTGTTAAAGCTGATGTTTTTGTCTGTTTCGGTGTATCCTTGACATGATCCCTTAGGACTCTCATTTCCTTTGATAAGGATTTGATGATAGACTTTTAGGTTGAAACCTATGCATGACAACTTCTAGGAGTTCCCTGTTTAAACCTCAACCATAGGATGAATCCATGGCATGATAACAGTAGGACTTGATAGTCTCCCTCCTAGTTGAGCCATTTTAACCTGTAGTTTCCCGAACTACGTTTGCTCTGATCTTTCATACCAGATGAAAGTACGTAGGCATAGGATGCGACGTCCTAGCGAGCAACCTTTCCCCCTTTCCCCCGTAGTTGGCCGAACTACGTTGACTCTGATTTCTCATTCTCTGATGAGAATACGTAGGCATAAAGCGCGACGCTTTGCCGAGTCATTTTTCTTTTCTTTTTCAGCCAGCCTTGATAGGTAGATAGATTATAACCAACCCGTCCAAGTAAACAAACAAGCGAGGATCCCGTCGAGTACGACGGACGTGAGGGGTGCTAATACCTTCCCCTTGCGTAACCGACTCCCGAACCCAGACAAAGGTTGCGACGACCTTGTCTTACCCTTATTCGTCAGGTTTTTCCGATCGTTTCCTTTCCCGCTCTGAGGGATAAATAACGAAAGGTGGCGACTCTTCTGTCATGCCGGCACCTTATTTTCGCGCAAGCGACAGTGACCACTCAATCACCATTTCCCACGTATCTAACGAATACTCACAACACTCGACGGTTGAAAAGAAAGAGATGAAAGAAGTGAAATAAAAACAATGTTACCGAACGGAGTGGTTTCGTTGACCCTTGACTTTTGCGTGCAAATTCCATTTCCAAGCTCTACTCTTTTATCCTTGATGATGATGTTTCAAATCAGAAACAATGTGACGCTGAACTGTCATAATTCGACTTATAAAAGAAGTCAAACCCCAATAGGTAGCGTATTGATATCCGTGTCTAAGACAAGATGGAGAAATGATATTGAGAATCATTCTTCGATTAAATCATGTCACACGGCCAACACAGCAGAAAAGCAAAATAAAATCAGAAGAAGAAGAAAAGATGAGGAGAGTAAAAGCGGTCTCGGATCCTATATCATCCATCAACAAGTTGATTTATAATGGTTTACAGAGGTCTCGTCATCGACCTACAAAAATGAAATGGTGAGAAAAAATTAATAACAAAAGGAGATGAGAACTCAATTTTAATAGAAAATAACTTCCAATAAGAAAAAGAAATTATTAAAAATATAAAGAGAGAATAAAATACATAAAAAACTATATAACATAAATATATGCATATAATATTCTATAAAAGAAAATACTATAAATTTTTGACAGAAAAATAGTAAAGTATATATATATATATATATATATATATATATATATATATATATATATATATATATATATATATATATATATATACATATATATATATATATATGTAAAAAATTCTAATACAAAGCAAATATATAAAATAAAACACAAAAAACGGGGAGGGGGGTGTAGCAGTGAGCAGGAGTTACAGCAGCAGCAAAAAGAACACACAGTGGGCCTTAAGCCCACAATCACAACAAAAAAACAAATAGAAAAAAGGGGTGCACGCAGAAACGGGG
The DNA here is from genome assembly GCA_963859935.3 of Lathyrus sativus. Classification (NCBI taxonomy): domain Eukaryota; kingdom Viridiplantae; phylum Streptophyta; class Magnoliopsida; order Fabales; family Fabaceae; genus Lathyrus; species Lathyrus sativus. The sequence goes on along the minus strand of OZ012735.1, from coordinate 621,420,766 downwards.
GGGGGGGGGGGGGGGGGACGGTCCAGATGCCACACGGTTGGGCCTTAAGCCCAACCAAAATCTCAAACAGCAACAAACCAGGAGTGGTGTATCCACGGAGAACGGGGTATGGACTTAGAAAATGAAGTGATTGGGCCACAGGCCCACTAACCAAGCCAGGAGGTCCACGAGCTTCTCATCCTCTTCACTCAGGTTTGAACGAACCCTAATTCCCCTCCTTCAACTTCCACCGTCGATGAAACTTCTTCTGTCTCCCTACCTCAAACTCTTCTTTCTCCGACCTCATGCCTTTCTGTTAATAGAACAACAAAACTAAACAAAAGACAAGAAAAAACGTAACTCGGTTGATCTGGAAAACAACTGCATCTGACGAATGATTGGAGGAGATCTCATGGAGAAAAGCGAAAGAGATTGAACACGGTGGGAGTTTCCTATCTGTGGTGTGCTTGGCGTTTAGATCTGGTGTTGTTGACGAGAGGATTTGAAGGTCTGGAAATGGCGTTGATGATTATATGAAGATGGATGATGGATGCGACAATCTGAAGATGCATGTTGTTGTGGATGGATCTGGAGATTTGCGAAGTTTCATGGATGGCAAGAGTTGTGGTTTGCATGTTGAAGTTTCAGAGTTTGTTGAAATCAGGGTAGATCTGGAGTTTTGTTAGAGTTTTTAATGGTTGAGTGATGATCCTTGAAGATGAAGTTCTAGAAAGAAACCTGAAGATCATTTGAAGATTTGTGAACGGAGAAGAGTTGGATCTGTTGATTATGGTAGATCTGAAGATTGTGTGAGATTTATGAGTTTGGTACAGATTTAGTTGAATCTGGAGATGATGAAGGTGCATGGGGAGATGAATGTTCTTGAACGGATGAAGATCCAAGAACATCTGGGAAAAACGTGTTAAGTGTTCATAGTTTCTGGAAAATGACATGAACATGGTTGAATGTTCATGGAGGTTGTGAGGAATTTTGCTGGAAAATGGTATGAACGGTTGAAGTTTGTTTGAGTTTCTGGGAAAATTTGGTGAACGGATGAATATGGATGGTGTTTCCGGTGGGAGTATGAAGTTTCCGGCGTAAATCCGGTGAGAGTTTGATCCAAGTGGATTTCTCCGGCAATGTGTTCCGACGTTTGCATGGCATCTTGGGAAACGTGTCACATCATTAATGAGGGTATTTAAAGTGCTGACAAGTGTCAGCCTACACCAAATTAGGCCTGCGAAAACTGCCAAGTGGCCCTGCAAACTTGATTAATGGACTGCAATGTTTGACTAAAACAGAGTGATTAGCATTGATTAAAACAAAAGAACTATTAATTAATAAAGCTTATTATTAATTAATTAAACTAAACGAAAATTAAAAGCTAATGAAGACAAGGTTGATTAAGTAAAACGGAAATTAACACTAATTAACTCAAATCAAACTAACTAAAACAATTAAAATGCTAATTAAATTCTACATCAAATAAACTAAAACAAAACTAATTAAGTTCTATATTAAAGAAATAATAAAATCTGAAAGAAAAACCTAAAACTCAATATATTCTAAAGAAAACAATTAAAAATTCTAGAAACAATATTAAAAAAGGAAAACTAATTAATCTATTAAGACTAGATATAAAATCTAAAATAAATCTAAAAACTATTTAAAAACCTCTAGAGAAATAGAAATTAAATTCAAAATATATCTAAAAATTATGCCAAAAATAGGAAACTAATCTAGAAAATAAAATAAAATCAGTGAATGATAAAATGCGAGAGAATGCGACAAAATAAACAGTAATAAAACCGGATACCGAAATACCACCAAAACCAACAACATAGACTGAATCACCGGGCAGATTCCATGATCAATCTCCGTATCTGAAACGGCTTGAAATGTCTGGAACACGACAGAAAGGGCTGTAATCCCGATTAAATCAATTCGGCTGCAAAAAATGCACAGTATGCGGTATGCAGATGCAAATGCTGATGAAACGAAACATAAGTCAAATAACGAGAAACGGTTGGTCAAATTTTGGGGTGCAACAGCTGCCCCTATTCAAACGGCTTGGACCTGAAGGGTTGAAAAGCGAACGAATTTCAATCATTCAAAGGTAAAAGACGGTTGAATATCAAAGAACCCGGAAATTTGCCAACCGCAAAAACAAAATTGCAAACTCTGATATATTGGAACAAAATCTCCGAAAGATAGCTGAACTGATCATAAAAATACTCCGCTGGGAAAGAGAAGCTTAAGCAAACAACTCTAGCAGGGACAAAATGAGAGAAACTTAACCAAGTAACTCCGTTGGGTAACACATAATAAGATGAACTCGTTCATCAAAAGCTGCGCCACGATATGGATACCATTTTGGCTAACAAAGATCAAACTTCCAGAGATACATCGGAGAACAAAGAGGCAACAACCTGGCATATGTTTCAAATGCATATGTTTGAAAATGGCGTAATGCTCCATACAAGATGGAAATGCTACGCGTTTAGGTAGATGCTATGCACGATGCAAAATGCAAGGGAACCGATCCAGCAAAATAAATGTTGGGGAGAAGAAAGCCAACTCCATCGGGGATCCAATCAAAACCCTGCAGAGGAAAACGCCTTGGATGGCACACCAAAATACGGCTCTTCTGGGAAACAAACGTCTCAGCTGGAAGAAACACACCCATTCTACTGGGGAATTAATAACTCTGCAGAGGATAACCATCAACCACTGAAATTGAATTTCGCTTCACCGAAGAAAACAACCCTGAACGGCCTCATAAAATTCCAAAATTCTTCTAGGGAACAACATACTCATCTGCAAGTAACAGCTTTACTAGGGAAGAATCAAAATCTAACCTGTCGGGGATACTCAGCTGGGGAATAATCTACCTCTGCTATAGATTGCCCCATGAGAAAATTGGTACCGACCTTTGCTTGGGGATTAAATTCATCAATATCCACCTCTAATTAGGGAATGAGTCAATGACCTAGACTCGGAGGGTAAAGGAGCCAAAACTTAGACTCTTTGGGGATACAACATTGCACTCGTTCCACTGCTGGAGAAATAAACCCAAATCTGCTTTTCAGGGAAAACTTCAATCCTAAACCTGTTGGGAACGCACAATCAATCTGCTCGGGATGGCTTCACTCTGTCGGGGATGTCCATCTCGACCTGCTGAGGATAATTTTGATCACATTTCGTTGCAATCCCAACCTGCTGCGATTCTAAGCTGCTGAGGAGAAACAAACTCAAACTGCACATATCTGCTGAAGAAATCTTACTGATTTAACAACATCACCACCTAAGGGAATACAGAGCACCAATCATGGAGAACTGAGATCATTTGAGCCTCGTGTCGGGGAATGTGACAACACATCACTGGGAACTAACATGCTAGGTATATTTAAGCTTTTTCTGGTTTTAGGGATAGGTTTATGATTTATTTCTGGTTAACAACAAAATGGATTTGAGGAGGAAATACTAGACGAGAACTAGCATTCGAGGCTAGACTACCAGACGAGAACTGGTGGTACAAGGGTTTAAGTTGTCAGACGAGAACTGACTTCTGGTTTGAGTATCAGACGGGAACTGATTTCTGGTTTGCCAGATGAGAACTGGACTTTTAAAACTGCGTTAGCCAGATGAGAACTGGTTAAACAGTGGGCAAGGAAAAGTTGACCAGACGAGAATTGGTTTAAAAGCTGACATGCACCAGACGAGAAATGGTATTCTAAGAAAGGTGGACCAGACGAGAACTGGTTAAAAGATGACAGGTACCCGACGAGGGATGGTATTCTAAGAAAGGTGGACCAGACGAGAACTGGTTACCGGTTTTCCAGACAAGAAATGGGATTTAGAGGTTTGCCAGACGAGAACTGGGCTTTGGAAATGACCTTGGTTACACGGTAGGTAACAAGTTTAGGCTGCAGGATAACGATCCACTGACAGCAAGGCTCTTTCGGAAGGTTAAGGTTATTTGGTGAGGGTAATGACACGATTCCCTGACACTCAACTCTTGCTGGAGAAATCAAACTAGCTTGAACAACTTGCCCTAGTGCAGTTCAACTTGCCCCAACCGACTCTTTGGGGAAGTTCAGAAAGTAGCTTGCCATGAGACGATCTCGAGATGGTTTGCCCCAGAATCTGTACAACAAAAGGACTCGTCCTTGATTAACCAACTCTCAGCATGGTTGGTTTTAATATACTCTTGAAGTATCTTGCCCTTGAACAAGCGTTGATACGACTTAACCTGATCTGATTGAATACCGGAGGGATCCGCCCTCAACTTACAGAAACTCTGGGCGATTGCCCCTGATTGGGTCTCGAGAAGATTCACTTATGACTAACTACTTCTTGAATAAACTGTCCCATGATCAAACCGACGCTTCGGGACTTGTCCTCAGACTGACTGATTCCAAACTCACTGGATATCAATGCCCCAGATTCACAGGGTTTCACAGTATACACAATTCTGATTCAGACTGCTGAACGATCTAGTCCTGTTCGATTATTCCCTATTGGAATTTCCTCCATGTCAACTACTGACATGCAATTAAAATTGTTTGCTCACGAATGGTAATTTTAATGCGGTGTTCATGCAGATTTTGAAAGGAATGTCACTTATCAAGTGTCGTGATAGTGAGTGACGAATGAACCAAAAGTTCAAACGTAGTGATGATTTGATTAGTGCAAGATACATCAAGGATATGATTAGCAAATCATGTAGGAGTCAGGTTACTCAACCTTATCGTAATGCGCTTTCAGATTAAACCCTGCCTCAATTAGGTCTTTTGAGGGTTGTATCGTGGTCGGGTTCACAGTTTATGAAACAAAGGATATTAGGCTCAAAGTATGATTTGTACCCACCCCTTCTACGTGATGATCTCCAATCCTAAGTTCAGTTAACTCGGCACAAGCGCTCACCTCTCCCAAAGATTTATTGAATGGTAGGAGTGATGGTTAAGGAACTCACAAGGTCTTCGGAGTGACAGTTACTCCTTTTGTCTTCTGTGTCTGTATCCACATGACTTTGCCATTGTTTGAGGATTTTTGTTTTAAGATCCTTTCATTTTCATTCTTTTGATTCCCTAATTTTTTCCTGGACTGATTCTTTTGAGTTCTTTTGATTTTGAAGTCCAGCGGGATGCCCTGATTTTTGCCTAAGTATTTGCTTTCCAGCTTTTCTTTTATTTTTACTTAGCAGGCTTTCTTCTTTTTTTTTTTTCTTTGAAACAAGTCGTGTGACACTGGTTGTCTTGATTTCTCCGAAAGGGTTGTAATTGTCTCACTCCTGACTAGTGAGGTTTAACCATTGCGGATGATGAGGTACGACCTCTTGAGAGGAATAATATGTGATTGGTCCATGAAAGGAAACACTCCTCTATAAGATTTGAACGCTCGGTCAAGCTAACTGACAACTACCCTGCCTCGGGTTAAGATTATGAGGGTTGAAAAGTCCAAAAGAAACTCCTACTTCTTGGCTCGAAGTGGTTAACTAGGGACTAACTCCTTATATCTCTAGTGGTTAGGGGATTTGAAAAAATGCCTATACATCATCAGTAGGGTTTTATCCGAAAGCATACGATCATCAATTATTGGTATTCAGTTTTCGTCATCCTCCCTCCTTGCTAATCAATAGTGATAAAGTGGAGTGGATAAAATGTGCATGTGTCTGTGCTGTGCAATAAATGAGCGAAAGCGACATGATTAACTCAAAAAAATCACTTCATTAATATTACCATTCAAAACACAGTGTTTAACAGCAAGTAGCAACTAACATAAAAGAAACTACAAATGCAAATGATAAAAAGTCTGAGGACTGCCAATGCTGAGGACGTCTGCCTGTTTGGACCACTGGCTTCTGGAAATAAACTCTGAATCTGTGAGGTCAGGCAGCTGAAAGATTGACATGAACAACCAAAACTCCTTATGGAAAGGAAATGCACCCTTTGTCGATCAACTGCTGCACTTTTTCCTGAAAAGCTTTGCAATCTTCGGTTGAATGCCCTATAGATCCGCCATGATATCCACACTGAGCATGGGGATCATACACTGGAGGGTAAGGTTCTGGCATTGGCTTAAGAGCTTTAGGTTCCACCAACGAGTTCTGAACCATATGTGGCAAAAGTTGGCTATACGGCACAGGAACTGGATGAAAAGGAGTATTCCTTCGTTCCAAATTGTTACGAGGCCTGTTCTGATTCTGATGCTGATTCTGATAAACTCGGCCACGGGCTCTGTGATTTGCATGAGGAGCGACCCGAAGTTTCTGATGTTGTGCCCTAGGCACAGTTGTCTGTCTAGAATAACGAGACACATAAGATATTAACTGCTGAGAAGATGAAGACCCAAAAGATTTCAACGATTCATCTTGAGAAAACCCAACATCTGTCATGACTGCATTGACCACGGTTTCGTCTTCAGCTTGAAAGCTACAAAGAGATTCAGTTTCACCAGCCTGACCGCTTGAAACATCCCGAATTCTTCCAGTTTTTACGCCATACTCAATACGTTCTTCTGCTCTTACCAATTCAGAGAAATTAGGTGTAATCCCAAGCATTCTTTCGAAGTACGGGCTCTGCAAGGAGTTTACGAACATGTCTGTTAACTCTCAGTCTAGAAGCGGTGATTGCACTCTGGAAGCAAATTCTCTCCATCTCTAAACATACTTCCTGAAAGGTTCATCATTCTCTTGAGACAATTCTTGCAACTGCATGCGACTAGGAGCCATGTCAAGATTATAGTCATACTGTTTCATGAAAGCTCTGGCTAAATCCACCCATAATCTGATCTGATTACTCCCTAAATGCATATACCAACTCAGAGATGCCCCTATCAGACTGTCCTGAAAACAGTGAATCATCAACTTGCCGTCGTGTACAAACGAAGTCATTCTTCTGCAGAACATCACCAAATGTTTCCTTGGGCAGCTATCCCCTTTGTACTTTTCAAACCTCGACGCTCTGAAATTCGGAGGTAACACTAGCCCGGAAACCAGACACATATCTGAAGCATTGAGACCAACATCATCTTTAACTTCCAAGGCTTTGAGTTTTTCATCCAACGCATGCAACCTCTTAGCAAACTCAAGAGCTCTTGGGTTTTCAGTCTTCACCACCGGAACTTCTCTTCGAGAAATCAACACAGAGGAAACACCATCCTGATAATCTGAAGTATCAAGAGAAGAAGAACGTTCACTTCGGACAACAGACTGTTCATACTGATCTTGGTCTTCAACAGAAAGTTGCACAGACTGAGCTTCATTTACGTTGCTCACTTGCGGAAAATCTTCATCAAGCAAAGAACCATACAGAGGATTGGTCGTCACAGTAAAACCTGACAAGGTATCAACATTCTGGAGGCCGTTCCCTGACATAGCTATCAACAATTCTCAACAAACTTCACTGCTTGATACTGCTTGATTTTGCTTCAACCCTTTGGTCGTCTTCCCATAATCAACACTTGCTCAGAATGGTCACTGGAGAATCACCTTCTGAAGCAAAACAAGGGTTGGATAAGAGCTCTGGCTAGCTGGAGAAATGATAGGCAAAAATGATGCAAGGATGCTTATGCAAATGCAATGCAAGATGCAGCAAACACGGGATCACAGCCCCCACAAAGCTCTGGATACTGCTGCGCTGCTGACTGAGTAAGTTCGCTCTGAAGAAACAACCAAAATACCGGGTTGGCTGGAAGTCAAGTTTCCTGCAAAAAACCTCCCAGTCACGGGTATGGACCTAAACTGACAAGGTACAACATCCTATGCGTTCGTCAGCGTCACGGACTTTCAAGAAATGATGATACATTCACCATTTCTGGTTTGGCATCATCATCTCCTGAAGAGGCCTCACTTAGCTGACTCACAAGTGATCGGTTCCCAGAGTCGACAATTCTCAAATCCAAAATCCCAACCGATCCTAAGGATCTGAAGGAAAATCATCAAATAAAATCTCGTCTGAGTGTGAATTTCATAGGGAATTTTATCTGCTAAGCAAATAGGCCTCCCACTAGTCTCCACTACTAATGAAAGATGTGTACTCAAGCCTGGGTATTGGCTTATCTCTCAGAGGAAGAACCACCCAACAGCCCAACAACAATAGATAAATAATAGTGCGAAAAAATTTAAATACAATAATGTACAAAATACAACACACACTATACACACCCACAAACCAAAATAGACAAGTGCTAGGATGGACTCGCATAGGGGATATTCATTTCCCCGGCAGTGTCGCCAGCTGTCGCTACTACGAAAAACAACCGGCGGAAAAAACAGAATAGTCGCCACTTTCGTTATTTATCCCAAAGAGAGGGAAAGGAAACGATCTCCAAAAACTAAAGAAAAAGGGAAAGACAAGGTCATCGCAACCATGTCTGGGTTCGGGAGTCGGTTTCACAAGGGGAAGTTATTAGCACCCCTCACGTCAGTCGTACTCGACGGGATCCACGCTTGGGTTGTCTAGACTATGGGTGAAAAACAATCTATCTACGGCTGCTAAAGCTAAACGGAAAGAAACTGACTTGATAGAGCGTCACGCTCTATGCCTACGTATTCCCTCGTGCAATGGGAAAGTCAGAGTCAACGTAGTTCGGGAAAGTAAGGGGGGAGATTGCTCGCCAAGACGTCACGTCTTGTGCCTACGTATTCTCATTTCGCATGAGAAATTAGAGCAAAACGTAGTTCAGGCTAACTACGGGTAAACAAGGGTGCTCTCGATCACACGGGGGTGAGAGGAAAGGTTGAAGATACTAGCGTACGCATTCTAGCAGTTAGGTGTATGCTGCTCGACCATGGGAGACTCAGGTGTTACCTGTTTGCGGTAGAACAAACGTAGTATGTCGGGTTTAGAGGTATGGGAACCTACGGGAACTAGAACTATGGTCTGGTCTCAATTGCGCTAGGGCAAGAGAAAAGGAAAGATTATTCGTCAGCGGGAAAGTCTCGATCGCACGGTGTCGCTACTGCGAAAATCAGCGCCGGCTGAACAGAAGAGTCTCCACCGTGCGTTATTTATCCCAAAGAGGGGAAAGGAAACGCTCGAGGTAAACCTACCGCAAAACGGGGAAAGGAATGGTTATCGCAACCAAAACCTGGATTCGGGAGTCGGTTACGCAAGGGGAAGGTATTAGCACCCCTCACGTCCGTCGTACTCGACGGGATCCACGCTTGTTTTCTGTCGAAAGGATTGTTATTCTATCTACTCTATAGGTCTGGGGTTAAAAGAAAAGAAAATGACTCGGCAAAGTATCGCACTTTATGCCTACGTATTCCCGTCTGGAACGAGAAATCAGAGTCAACGTAGTTCGCCTACCTACGGGAAAGGAGGGGAAGGTTGCTCGCTAGGATATCGCATCCTATGCCTACGTACTTTCATACCACACGAAAGATCAGAGCAAACGTAGTTCGGGCCACGTACGACGCAAGTCTGTCTTGATTGCTTTTATCTCCTTCTGAAAAAGGGTTTTTCTGATTAACAGTCCAAGCGGATAAAAATTGACGTTTTGATGAGTTCAGATTCTTTTACAGAAGAACTGTCTTTTATTGGGTTTGAAATCTTATTGTGTTTTTTGATTGTTTTAAGATGAGAAGAGAAACAGCAACTCTAACCTATGGTTGAAAAGGGAATCAAACTAACCTAATGTTATCATGCATGGGTTAAGACCTAATGTCTATCATGTTCCTCTCTTGCGCAGAGAGAAACAGAGATCCTAAGGGATAAACGGAAACAGAAACAACAGATACAATAAAACAGTAAAATATACATGAATGCAGCAGTACAAGCTAGGCAAGGGAGTCTCGCTCTACCTCGAACCTCGAAAACAACAGGCAGAAGCGAACGAAATTCACTTCCAACCTAACAGATTAATTGGCAAACAATACAGTCCGGGAAACTCAAACAATACATCAAAAGCTTCTAAACCGCAAAAATAAACAGTAAACAACAACTCTACACAGCAAGCTCCATCAACATCTATCTTCAAGTCATCTTCAAACATCTACGAGCTTCAAGCAAGCATTAATATTCAAGGAAAGAAACTCTAACAGTAAACACCTTCAACAGCTTCAAACAGCAGGGTTTCAAACAGCAGCAGTCACATGCACAGCTTCAACAGCACAGTCTTCATCTTCAAGCAAGGTCTCTATCTTCAATCTTTCATGTCTTTTCTCCAAATCAAACTCTCCAGGATGAGGAACAATCAACAAAATGAATTGGGATGCTAAACAGTTAGTTGACCACCAAAGGTGGCAAACAGACTGTTTAACAAAATGTAGAATGTTTCTCTCAAGAGTTCTATCTCCTAGACACTGTCACCAAGCCTTCCAAAGGAAGGGGGTGAGTATCCTAGAGAGACTCTGAATCATAGAGAGGGATGGAGGCAAACAAAGCCATCCATGTTTATGAAGCAAGTTTCTACTTTAAGCTCTACCTAGCTCCTAGTTCCTATAATCTTCAACAGCAGCAAGCAAGCCACAATCTTCATCAACTCTTGAAATTGATCTTCACTCCTTTTGTCTTCAATGGCTTCATCAACAAAGTCTTCAGCTCAAACCCAAACCCCAAGCAAGCCCAATACCCCCCCACAATCAAACAATAACCCTAGAAAGGGCACACCATACAATCAATCAAATACAAAAATATACTACAAGTATTAATATAATAGGGGGAAGTCTAACATTTTCTAAGGGATCTACTACACTTACCCATAATACCCCTATAGTCCCATCTTCTAATTCAACCTAGAAACCCAAAAATAAATTGTTTTGTTACACCTATGTTATGTTCAAAACCCTAATTAACTAGCCTAATATTTTCTAACTAAACTACCTAAAATAAATCCTAAAAAATTGGTACAAAAAACCAGGGGATACCTAATATCCATATCTAGTTATACTAAAAAGAATGGGGTGAAAATCCTAAAGGAAACTCTTAAACTAAATTCAACAATTGGTAGCATCAACTAAAAGAATTAAACAAAGCAATTAAATGTAAAAATATACAAAAAATATGAAAATGAAATAAAATGACAATTTTATGCTTTCATATTTTTCTTGACAGAAAATGGGAAAAAAAGTCTCATTAAAAAATAGTCATTTTTCAATTTATTATGGATTTTTAAAGTTATAAAAAATTTGGAGAAAATTTGATATGAGAGAATGATCATGGGGTGCCAATAGAAATTAAAATTCAGTTATTATGCACTTCTGAGCCCAGCATGGGGGGTGGCAATAGCGAAGCGCCTGGGCCCAGTTTTAAACTCAGAAAAACCCAAAATAAAATGAAAGAAAAAACTAAAACGCGGTGCAAATAGCATCAAATCATAGTACAAAACGTGATGGGCCTCGCGTAGGGGGTGTGGAAAGCAAATTCAAACTAAGCCCAATAGGTACACTAAGTGAAACGCCGTGTTTCACTTAGTGGCTGACTTCTCTCCCTTTCGTTTTGAATGCTGGCCGTGAGATCTATTCCAAGTCAACTGGTCAACCTGCGTATCGACGGTCTTGATTCCGTCTTCAACCTTAAGCTTCTAGGGTTTGCAGCAACCATGAGAACACAAGCTTCGTGCATGGAACTTCCTCACCTTCGTTCTCCCTCATCCCTCCACCATTTAACACGTTACAAGAACCAAACCTGCTCTATTTTTCACGTAGAATCCAACTGTAGCATTGATTTGCATTAAAACAAACTATATCGTGCAAACCGAACGGCATAACATCATGAACTCAAACTTTCTTCAATTTTCGATCATCACCAAACTCACCATTCTTTGTACAAAAACAATCCTTATGCCATACTGATCACAACTAGCTAATTATCTAAGATTATAACAGCCTAACCATCGTGTTCTATGCTTCAACAGAATTTATGCTCACATGTCAACCTCCATGAAATCTTGCCTAAAGCTCCAGAAATGATCATCTAACCACCTAAACCATGTTTAACCTAACAATTCTACATCATGCTACCTAATTCGAGCCAAATTGTGAGAAACACTAACCTGTTAAGAAGTTGAAAACAGATGGAGATTCTCTTCAATTCACAGCTTGCAATGCTCCAAGATCATTCAATGTGCTATAATCTTGACTTTGTATGCAACAATTCGAACTCAAACCACCTGGATCACCCTAACCGATTCTTTTTGCACTTGAAGAAGATAAACTTGCACAACACGATTCAGGCCACTATTCACTCAGATCTTGATTGCAATGTGATCACTGATGATTATTGAAGAGAATGGCAATGAAATCTTGAAGAAATGATGAAGAATTAAGAGGATTCGAAGGAATTTGCAAAAATGCAAGATGAAGTGAAACTATGAGTTTTTGATCCAAATGAAGTTCAACCCCTTCTTGGATCATCTATAGTGTTTATATAGATGAGGATAGAAAGTTCTGGAAGATGCTAGATTGATCCCATGAGAAATTATTCATATCATTGCATGAGAAAATGAAAATGGCCAAGTTGTAAAACCAGTTCTGCATTGCCTTGTTACAGCCCCTCAAAATCTCTTGAATTTCTCTTTTTTATGACAATTAGAGAGTGTAGAAACCATCCCTTGCCTTGCACCTTGGTCCTAGCTTGATTTGGCAAGTGTATCTTCTCTTACAAGCAACTTATGATAACTCCAATTTCTTGACTTCAAACCAAAAAACTAATATTGCCAATGATCTTAAAATGCAATTTACCTTCAAAATGGTTGGTCATATGCTTGGTTTTGCTTTTATATAAAAAAATCACAATTTTGGTCATTTAAAAAGGTATTTTTCCCTTTATAATTGGTCAATTTTGCAATTCTAAGTTCCATGCATTTCCAACTTGCCACAACCACTCTTATAGACTCAAAATTTCATTTGGAGCAAGTTTTATGTTGAACATTTCTTCATTTGAAATTTGGAAATAGGAGTTTTGGGCATATGCTTGAAATGACCTGTAATTCCATTTTCCCAAAATACCCCTGGCTTGCCAAGATCATAAGTAGAGTTCTACAAATCAGATGAAGGCATACCATACCTTTCTAGAAAGCTAAGATCATGAGGATCAACTTTCATGTTGGCCAGAAATCCATTTGAACATTCCTTGAGGGGTAAAAGTTGCTTGGAAGTCAAGTAACTTTCACAGATAAATTTCAGTGTCCTCAGATGACCTGTAACTTGCAAGAACCATAACTTGAGTTCTATAGATCTTCTTGATGCCTTCCACCACTAAAATTAAAGATCTTGAGATACTATACAAGTTTCATGTTGGCCAGGGATCCATTTGAGACTTGCATTTTGAATTATCTTGCTTGGAAGTTTGACCTGAATCAGGGGATTTTACATAGAAACCCAAATTTAGAAACTTCTCTTCTTCTTGATTTCTTTTAATTTCCCCTTGGAACAACCCCAAATACCTATACACATATCAAATGATGAACCCCACATCTTTCAACTAGACCTTGATGCCCTTCAATTAAGCATTTGACTTAGGGTTGACCCAGGGTTGACCCAGATGACACCCTAGTTGACTGTCTTCACTTGTAACTCTTGTAACCACATCAATGACTTGTCTCACTTTCAAAATGACCCTCTAGGTCCTCCATGATGTCTATATATCCTCCATGCCCTCAATTCATAGTCCACCACTTCTCTGATGATCTTCCCATGCCCTCAAGATAGGAGAGAGACCCACTGACTGATCCACTAGCTTCTCAAGCTTCAATTTCTTCCTGATGACTTGGATAAGATTGAATTTGAATAAGAACCTATTGATATGCTCATAGAGATAAGAATTGCACTTGGTCCCTTGTCAGATGACTTGTTATTCTATGCTATGCAAATGATTAGACTATATACATGACTTTTTATGCAAATGACAATGCAGCTGAAACATAAACCAAATGAAGTAGGTTGAGCAAATTTTAGGGTGCAGCAGCTGCCCCTATTCAAACGACTTGGACCCGACTGGGTGAAGAGCGAATGGCCTTCAAACATTCGAGGTACGAGACGGTTGAATACTAAGAACCCGGAAATTTGCCAACTGCAGAAATAAACTGCACAACTGTTCGGGGAACACTATCTATAAATCTGATTTCAACATTATATTTTCAATACTTGAATGAACTTATTGAATTCATTGGGAGAAGTACTTCTGTCAACAAAACATGACCCTGCCACTGATACAGGAAAATAACACCGTCATCACTACGGGTAATAATCTGGGAAAATAACAACACCGCCATCGCTACGGGTAATACTTTGTCATTACTACAGGAAATAACTCTGCCACCATTGCGGGAAATAACTCCGCCACCACTGCGGGAAAATAACTCCGTCACCACTACGGGAAAATAACTCCGTCACCACTACGGGAAATAACTCCGCCACCATTGCGGGAAATAACTCCGCCACCACTGCGGGAAATAACTCCGCCACCACTGCGGGAAATAACTCCGTCACCACTACGGGAAATAACTCCGCCACCATTGCGGGAAATAACTCCGCCACCACTGCGGGAAATAACTCCGCCACCACTGCGGGAAATAACTCCGTCACCACTACGGGAAATAACTCCGCCACCACTGCGGGAAATAACTCCGTCACCACTACGGGAAAATAACTCTGATACAGCTTTTCTGCCTATCTTCGCAGCAGTTAGCTCCATCAATCACATGGGTAACACACTATGAGTCTAGTCTTCCAATTTTCAGTGCTGACATGGCATCAAATCTGAGAAGGACTCTACTGGGGATTTTCTGAATCCACACTGCCAGGCAACTTCCAAAAATCGATTCACGAAATCTTTTGATGCTATCACAACAACAATCTTGAAGAAGTACTCCGCTGGAGGGGTAAGAGAAACTTAAACAAGCAACTCTGTGGGGAATAATGCCACAATTGACATTATCAATACATGTCTCACGCCGTGATCTTGAATGTTTGGTAATTAATTTGAGCAAGAGCTCGCTCCTCCTGCAAGGGAAACAACACTTGAAAACAAACGGTTAACCAACCTGACTTATGTTTCAGAATGCAGATGTTTGACAATGGCGTAATGCTCCATTCGACATGGAAATGCTACGCGTTTTTTTCCGGTGGATGCAAGTGTGACACTATATGCCGATGCAAATGCAGACTCGAACTGCTGGGATACAGAAAACCGCTTCAGCAAAATAAATGCTGAAGACAACGCCAACTCCGCCGGGGATAACCAGATGTCACAGAATTATTCCAGCAAAATAAATGCTGGAAGAATGAAGCCAACTCCGCCGAGGAATAACTGAATGCGCCAATCGTGGTTGGACTTCTGCTGGGGACAGCTTACCCGTGCCAATGAAAATTGGACTTTTGCTGGGGAGTGAACGGGTATCACACGGTATTCCGGCAAAATAAATGCCAGGACACACAACCAACTCTGTCGGGAAGATTTTTAATCTTCGAGTTCCACTGGGAGGAAAGAAAACACTTGCTGAACAAAGAGAGAACTCCGCCGAGGACGAAACGACCCTCTTGGGGAAAATCAACTGACTCCGCTGGGGGAGAGTAAACGACCCTACTGGGAAGGGTAGACTATCTGAGTACAACTCACAAGTTGGAAATATTTAATCTTCTGAGGCTAAACCACTCTGCTCGGGATGGGGGATCCTTGTGGGGGACACCACACTGTCTGAATACAGCCTTTGATCTTGGAATCGTCAATTCTGTTGAGGGTAAACAACCCTGCTGGAGAATGTCCTTCGGATAAGCTGCGCCTAGCTGGGGAATTTGATCCTTCTTCAGTAAGGAACATTGTCATCTCAGAAGCGCGACCTGCGTGGGGATTCACTTCAAGCAACGATCGAGTCTTTCCGTTACGAGCTTCTGGTCAGTACTGCAATCTTTTGATCGTCCACTTCGTATGGTCAAAAAACCTGTAACACCACAAACGAGACAAGACAAGTCTATGCAACCAAATCTATTCAGGTTAGTGTTAGTGACATCATCTTCAGTTAATTCAAAGTTTTAGCAATTATTGGCAAGGGCCAGCGATGTTATACACTTGCTAGTTTTATTAAACCTTGGCGTTTGTCATGTACAAAACAGTAAAGAACCAACATCAAATACTGAATAACATGTTTTATTGATTGGGCCCCTAAATGGGCAGAGTTTTGTACACGGGATGTAACTCCTGGAAAGAGGAAGCTACGCACAAAAAATATACAAGTATGCACAAGAAGCATAACTACAGTGACAAATCAAATTTGTACACATGTCGGCAACAGGATGCGGACGAACATCATGAGCTGATCCTCCTATGACTCGCCTGACTCTAGTGCTTTCCGGTATTCACACTTCCAAAGAGATTGTATCTGATAACCGACCCCTCAGGTATATTCTCCCATACCAAATGCGCACCGCAGTATCAAATTCGGACCGCAGTCATTTGCTTTTCAAATCCCTAACTTTTGCGTGAATCGCCCTTTACGGGTTTTCAGTTCACCGGGATACCCTTTTTTTTGCCGAAGCCGCCCAGTGTAGGTTTTCAACTTCGCGGGTGTACATTTTTTCAATTTTATCCCTAACTTTTGCCCAAACCCTTTCATTCTATTTTTGGTTCTCCAGGATGCCCCATTTTTGCCTGGACTCTCTTTTTTCTGTCCAGCGGGTCAATTTCAAGCAAAGTATTTTTTAACTGCGTCTGAATTCACAGGCGACGTAAAGTCTTCACCGTCCATGGTGGACAACAACAAAGCTCCTCCTGAAAATACTTTTCTGACAACGTATGGCCCTTCGTAGTTGGGGGTCCACTTGCCCCTGTGATCTGCCTGTGGCGGGAGAATCCTCTTTAGCACAAGGTCGCCCGTCTGAAAGCTCCGAGGATGTATCTTCTTATCATATGCTTTCTTCATTCGGCTCTGGTACAAACGACCGTATGCTAGAGAAGCTAGCCTCTTCTCATCCATTAAACTCAGCTGGTTCAATCTGTCTTTCACCCATTCTGCCTCGTCTAGTTGGACATCTCGTAATACTCTCAGGGAAGGAATCTCAACTTCCAGTGGTAACACTACTTCCATTCCATATACCAACGAGAACGGGGTTGCCCCAGTTGATGTGCGTATCATCGTACGATAACCGTGCAAAGCAAAAGGTAGCATCTCATGCCTGTCCTTATAGGTTACCACCATCTTCTGAACAATCTTCTTTATATTCTTATTGGCCGCTTCAACAGCGCCATTCATCTTGGGTCGGTAAGGGGAGGAGTTGTGATGCTCTATCTTAAAATTCTGACACAGCTCCTTCATCATTTTGTTATTCAGGTTTGAACCATTGTCGGTGATTATCCGCTCGGGGATTCCATATCTGCAAATGATATCTCTCTTGATAAACTTGGCTACCACCTGCTTGGTCACATTCGCATAGGATGCCGCTTCCACCCATTTGGTAAAATAATCGATTGCTACCAGAATGAACCGGTGTCCGTTAGATGCCGTCGGCTCGATCTTTCCAATCATATCGATTCCCCACATTGAGAATGGCCATGGTGACGACATCACGTTCAGAGGACTCGGAGGCACATGGATCTTATCTGCATAGATCTGGCACTTATGACACCTCTTCGCAAACTTGAAACAATCAGTTTCCATGGTTAGCCAATAATAACCTGCCCGCAGCAGCTTCCTCGTCATAGCATGCCCACCAGCATGCATACCATGTACCCTCATGTATTTCCTCCATGAGAAGCTTCGCCTCTTTCTCGTCTACACAACGTAGTAGCACCAAGTCGTGATTTCTCCTGTATAAGACACCGTCCGGATTCAGATAGAAATTACCCGCCAATCTCCTGAGAGTCTTCTGATCGTGACTGGATGCCCCAGCCGGATACTCTTTGCTTTTCAGGAAATTAAGGATATCAAAATACCAGGGTTTATCATCAGATGCTTCGTCAATGGCAAATACGAAGGCGGGTCTGTCAAGCCGAGAGATAACAATGTTGGGAGCCTCATTCCAGAAGTTGACTTTATACATGGAAGACAATGTGGCCAGGGCGTCAGCCATCTGATTCTCAGCTCGCGGTACATGATGTAACTCAACCTTGTCAAATAAGGGCAACAATCTCCTTGCGTAATTCATGTATGGTATCAAATTAGGCTGACGTGTCTCCCATTCTCCTTTTATTTGATTCACCACCAGCGCTGAGTCTCCGTATACATCCAGATTTTTGATTCTCAAATCAATGGCTTCTTCAAGCCCCATGATACAGGCTTCGTATTCGGCTTCGTTATTGGTAATCGGAAAGGTCAATCGAGCAGTAAACGGGATGTGCGACCCGTGTGGAGTAGTGATGATTGCCCCTATTCCGCTACCGTAGGCGTTTACAGCTCCGTCAAAGATCAACTTCCATTTGGAACCCAATTCTGGTCCTTCGTCCGACAACGGTTCTTCATAATCTTTCATCTTTAGGTACATGATATCCTCGTCAGGAAAATCAAACCTCATCGATTGGTATTCCTCAATAGGCTGCTCTGCCAAGTACTCAGATAATACACTCCCCTTTATAGCCTTCTGTGAGACATACTGGATATCGTATTCGGTGAAAACCATCTGCCAACGGGCAATTCTCCCCGATAATGCCTGCTTTTCAAATACGTATTTGATAGGATCCATCTTCGAGATGAGCATGGTTGTATGGTTCAGCATGTACTGCCTCAAACGCTTGGCGGCCCAAGCTAACGCGCAACAAGTTTTTTCGAGCATTGAATATCGAGATTCACATTCAGTAAACTTCTTACTCAAGTAGTATATTGCATGCTCTTTTCTTCCTGTCTCGTCGTGTTGACCGAGAACACAACCCATACTTCCCTCAAGAACCGTCAAATACATAATCAAGGGTCTCCCTGCCACTGGAGGTATCAAAACAGGAGGCTCCTGCAAATACTGTTTTATTTTATCGAACGCCTTTTGACAATTTTCATTCCATGTTACAGCCTGGTCTTTTTTCAACATCTTGAACAATGGCTCACACGTGGCCGTTAGGTGAGATATGAACCGAGCGATGTAGTTCAACCTCCCTAAAAACCCACGTACTTCTTTTTCTGTTTTAGGCGTCGGCATCTCTTGTATTGCTTTTATTTTTGCAGGATCAACCTCTATTCCTTTTTCGCTCACAATAAACCGCAGCAGTTTACCCGATCTCACCCCGAAGGTGCACTTGTTAGGGGTCAGTCTCAGCCTGAACTTCCTAAGCCTTTTGAATAGCTTCAGCAGATTCACCAAATGTTCTTCCTCCGTCTGGGATTTGGCAATCATATCATCGACATAAACCTCGATCTCTTTATGCATCATATCATGAAAAAGAGTCGTCATTGCACGCTGATACGTTGCCCCAGCATTCTTTAATCCGAAGGGCATCACTTTGTAACAAAATGTTCCCCAAGGCGTTATGAAAGTAGTCTTCTCCATGTCTTCTGGCGCCATTTTAATCTGATTATAGCCCGAGAAGCCATCCATGAATGAGAATACGGAGAATTGAGCAGTGTTGTCAACCAGCACATCGATGTGAGGAAGCGGAAAATCATCTTTCGGGCTCGCTTTGTTCAGATCACGGTAATCTACGCACATTCTCACTTTACCGTCTTTCTTTGGCACTGGCACGATATTAGCGACCCACGAGGGGTATTTTGTAACAGCTAGGAAACCAGCATCCCACTGCTTTTGGACCTCCTCCTTAATTTTCACTGCCATATCAGGTCTAGTTCTGCGAAGCTTCTGCTTAACCGGCGGGCATTCTTCTTTTAGCGGCAGACGGTGCACAACCATATCCGTATCCATCCCAGGCATGTCTTCATACGACCAAGCGAACACATCACTGTACTCTCTGAGCATTTCAACCAGTCTTCGCTTGACGTCACTCTGCAACGCGGCTCCTATACGGATGTTCTTTTCAACCCCTTCCGACCCCAGGTTAATGATTTCAATGACCTCCTCATGAGGCAAAATGACTCGTTCTTCTTGCTTTACCAACCAAGACAACTCTTCGGGAACGTCGCCATCTTCAACAATCTCTTCTTCGGCTTGAAATACCGGGTGCTCAAAGTCGAAATGAGTCATAGGCGGTTCAATGATGTCATCTGAAAATATTATCCTGCAAAAGGAATGGTTAAATGCTTCAAAATATGTATAAAGCGAATAACCACGTTGCCATTTTATTGTAAAACACAAAAACAGGAAAAACAGAGATCGCAATATTTGTACATGAAAAACGCCTTTTATTTAATGATTAAACAATGCAATGTACATAACAGCACGACCCTAAGCAAAATCACGATGCCCCGGGTAAAACACCGGATTGTTCAACAATTAAGAAAACAAAGTATTACTGTTTGGTAGCCACAGGAACAATCTCCTGAATAGACCAATTGCATAATCCTTGTCCTGGCACGCTCGGCTGAATCCAGGCGTCCATGTCGCAGTCACTGTCTCCTTCTTCGAAATCTGAGACAGCGTTGATGGCCTCGTGATACACTCCACTAGCTGTGATTGTTATTGGTCCTTTGAAACGGGGTGCCCCTACAGCAGGCGTTGACGACGACGGTTGATATCCCAGCCCAAATCTGTCCATCTTCACAGGAATATCCAGAACCTTGCCCTAGCCTTTTGTTTCACCAGTCTTCACTAGAGCCTGAGCCTCCTTGTATGACGAGACGACCACCTCTGACGCTTTACTCGGCCCGAGAGCTTTGTCTTTGATGCGCAACCCTTCAAAGGCTTGACAGGTGTCGCTTGCGCGAAAATAAGGTGCCGGCATGACAGAAGAGTCGCCACCTTTCGTTATTTATCCCTCAGAGCGGGAAAGGAAACGATCGGACAAACCTGACGAAAAAGGATAAGACAAGGTCATCACAACCATTGTCTGGGTTCGGGAGTCGGTTACGCAAGGGGAAGGTGTTAGCACCCCTCACGTCCGTCGTACTCGACGGGATCCACGCTTGTTTGTTTACTTGGACGGGTTGGTTTTATTCTATCTACCTATCAAGGCTGGCTGAAAAAGAAAAGAAAAATGACTCGGCAAAGCGTCGCACTTTATGCCTACGTATTCTCATCAGAGAATGAGAAATCAGAGTCAACGTAGTTCGGCCTACGAAGGGTTACGGGGGAAGGTTGAAGGTTGCTCACTAGGACGTCGCATCCTATGCCTACGTACTTCCACACTGTATGGAAGATCAGAGAAAACGTACTTCGGGAAACTACGGGTTATCTCCTGCTTTGAAAGAAGTGTTTTTTATTGTGTTTGCGATTTCAACCGCACTAGAGACTATGACTTGAGAGTGAGTGCGTCGCATGTCACCCAAAGGGTACCATACTAAACATCCAATCTCAGATAGCTTAAGGCTCGTAACGTACGAAAGAAATCATTCATTATTACTGTATCTTAAACTGTTTCGAGATGAGAAGAGAACAGGCCCAACTAGGAGGGAGACTATCAAGTCCTACTGTTGTCATGCCATGGATTCATCCTATGGTTGAGGTTTGAACAGGGAACTCCTAGATGTTGTCATGCATAGGTTTCAACCTAAGATTCTATCATCAAATCCTTATCAAAGGAAATGAGAGTCCTAAGGGATCATGTCAATGATACACCAAAACAGACAAAAGCATCAGCTTTAACAGTAAAATGCATGCAATGCAAGTGAGGGAGGAAATGTGTGTGGGGCTTCAGCCTCCACAAGCTCATCTCAACCTCAAGCCAGTCATGAAATAACAGTAATCATACTGAAACATAAACAACATGCTATCAAGCAATATACAGTAAACTGCAATCATACAGATAAAAGAAATGAAGTGCCATCAGGCAAACAAACCACATGCTTGAGAAAGAAATCATCTAATCTAATCTCTACTCCTAACCCAAAACAGAATCCTGATCAAATCTAAGCAAAGCCCTAAAGCAAAAGCCTAAACCAGAGAAAACAATCCCAGTCTTCAAGCTTCAAAACAAGCTTGCCAAAGAAAGGGAGCTAAGTAGGCAGACTCATAGTGCCTTCCTCAGGAACGCACTAGGAGGCTTATACTCAGGAATCGTGTCCTATGTGGCTCAACAACTGTGATCAGTTTACATTCCTCCTCAGGAGCAATTAAACTCACATGAAGGCTCCAACATCACTGGATACTTAAGAAATCCTATATGAACTAGTGGAACTAAGTGAATAGACCCATAAGACCTTCCTCAGGAAAGTACTAGGAGGCTTCCACTTAGGAGTTGTATCCCATGTGGCTCAACAACTGTGATCAGTTTACATTCCTCCTCAGGAGAAATTAAACTCACAAGTTGGCTCCAACATCATTGGATACTTGAGAAATCCTAGATGAACTAATGGAACTAAGTGAATAGACCCATAGGACCTTCCTCAGGAAAGTACTAGGAGGCTTCCACTTAGGAATTGTATCCCATGTGGCTCAACAACTGTGATTAGTTTACATTCCTCCTCAGGAGAAATTAAACTCACATGTTGGCTCCAACATCATTGGATACTTAAGAAAGAGGTGAGAAGAGAGAATGAAAGTCATTCATAGTGCCTTCCTCAGGAAAGTACCATGAACTTCCCTCAAACTTTAGGATCTCAAACCTCACAAACAGAGGACAAGCTCCAACCTATGGGTCTCTGGGTCTTGATCTTCAATCCTCTCCTTCATCATGCTCCTCAACAAGATCTTCAAAACAAACTAAGCCCCACAACAATTCCCCAAAGATAAACCCCAACAGACAGACAAATAACCACAGAACAGTCAATACAATCAGTCAACTTCAGAAAATACCTAAAAATACTAAAGCAAGGGGGAAAAATATAACAATCACTCACAAGGGTCTATAACATCTACCCATAACATCCCTATATACCCATACCCAAAAATCAAATCAAAACTCTCCACAGAAAATGAATTATTTCACCTATGCATCCTTAAACCCTAATTTTGATACCCTAATGCTAACCTAATTGAACTGATCAAATTTTAATCTAAAAATCAAGAATTAAATCCTATGGGAAACTATGATTCAATATCTAATCACACCAAAAAGAATGAATTAAAAATCATAAGGGAAGGTCCTAAAAGAAATTCTACAAAATTGAGTATCAAACTAAACATTATAAAAAGCTATTTAAATGAAAAATATACTAAAAATATTAAAAGAAAATAAAATTCCAATTTTATTTATTGATATTTTTCTAGACAGAATTATGAACATGTAGAAAAAACAAGAATTAAAAAATACTAATTTTCCTATTTTCTATGAATTTTATAATATGCAATAAAATATAAAAGAAATGAAAATAAAAGAATAAAAGAAAAAGGGGAGGGGGTGTCAAACTGAATGCGCCCAGTTATTTATTAGGATGGGCCCAGGAAGGGGGGTGCGCCTAGCATGGCGCGCCTGGGCCCAATTGTTATCAGAAATCACTTGAAAAAAATAAAAAGAAAAAAAACAAGAGCACGGTGCATTTAGTAAGGAATTTTAGTTTAAAATTGGATTGGGCCGAGTGAGGGGGTGTGGGTATCAACGTTTCCATTAAGCCCAGAATCTCCATTTAAATGAAACGGCGGCGTATTGGCTTCATGGCTTCCCTCCGTTTTAAGTTCAAATTGGGACCGTGCGATTAGAGTAAGAAGTCAAATATCCAACGTGATTGGACGGTTGAAGGCCATCGTCCCCAAAGGACTTAGGGTTTGCAGGTTTTGCAGAATCCATGCATGAGATTTCAAGCTCTTCGTACTCCCTCGTATGGCCATGAAATTCAAAGATTCCAAGAGCAAAGATGCTCCATTTTTCTCCAAGAATACAATGGAACCGATAGTTTCTCCTGAAGCTCCCTAGAATTCGCAAACAGAATGCACGAAAACTAGGGTTCCACCAATTTTCTCTGTGATCAACCTTAATTAAACTCAAACCTAATGATCCAAACTTGTTATACATGTTACCCTAACCAAACTATGCTGTATCATGATCATTAAAACTCCATACACGGCTTGCTCTTGGAAATTAAAGAATTGGTGACCTGCCATGGAACTCCATGGATCCCTCTCAAATCCTCAGAAAATCATCAACTATCCTAGCATGTTAACTTTAGACCTAGGAAACCAACAGAAGACACATAAATATGGAGATATAGGGCAACTTACCAACCTGTCAAATGGTGATGGTAGAGGTGTGTAGAGATGAATTTAGAGCTTGTAATTGATGCCAAACACTCCTCTAATGGAGTATTTGTTTCTGTTTGCAAGAATCTTGAAGAAGGAAGCTTGTAATGGAAGATTCGAGTCTTGCTTGATTTTGAAGAAAGCTTTGAATATTCCTTTCTCCCTCACTCATTCACCAATGGATTCACCAACCTGACCAACCCCTAATCTCACCTTGATCCACTTAATATATAACCATCCATGGAAGACTCTAGAACCTCCTAGAAAGAGCTAGAATACCATGGAAAGTCTCATGTAATGACATATTGGATTATCTCCTTTCATGCATTAAGACATTCAATTTTGCTTTAAAATCTCCTTACAAGAGATATTGAGAAGGAATGTGATGAAAAACAAGCATTTCCTTTGCTTTATGTGAAGTTTCTCATGGGTTCCTTAAGATGCAAGAATGAACTTTTCAAAGTAGCCCCCATTTTAAGACCTCAAATCAAAATTCTACTTGAACCATTGATTTTAAAATGATGTTTGGATTCAAAATGACATATTGGATGACCTATTTTGGATTTGTGGATCTCCCAAACCAATTTCCAACTTGGATTCATTTACTTTATAAGTCATTTTTAGGTCATCTTTACCCAATCTTGAAAATCCTTGCTACAAGCTTTTTCAATAACTCATGACCTCTTAAAATCTCATTTTGAACAACTTTGATGTTTTGAGTTTTTTCATTTGAGGCTTGGAAATAGGAGATATGGCCTTTGCTTAAAATGACCTATAATCACCAAATGACCAAAATACCCCTGTCTTGTTCAAACCATAAGTTGAGTTCTACAAATCCTATCAAGGACTCCTAGTACTCTATAGAAAGCTAAGAAGATGCTCTTCAACATTCATGTTGACCAAGAGATCATAGGAATCATCCTACTAGGGAAAACATTGTCTGCAAGTTGGGTGACTTTCAAGGACCTAGATTCACACACCTCAGCTGACCTGTAATTTGTCAAAACCATAACTTGAGCTCTGCACATCCTATCAAGGACTTCCACAACTCAAATTAAAGCTAAGAACAAGATCTACAACATTCATGTTGTGGGGAAGATGAGATATCAATCACATCTTGAGCTAAAACTGCCTGGAAGAAAGGGATCAAATTAGGGTTTTTTCACTGACAATCCTTGGAAACCCTGACTTGAAACTTCTCAAACTCCTCAATCATGATGAGTTGGTATAGGAATCATCTTTATAGCATCTCCATCATTCCATGATCTCATGGCCCTTGGATTAGGTCTCAACCTTCTCCAAATCTTCAGCTGATCTAGGATTGACCCAGTCAAAACCCTAATTATACCATTCATGGTTGAATCTTCTGAATTCTTGCACAATGACCTATCTGGGCTTCATGATGGCTTTCAAGACATATCATAAACTTTCCCAAAGCTTCACATTCATTCTCAAAGTCTCAGAATCATCTGAAGAGTTCCCACAACTTTCAAGCTATGAAGCACACAACCTTGGTTTCAACCAATTCCTCTGAGGATCTCTTGAACTTTCTGATGAAGGTATCAAACTTCAAACACTTGATGGGTAAATAAATGTTGGTCAAATTTTGGGGTGCAACAACAGGGTGTTTCATGAATCTCGCCGCCGACTTCTACGTACTTGAATGAAGACAGATGGCTAACCAATATATCTTCTTCTCCACAAACCGTGACCACACTGTCCCCTACCATGTATTTCAGCTTTTGGTGCAAGGTAGATGTGACTGCCCCAACACCATGGATCCATGGTCGTCCGAGAAGACAGCTGTATGCTGGCTGGATGTCCATAATGTAAAATTCAGTTTCGAAAATCTCCGGCCCCACCTGCAGAGGTAACGTTATAGATCCAAAGACTGTCCTTCGTGTACCATCAAATGCCCTGACCACCAAGTCACTAGGCGTACAGATGATTCCCCTGATGTCCAATTTCATCATTGCTTTCTTTGGCAGCACGTTCAAGGATGATCCGGTATCTACCAGTACGTGGGACATGACTGAGCCCCTACACTCAACTGAGACGTGCAATGCCATGTTATGCTCTCTCCCCCTCGGGGTCAAATCGAAATCCGTAAATCCCAAGCTATGGCCTGCGTTCACGTGCGCCAACACCCCCTCCAACTGATTCACAGAAACATCTTGGGGTACAAACGACGTATCCAGAACTTTCAACAATGCATTCCTATGAGCTTCGGAACACAATAGCAACGACAGTATGGATATCTTTGATGGCATCTGTTGAAGGTGCTCAACAATCTTATAATCACTCTTACGAATAAGGCGCATAAACTCTTCTACATCCTTCAATGACGTTTCTTTTTCGTTCCTTTGCACAGGGACATCCTCATTCATCTTTCCTTTTCCTTTCGCCAGTCGTTCAGACTCTACCTCCGGCGATATAAAGATTCTCCCACTTCTCGTCATCCCTCCGGTACCGACGACATTGTCTACAACCACAACTGGCTGTTTATTAATATCAATTTTCACCCCATCACAGTATGCTTCCAACCCATAGGTCCAGGGGACTGCCTTAGTGCTCTCATAAGGGATTGGTCCTGCCTTGGTGATAGTGATCGGCGGTCGCCTGGATGGCGCTGTTATAGTTATCATTTTTCGGGGAATTGTTATGGTAGCTACGTCACTTTGCTCTTCCACTGATAACTCTGCAGGCTCTTCAACTGCCGTTCTATCGAATTGTAATGTGCCTCCATCTATCAAGGTCTGAATACCCTTCTTCAATTCAGCACAACTCCCATCTTGGGTCCAACACTCTAAACAAAACTCATCGCAGCCCGGATACACACCTCCTTTCAGTAATCTGCTCTTTATCTCACACAACGGTGTCTTGAGGTCATCCACATTCGTGATCAAGTTCAAACCCTCCTCGGCTAAAATAGCATTTGCCCCATGGTTGGGCATGGGCTTTTGTACTATGTTCGGACCTGCTTTCCCGAAATTGATAGCCTTGCTATCCAACAGATCTTGTACCACATGCTTGAACGCATGGCAACCCTCTATGTCGTGGCCAGGGGCCCCGGAGTGGAATTCATAGTGCTTGTTCGCGTCAAAGTCGTACGGCGGAGTGCCTGTTACTGGCGCCATAGTCCTCTTTTCCACCAAGTTCAAACCCAGTAACGTCTGTAGCAATTCTGCATACGTTGAAGGAGGCGTTTCAAACACCCTCCTTGGTTTGCCCCCCTGGATTCTGCACTGGGCAGGATGTACCCCCTGTTGTGGCTGCTGCTGCTGTGGTGGGACTGGTTGTTGCTGAAATGGAATTATGACACTTGCCACCTGTTGCGGATGATTGTACTGATTTCGCCCTCTGCCCCGGCCTCGGCCTCGGCCCCCGAATACTGCACTTGCATCGCCTTGACGGTGCCCACCGAAAGCCCTTCTGTTATCGCCAGTTGAAGTGGATTCCTCAGCTTGGAATCTTCCCAGTTTAATATTGCTTTCAATCTTCTCACCCATCAAGATTAGGTCCGAGAAACTGCCCAAGGAAGTATGAAACAACTTGTCATAAAACACACCAGTAAATGTTCCTATGAACATATCATTCATTTCTTTGTCATCTAAAGGAGGATGAACTCGTGCAGCTAGGTCGCGCCACCTTTGCGCATATTCTTTGAAACTCTCATCTTTCTTCTGGGACAACCCCTGCAATTGGACCCGGTTGGGGGCCAAGTCGCTATTGTACTTATAATGAGCCACAAACGCTTTGGCCAGCTGCTTCCAAGTCTTTATCTGAGTTGGCTCCAACCCCATGTACCATTCAAGGGAAGGACCAAACAAGCTGTCTTGAAAGAAATGCATCAGCATTCTCTCATCGTTTGAATAAGCCGACATCCTTCTATAGTATGACCGCACATGCACCTTGGGACAGGTATCCCCCTTGTATTTGTCGAATGTGGGAGCTTTGAATTTTAGCGGTACCCTCAGACCAGGCACCAGACCCATTGTGGCCATATCTAAACCAACAGCACTTTGATTCACGACACCTTTCATCTGCTCCTCGAGCATCCTGATTCTCTGAGAATCATCCATGGGACCTTCAAAACCTCCACCAGAGAAAGCATCTTCTTGCTGATCTTCTAGCCAATTACCATTCCCATTTCCGTATCCATCGTACCCGTTGTTACGGCCGAATCTAGTTTGATTCATTACAGGGCCCCGCCCTCTGTTACCATACCCCGGAGCGACTCCGGCAGGTCCAAAAGACATTATCCCAGCACCATTTCCATTACCTAATCCGCCATAACCTTGATTAGTAATACCAAATCAGTCATGTCCGAAGCCCTGAGCGTTGAAGCCGTACTTCCCAGCATGATCAAACCCCTGGTCATTAAAGCCAAATCCGTTGTTACCGAAGCCATTACCTCCCATATTATCACCACCCAGATTGACATCTCTGAACCCAACGTTGTTGACGACAGTCTCGTTACCGATTCCTGCGTTACCGTTCCCGGCGGTAGCGCCATTGTTCACATTGGCGGCAAGTATGTTCACCACCGGTGGAGCTACCGGTGTAGGAGTACCATCCCCGTGAATAGTGTCAACTCGCACAGAATTATGGTCTTCGTTTCCGTGCCCGGCATTTCTCATCAGCAAAGGTTGCACCAAAGCTTGCAAGTTCTCCTGGACTTTCACAATGGTCTCCATTGTCTGCATGAATAGCGCCAGCTTCTCACGCATGTCCTGCATTTCATTCTGCATCTGATCCATAACTCTTCTGCAGTTGGTACGAGTAGAGTATCGGTGCGGGCGTTGGCTTTCAATCCTGAAAAGACCTGTACGGTGCAGGAAATGAGATACAGTTCAATAATCACCTGTAATGCAATATGAATGTGAATGCAATGCAATATGTGTCTGTGCATTAGGGAATATCATTCCCCGATTCTAGTGTGAACATGTCAGTGTGGTGACAGTGACAGCAAGTCGAAGCTCGGAGCTGAATCATAGAAAACACCTCATATATTGCAGAGGAATCCATTAAGCTAGGAATACAATATTAATGAGTGTACAATAAGAAGGCATGACCTCAACCAACAATCCTGGTGATGGTCAGCGCAATGCAAATAAAGCATACACATTAATACATGAAATGGTCAAGTGCTCCCATATGCCTGGTACTCCTCTAGTAACCTCTTAGTCTCTGGATGACTTGGTCGGGTAAGCAGGCCCTCAACAAGTAGATCTCTTCGCTAGAGAACGCGTCGTAAATCACCAGCAGATTCCTCCCAGGCCCCTTCTCCGAAGCGATCATCTAGCTTCCGTTTCTGAGGCACAGCCTCTTTCTTGCCCTCGATGGCCTTGTTCAATGCGTTCTGAAGACTATATCTTGCCATCACCTCCTCTTCATACTTTTTAGTGCTAGCCTTCAACTGTTCTTCGAGTTCAGAAATTTGCTGCTTCAATTTGTCCTCCCTCTTTTTGTTGTTGGTTAGTGTAGCATTCCACGTTTTGTTACAAGAAGAGATTTCCCGGTGAGCGGCATCGAGTGCTTTCTTCTTGGACTCCAACATATCATGAGAGCTTCTGAATTCTTTCCCTAGGCGTTCACGCTTCTTTTTCTCTTCGGTCAGTTCAGCACCTAGCATGTTTACTAACTCAGTCTGTTGTCGGAAAGAATGCACAACCTGGTTCTTCTCACTACGCATCTGAGCCAGTTCCTTTTCTAACTCTTCATTAGCCAACAACAAGGCTTCCTTCTCTTTTACAACTTGCTCGTAGACCTCCATAGTAATGGTGGTTGGTTCCTCTATTGGAATATGAACATGGACTGGTGCAGCTGGAAACGGCATTAGCAACTGTTTTGCTCTCTCTTGGATCCAAACTTTGTATGGTACATAAGCCTGACAATCATTCTTCCCCAATAGTGGTTTCCCTCTTCTGTTGATACGCATCCAAGCGTGCTGAAGCTTGGCTAGTAACTCTCCATTCAAGTCACCGGTGAAGTACAGAGATTCCTGTACTTCTTCCTCCCTAGGTGGGTTCTTCAATGCGTATCCAAACTGGCGAACAAACAGAGACGGATTATAATTGATGCATCCTTTCCTTCCTATCAAGAGCACGTTCGGATACCCAGAGCAACTGAAGATAAGCTCAGACCCCAGCAAGTCTCGGTCAAACCATTCAATGTCTTCAGAAGATAGTCTCATCAGGCGCTCCGGCCAGTCAGCTGTAGTTGCACCATCTACAAAAGGTCCCTTTAGGGGGAGGTGGCTCTTAAACCACATGTACAGCAAAGGCACACAACAAGAGACGTTTTTGCCTCTCCTATTCTCATTTTTGTAATGCAGCGAATGGTAGAAATCCCCGATCAATGTGGGTACAGGGTTGCTAGCAGCAAACAAATGAAATGCATCAATGTCCACAAAATTCGGGAAATTGGGAAACAGCACTATCCCATAGATGCACAGAGCCAAAACAGCGTTAAAGACTACCCAGCATCCATTCTTGGCGTATTCCTGAGCTTTACCAATCAGAAACTGGAGGGAGAAGCCTGGAACCCCGCGCCAAGAAGTCACCAATAACTCAGAAGCGTCCATGTGTAAAGCCACTGCTAAGTCCTCTAACTTGGGCTCAGCGTCGAAGTGAATGAAAGGAACCTTATTCTGCACTGGTAGCTCAATAAACTCCGCGTACTCTTCCATGGTAGGCCCCAAAATAAAGTCAGCAAATGTGAAACATCTCAAGACAGGGTCATAGAATTGCATCAATGCATACAGCCCATTCAGTTCAACATCAGTTGGTTTGCGAACCAATCTCAACAGTCTTCCGTAACTCTGCCTGAAGCTTCTCCGGACATCCTCATCAGCAAGGGAAATCAAACCAAGCAGGGGAGTAACATCAGGGATAGGTAACTTGTAGGCAACTGTCATTCTCAAACCAGCCATGATCAATAATCAGAAGTCCGGACACTAGAATCAGGGAATATGCAAATGCACCTGCAGCACAGACACACGTTAATGAAATGCGATGATAATGGTTATGCAGACAATGCAATGCAAATAAAATGCAACAGGGACCAAGTGCTCCGACTGAGAAGCCCAAATCACACCAAGAACAAAGTCTCCAACAGACCCTCCAATATGCTTCAAACCATGGTCTCAGACAGACCCCATACATAAACTCCAATCAAGCCTCAGACCCAATAATCAATCCAACTTGGTCTCTGACAGACCCCAATAACTGTCCATAGGTAGCCTGAATCTCAAATCAAGAAACAAACCGGTATCTGGAGGTCTAGTTACCTGCATAGCCCCAAACCCTCTCACAGGTAGGTGTCCTAGTAACTAACAATGGTATGGCATCCTATGCGGTCGTCGGCGTCACAGACTTTCAGGGTTGATGATACGATTCCCAGAAGGAGTGGCATCATTAAATCCTGAAGAGGCCTCACTTAGCCAACTTCCAATTGATCGGTTCCCAGAGTCGACAATCCAACTAACCAGCAACCCGAGCCACCCAAAGGGTAGGACAGGAGGCCAACCAGAAGAACCTCGTCTGAGTGTGGATTTCGCGGGACACTAGGACATGCAAAGCATGTGCGCGCCCACTACTTTCCACTCTAATTCTAGGTGCACTCAAGCCCAGGTCCGGCTTATCTCTCAATCATAGAACACCCGTCACACCCCAATACAGCAATAATAACAATAATATAATGCTGAAAGTAAATGACTGAAAAGTAAATCCATACAAAATCCTCGACGAGAAAACAAGCGTTAGGATTGACTCGCTTAAGGGATGTTGGATCCCAAATGCATGAGGAACTATCGCAGTCCTTAGCAGCCAGGGGACGTTGGGTCCCTAGCAGAGTCTCCAGCTGTCGCTACTGCGAAAATCGGCGCCCGCTGAACAGAAGAGTCGCCACCGCGCGTTATTTATCCCAAAGAGGGGAAAGGAAACGCTCGAGGTAAACCTACCGCAAAACGGGGAAAGGAATGGTCATCGTAACCAAAACCTGGATTCGGGAGTCGGTTACGCAAGGGGAAGGTATTAGCACCCCTCACGTCCGTCGTACTCGACGGGATCCACGCTTGTTTTCTGTCGAAAGGATTTTTATTCTATCTACTCTACAGGTCTGGGGTTAAAAGAAAAGAAAATGACTCGGCAAAGTATCGCACTTTATGCCTACGTATTCCCGTCTGGAACGAGAAATCAGAGTCAACGTAGTTCGCCTACCTACGGGAAAGGAGGGGAAGGTTGCTCGCTAGGATATCGCATCCTATGCCTACGTACTTTCATACCACACGAAAGATCAGAGCAAACGTAGTTCGGGCCACGTACGACGCAAGTCTGTCTTGATTGCTTTTATCTCCTTCTGAAAAAGGGTTTTTCTGATTAACAGTCCAAGCGGACAAAAATTGACATTTTGATGAGTTCACATTCTTTTACGGAAGAAGTGTCTTTTATTGGGTTTGAAATCTTATTGTGTTTTTTGATTGTTTTAAGATGAGAAGAGAAACAGCAACTCTAACCTATGGTTGAAAAGGGAATCAAACTAACCTAATGTTATCATGCATGGGTTAAGACCTAATGTCTATCATGTTCCTCTCTTGCGCAGAGAGAAACAGAGATCCTAAGGGATAAACGGAAACAGAAACAACAGATACAATAAAACAGTAAAATATGCATGAATGCAGTAGTACAAGCTAGGCAAGGGAGTCTCGCTCTACCTCGAACCTCGAAAACAACAGGCAGAAGCGAACAAAATTCACTTCCAACCTAACAGATTAATTGGCAAACAATACAGTCCGGGAAACTCAAACAATACATCAAAAGCTTCTAAACAGCAAAAATAAACAGTAAACAACAACTCTACACAGCAAGCTCCATCAACATCTATCTTCAAGTCATCTTCAAACATCTACGTGCTTCAAGCAAGCATTAATCTTCAAGGAAAGAAACTCTAACAGT
>OZ012735.1:621337820-621387179 GCA_963859935.3 Lathyrus sativus | reverse complement strand
CATTTTAATTGTTTTAGTTAGTTTGATTTGAGTTAATTAGTGTTAATTTCCGTTTTACTTAATCAACCTTGTCTTCATTAGCTTTTAATTTTCGTTTAGTTTAATTAATTAATAATAAGCTTTATTAATTAATAGTTCTTTTGTTTTAATCAATGCTAATCACTCTGTTTTAGTCAAACATTGCAGTCCATTAATCAAGTTTGCAGGGCCACTTGGCAGTTTTCGCAGGCCTAATTTGGTGTAGGCTGACACTTGTCAGCACTTTAAATACCCTCATTAATGATGTGACACGTTTCCCAAGATGCCATGCAAACGTCGGAACACATTGCCGGAGAAATCCACTTGGATCAAACTCTCACCGGATTTACGCCGGAAACTTCATACTCCCACCGGAAACACCATCCATATTCATCCGTTCACCAAATTTTCCCAGAAACTCAAACAAACTTCAACCGTTCATACCATTTTCCAGCAAAATTTCTCACAACCTCCATGAACATTCAACCATGTTCATGTCATTTTCCAGAAACTATGAACACTTAACACGTTTTTCCCAGATGTTCTTGGATCTTCATCCGTTCAAGAACATTCATCTCCCCATGCACCTTCATCATCTCCAGATTCAACTAAATCTGTACCAAACTCATAAATCTCACACAATCTTCAGATCTACCATAATCAACAGATCCAACTCTTCTCCGTTCACAAATCTTCAAACGATCTTCAGGTTTCTTTCTAGAACTTCATCTTCAAGGATCATCACTCAACCATTAAAAACTCTAACAAAACTCCAGATCTACCCTGATTTCAACAAACTCTGAAACTTCAACATGCAAACCACAACTCTTGCCATCCATGAAACTTCGCAAATCTCCAGATCCATCCACAACAACATGCATCTTCAGATTGTCGCATCCATCATCCATCTTCATATAATCATCAACGCCATTTCCAGACCTTCAAATCCTCTCGTCAACAACACCAGATCTAAACGCCAAGCACACCACAGATAGGAAACTCCCACCGTGTTCAATCTCTTTCGCTTTTCTCCATGAGATCTCCTCCAATCATTCGTCAGATGCAGTTGTTTTCCAGATCAACCGAGTTACGTTTTTTCTTGTCTTTTGTTTAGTTTTGTTGTTCTGTTAACAGAAAGGCATGAGGTCGGAGAAAGAAGAGTTTGAGGTAGGGAGACAGAAGAAGTTTCATCGACGGTGGAAGTTGAAGGAGGGGAATTAGGGTTCGTTCAAACCTGAGTGAAGAGGATGAGAAGCTCGTGGACCTCCTGGCTTGGTTAGTGGGCATGTGGCCCAATCACTTCATTTTCTAAGTCCATACCCCGTTCTCCGTGGATACACCACTCCTGGTTTGTTGCTGTTTGAGATTTTGGTTGGGCTTAAGGCCCAACCGTGTGGCATCTGGACCGTCCCCCCCCCCCCCCCCCCCCCCCCCCGTTTCTGCGTGCACCCCCTTTTTTCTATTTGTTTTTTTGTTGTGATTGTGGGCTTAAGGCCCACTGTGTGTTCTTTTTGCTGCTGCTGTAACTCCTGCTCACTGCTACACCCCCCCCCTCCCCCCCTCCCCGTTTTTTGTGTTTTATTTTATATATTTGCTTTGTATTAGAATTTTTTACATATATATATATATATATATATATATATATATATATATATATATATATATATATATATATATATATATATATATATATATATATATATATATATATATATATATATATATATATATATATATATATATATATATATATATATATATATATATATATATATATATATATATATATATATATATATATATATATATATATATATATATATATATATATATATATATATATATATATATATATATATATATATATATATATATATATATATATATATATATATATATATATATACTTTACTATTTTTCTATCAAAAATTTATAGTATTTTCTTTTATAGAATATTATATGCATATATTTATGTTATATAGTTTTTTATGTATTTTATTCTCTCTTTATATTTTTAATAATTTCTTTTTCTTATTGGAAGTTATTTTCTATTAAAATTGAGTTCTCATCTCCTTTTGTTATTAATTTTTTCTCACCATTTCATTTTTGTAGGTCGATGACGAGACCTCTGTAAACCATTATAAATCAACTTGTTGATGGATGATGTAGGATCCGAGACCGCTTTTACTCTCCTCATCTTTTCTTCTTCTTCTGATTTTATTTTGCTTTTCTGCTGTGTTGGCCGTGTGACATGATTTAATCGAAGAATGATTCTCAATATCATTTCTCCATCTTGTCTTAGACACGGATATCAATACGCTACCTATTGGGGTTTGACTTCTTTTATAAGTCGAATTATGACAGTTCAGCGTCACATTGTTTCTGATTTGAAACATCATCATCAAGGATAAAAGAGTAGAGCTTGGAAATGGAATTTGCACGCAAAAGTCAAGGGTCAACGGAACCACTCCGTTCGGTAACATTGTTTTTATTTCACTTCTTTCATCTCTTTCTTTTCAACCGTTGAGTGTTGTGAGTATTCGTTAGATACGTGGGAAATGGTAATTGAGTGGTCACCTCTCAATTTCCTAGAATGTTTAGTATATGTACTTAGGACAATATGCGACGCATTCGCTCCTACGTCTAGGACTTCGCGTGTGTGTCCTGGTTCAGACCTTTTCTCTCACGTCCTGGCGATTAAGACTTCCCCTTTTCTCTCGTGTTCTGGCGATTGAGTTTCCTTCTCTTGCCCCTATGCAATCGAGACCATTTTTTGTAGTTAGCTGAACTACAACTGCTCTGATTTCTCGTACCAGACGAGAATATGTAGGCATAGGATGCGGTATCCTAACGAGCACACTAACAACTAACTTCTCTGTCCTCTCGCTGCCGTACGATCGAAACTTTCTCGCTGACGAATAATCTTTCCTTTTCTCTTGCCCTAGCGCAATTGAGACCAGACCGTAGTTCTAGTTCCCGTAGGTTCCCATACCTCTAAACCCGACATACTATGTTCGTTCTACCGCAAACAGGTAATGCCTGAGTCTCCCATGTTCGAGCAGCATACACCTAACTGGTAGAATGTGTACGCTAGTATCGTCAACCTTTTCTCTCACCCCCGTGTGATTGAGAGCACCCTTATTTAACCGTAGTTAGCCTGAACTACGTTTTGCTTTGATTTCTCATGCCACATGAGAATACGTAGGCACAAGACGTGACGTCTTGGCGAGCAATCTCCCCCCGTAGTTTCCCGAACTACGTTGACTCTGACTTTCCCATTGCACGAGGGAATACGTAGGCATAGAGCGTGACGCTCTATCGAGTCAGTTTCTTTCCGTTTAGCTTTAGCAGTCGTAGATAGATTGTTTTTCACCCATAGACTAGACAACCAAAGCATGGATCCCGTCGAGTACGACGGACGTGAGGGGTGATAATAACTTCCCATTGCGTAACCGACTCCCGAACCCAGACGTGGTTGCGATGACCTTGTCTTTCCCTTTTTCTTTAGGTTTTGGAGATTGTTTCCTTTCCCTCTCTTTGGGATAAATAACGAAAGTGGAGACTCTTCTGTTTTTTCCGCCGGTTGTTTTTCGTAGTAGCGACAGCTAGCGACTCTGCTGGGGAAATGAATATCTCCTATGCGAGTCCATCCTAGCGCTTGTCTGTTTTGGTTTTTGGGTGTGTATAGTGTGTGTTGTATTTTGTATATTACTGTATTTACATTTTTTTGCACTATTATTTATCTATTACTGTTGGGTGTTGGGTGGTTGTTCCTCTGAGAGATAAGCCAAAACCCAGGCTTGAGTACACATCTAGCATTAGGAGTAAAGACTAGTAGGAGGCCTATTTGCTTAGCAGATACAGTTCCCTATGAAATTCACACCCAGACGAGATTTTCTTTGATGATTTTCCTTTAGATCCTTAGGATCGGTTGGGATTTTGGATTTGAGAATTGTCGACTCTGGGAACCGATCACTTGTGAGTCAGCTAAGTGAGGCTTCTTCAGGAGATGATGATGCCAAACCAGAAATGGTGAATGTATCATCATTTCTTGAAAGTATGTGACGCTGACGAACGCATAGGATGTTGTACCTTGTCAGTTTAGGTCCATGCCCGTGAGCGGGAGGTTTTTTGCAGGAAACTTGACTTCCAGCCAACCCGGTATTTTGGTTGTTTCTTCAGAGCGAACTTACTCAGTCAGCAGCGCAGCAGTATCCAGAGCTTTGTGGGGGCTATGATCCCGTGTTTGCTGCATCTTGCACTGCATTTGCATAAGCATCCTTGCATCATTTTTTCCTATCATTTCTCCAGCTAGCCAGAGCTCTTATCCAACCCTTGTTTTGCTTCAGAAGGTGATTCTCCAGTGACCATTCTGAGCAAGTGTTGATTGTGGGAAGACGACCAAGGGGTTGAAGCAAAATCAAGCAGTATCAAGCAGTGAAGTTTGTTGAAAATTGTTGATAGCTATGTCAGGGAACAACCTCCAGAATGTTGATACCTTGTCAGGTTTTACTGTGACGACCAATCCTCTGTATGGTTCTTTGCTTGATGAAGATTTTCCGCAAGTGAACAACGTAAATGAAGCTCAGTTTGTGCAACTTTCTGTTGAAGACTAAGATCAGTATCAACAGTCTGTTGTCCGAAGTGAATGTTCTTCTTCTCTTGATACTTCAGATTATCAGGATGGTGTTTCCTCTGTGTTGATTTCCCGAAGAGAAGTTCCGGTGGTGAAGACTGAAGACCCAAGAGCTCTTGAGTTTGCTAAGAGGTTGCATGCGTTGGATGAAAAACTCAAAGCCTTGGAAGTTAAAGATGACGTTGGTCTCAATGCTTCAAATATGTGTCTGGTTTCCTACCTAGTGTTACCTCCGAATTTCAGAGCGCCGAGGTTTGAAAAACAAAGGGGATAGCTGCCCGAGGAAACATTTGGTAATGTTTTGCAGAAGAATGACTTCGTTTGTGCATGACGACGAGTTGATGATTCACTGTTTTCAGGACAGTCTGATAAGGGCATCTCTGAGTTGGTATA
Source organism: Lathyrus sativus (assembly GCA_963859935.3). Taxonomy (NCBI): domain Eukaryota; kingdom Viridiplantae; phylum Streptophyta; class Magnoliopsida; order Fabales; family Fabaceae; genus Lathyrus; species Lathyrus sativus. The sequence goes on along the minus strand of OZ012735.1, from coordinate 621,382,132 downwards.
TGCATTTAGGGAGTAATCAGATCAGATCATGGGTGGATTTAGCCAGAGCTTTCATGAAACAGTATGACTATAATCTTGACATGGCTCCCAGTCGCATGCAGTTGCAAGAATTGTCTCAAGAGAATGATGAACCTTTCAGAAAGTATGTTCAGAGATGGAGAGAATTTGCTTCTAGAGTGCAACCACCGCTTCTAGACCGAGAGTTAACAGACATGTTCGTAAACTCCTTGCAGAGCCCGTACTTCGAAAGAATGCTTGGGATTGCACCAAATTTCTCTGAATTGGTAAGAGCACGAGAAAGTATTGAGTATGGCGTAAAAACTGGAAGAATTCGGGATGTTTCAAGCGGTCAGGCTGGTGAAACTGAATCTCTTTGTAGCTTTCAAGCTGAAGACGAAACTGTGGTCAATGCAGTCATGACAGATGTTGGGTTTTCTCAAGATGAATCAGTGAAATCTTTTGGGTCTTCATCTTCTCAGCGGTCAATATCTTCTGTGTCTCGTTATTCTGGAGAGACAACAGTGCCTAGGGCACCACATCAGAAACTTCGGGTCGCTCCTCATGAAAATCACCGAGCCCATGGCCGAGTTTATCAGAATCAGCATCAGAATCAGAACAGGCCTCGTAACAATTTGGAACGAAGGAAGGCTCCTTTTCATCCAGTTCCTGTGCCGTATAGCCAGCTTTTACCACATATGGTTCAAAACTCGTTGGTGGAACCTAAAGCTCTTAAGCCAGTGCCAGAACCTAACCCTCTAGGGTACGATCCCCATGCTCAATGTGGATATCATGGCGGATCTATAGGGCATTCAACCGAAGATTGCAAAGCTTTTCAGGCAAAAGTGCAGCAGTTGATCGACAAAGGGTGCATTTCCTTTTCAGAAGGAGTTTTAGTTGTTCATGTCAATCTTTCAGTTGTCTGAGCTCGCAGATTCAAAGTTTATTTCCAGAAGCCAGTGGTCCAAACAGGAAGACGTCCTCAGCATTGGCAGTCCTCGAACTTTTTATCATTTGCATTTGTAGTCTCTTTTATGTTAGTTGCTACTTGTTGTTAAACACTATGTTTTGAATAGTAATATTAATGAAGTGACTTTTTTGAGTTAATCATGTCGCTTTCTCTCATTTATTGCACAACACAGACACATGCACATTTTACCCACTCCACTTTATCACTATTGTTTAGTAAGGAGGGAGGATGACGAAAACTGAATACCAATAATTGATGATCGTATGCTTTCGGATAAAACCCTACTGATGATGTATAAGCATTGTTTCAAATCCCCTAAACACTGGAGATATAAGGAGTTAGTCCCTAGTTAACCACTTCGAGCCGAGAAGTATGAGTTTCTTTTGGACTTTTCAACCGTCATAATCTTAACCCGGGGCAGGGTAGTTGTCAGTTAGCTTGACCGAGCGTTCAAATCTTATAGAGGAGTGTTTCCTTTCATGGACCAATCACATCTTATTCCTCTCAAGAGGTCGTACCTCATCATCCGCAATGGTTAAACCTCACTAGTCAGGAGTGAGACAGTTACAACCCTTTCGGAGAAATCAAGACAACCAGTGTCACACGACTTGTTTCAAAGAAAAAAAAAAGAAGAAAGCCTGCTAAGAAAAAATAAAAGAAAAGCTGGAAAGCAAATACTTAGGCAAAAATCAGGGCATCCCGCTGGACTTCAAAATCAAAATAACTCAAAAGAGTCAGTCCAGGAAAAAATTAGGGAATCAAAAGAATGAAAATGAAAGGATCTTAAAAGAAAAATCCTCAAACAATGGCAAAGTCATGTGGATACAGACACAGAAGACAAAAGGAGTAACTGTCACTCCGAAGACCTTGTGAGTTCCTTAACCATCACTCCTACCATTCAATAAATCTTTGGGAGAGGTGAGCGCTTGTGCCGAGTTAACTGAACTTAGGATTGGAGATCATCACGTAGAAGGGGTGGGTACAAATCATACTTTGAGCCTAATATCCTTTGTTTCATAAACTGTGAACCCGACCATGATACAACCCTCAAAAGACCTAATTGAGGCAGGGTTTAATCTGAAAGCGCATTACGATAAGGTTGAGTAACCTGACTCCTACATGATTTTCTAATCATATCCTTGATGTATCTTGCACTAATCAAATCATCACTACGTTTGAACTTTTGGTTCATTCTTCACTCACTATCACGACACTTGATAAGTGACATTCCTTTCAAAATCTGCATGAACACCGCATTAAAATTACCATTCGTGAGCAAACAATTTTAATTGCATGTCAGTAGTTGACATGGAGGAAATTCCAATAGGGAATAATCGAACAGGACTAGATCGCTCAGCAGTCTGAATCAGAATTGTGTATACTGTGAAACCCTGTGAATCTGGGGCATTGATATCCAGTGAGTTTGGAATCAGTCAGTCTAAGGACAAGTCCCGAAGCGTCGGTTTGATCATGGGACAATTTATTCAAGAAGTAGTTGGTCATAAGTGAATCTTCTCGAGACCCAATCAGGGGCAATCGCCCAGAGTTTTTGTAAGTTGAGGGCGGATCCCTCCAGTATTCAATCAGATCAGGTTAAGTCGTATCAACGCTTGTTCAAGGGCAAGATACTTCAAGAGTATATTAAAACCAACCATGCTGAGAGTTGGTTAATCAAGGACGAGTCCTTTTGTTGTACAGATTCTGGGGCAAACCATCTCGAGATCGTCTCATGGCAAGCTACTTTCTGAACTTCCCCAAAGAGTCGGATTGGGGCAAGTTGAACTGCACTGGGGCAAGTTGTTCAAGCTAGTTTGATTTCTCCAGCAAGAGTTGAGTGTCAGGGAATCGTGTCATTACCCTCATCAAATAACCTTAACCTTCCGAAAGAGCCTTGCTGTCAGTGGATCGTTATCCTGCAGCCTAAACTTGTTACCTACCGTGTAACCAAGGTCATTTCCAAAGCCCAGTTCTCGTCTCGCAAACCTCTAAAGCCCATTTCTTGTCTGGAAAACCGGTAACCAGTTCTCGTCTGGTCCACCTTTCTTAGAATACCAGCCCTCGTCGGGTACCTGTCATCTTTTAACCAGTTCTCGTCTGGTCCACCTTTCTTAGAATACCATTTCTCGTCTGGTGCATGTCAGCTTTTAAACCAATTCTCGTCTGGTCAACTTTTCCTTGCCAACTGTTTAACCAGTTCTGATCTGGCTAACGCAGTTTTAAAAGTCCAGTTCTCATCTGGCAAACCAGAAATCAGTTCCCGTCTGATACTCAAACCAGAAGTCAGTTCTCGTCTGACAACTTAAACCCTTGTACCACCAGTTCTCGTCTGGTAGTCTAGCCTCGAATGCTAGTTCTCGTCTAGTATTTCCTCCTCAAATCCATTTTGTTGTTAACCAGAAATAAATCATAAACCTATCCCTAAAACCAGAAAAAGCTTAAATATACCTAGCATGTTAGTTCCCAGTGATGTGTTGTCACATTCCCCGACACGAGGCTCAAATGATCTCAGTTCTCCATGATTGGTGCTCTGTATTCCCTTAGGTGGTGATGTTGTTAAATCAGTAAGATTTCTTCAGCAGAGATGTGCAGTTTGAGTTTGTTTCTCCTCAGCAGCTTAGAATCGCAGCAGGTTGGGATTGCATCGAAATGTGATCAAAATTATCCTCAGCAGGTCGAGATGGACATCCCCGACAGAGTGTAGCCATCCCCAGCAGATTGATTGTGCATTCCCAACAGGTTTAGGATTGAAGTTTTCCCTGACAAGCAGATTTGGGTTTATTTCTCCAGCAGTGGAACGAGTGCAATGTTGTATCCCCAAAGAGTCTAAGTTTTGGCTCCTTTACCCTCCGAGTCTAGGTCATTGACTCATTCCCTAATTAGAGGTGGATATTGATGAATTTAATCCCCAAGCAAAGGTTGGTACCGATTTTCTCATGGGGCAATCTATAGCAGAGGTAGATTATTCCCCAGCTGAGTATCCCCGACAGGTTAGATTTTGATTCTTCCCTAGTAAAGTTGTTACTTGCAGATGAGTATGTGGTGCCCTAGAAGAATTTTGGAATTTTATGAGGCCGTTCAGGGTTGTTTTCTTCGGTGAAGAGAAATTCAATTTCAGTGGTTGATGGTTATCCTCTGCAGAGTTATTAATTCCCCAGTAGAATGGGTGTGTTTCTTCCAGCTGAGACGTTTGTTTCCCAGAAGAGTCGTATTTTGGTGTGCCATCCAAGGTGTTTTCCTCTGCAGGGTTTTGATTGGATCTCCGGTGGAGTTGGCTTTCTTCTCCCCAACATTTATTTTGCTGGATCGGTTCCCTTGCATTTTGCATCGTGTATAGCATCTACCTAAACGCGTAGCATTTCCATCTTGTATGGAGCATTACGCCATTTTCAAACATATGCATTTGAAACATATGCCAGGTTGTTGCCTCTTTGTTCTCCGATGTATCTCTGGAAGTTTGATCTTTGTTAGCCAAAATGGTATCCATATCATGGCGCACCTTTTGATGAACGAGTTCATCTTATTATGTGTTACCCAACGGAGTTACTTGGTTAAGTTTCTCTCATTTTCTCCCTGCTAGAGTTGTTTGCTTAAGCTTCTCTTTCCCAGCGGAGTATTTTTATGATCAGTTCAGCTATCTTCCGGAGATTTTGTTCCAATATATCAGAGTTTGCAATTTTGTTTTTGCGGTTGGCAAATTTCCGGGTTCTTTGGTATTCAACCGTCTTTTACTTTTGAATGATTGAAAGTCGTTCGCTTTTCAACCCTTCAGGTCCAAGCCGTTTGAATAGGGGCAGCTGTTGCACCCTAAAATTTGACCAACCGTTTCTCGTTATTTGGCTTATGTTTCGTTTCATCAGCATTTGCATCTGCATACCGCATACTGTGCATTTTTTGCAGCCGTATTGATTTAATCGGGATTACAACCCTTTCTGTCGTGTTCCAGACATTTCAAGCCGTTTCAGATACGGAGATTGATCGTGGAATCTGCCCGGTGATTCAGTCTATGTTGTTGGTTTTGGTGATATTTCGGTATCCGGTTTTATTACTGTTTATTTTGTCGCATTCTCTCGCATTTTATCATTCACTGATTTTATTTTATTTTCTAGATTTGTTTCCTATTTTTGGCATAATTTTTAGATATATTTTGAATTTAATTTCTATTTCACTAGAGGTTTCTAAATAGTTTTTAGATTTATTTTAGATTTTATATATAGTCTTAATAGATTAATTAGTTTTCCTTTTTTAATATTGTTTCTAGAATTTTTAATTGTTTTCTTTAGAATATATTGAGTTTTAGGTTTTTCTTTCAGATTTTATTATTTCTTTAATATAGAACTTAATTAGTTTTGTTTTAGTTTATTTGATGTAGAATTTAATTAGCATTTTAATTGTTTTAGTTAGTTTGATTTGAGTTAATTAGTGTTAATTTTCGTTTTACTTAATCAACCTTGTCTTCATTAGCTTTTAATTTTCGTTTAGTTTAATTAATTAATAATAAGCTTTATTAATTAATAGTTCTTTTGTTTTAATCAATGCTAATCACTCTGTTTTAGTCAAACATTGCAGTCCATTAAACAAGTTTGCAGGGCCACTTGGCAGTTTTCGCAGGCCTAATTTGGTGTAGGCTCACACTTGTCAGCACTTTAAATACCCTCATTAATGATGTGACACGTTTCCCAAGATGCCATGCAAACGTCGGAACACATTGCCGGAGAAATCCACTCGGATCAAACTCTCACCGGATTTACGCCGGAAACTTCATACTCACACCGGAAACACCATCCATATTCATCCGTTCATCAAATTTTCCCAGAAACTCAAACAAACTTCAACCGTTCATACCATTTTCCAGCAAAATTCCTCACAACCTCCATGAACATTCAACCATGTTCATATCATTTTCCAGAAACTATGAACACTCAACACGTTTTTCCCAGATGTTCTTGGATCTTCATCCGTTCAAGAACATTCATCTCCCTATACACCTTCATCATCTCCAGATTCAACGAAATCTGTACCAAACTCATAAATCTCACACAATCTTCAGATCTACCATAATCAACAGATCCAACTCTTCTCCGTTCACAAATCTTCAAATGATCTTCAGGTTTCTTTCTAGAACTTCATCTTCAAGGATCATCACTCAACCATCAAAAACTCTAACAAAACTCCAGATCTACCCTGATTTCAACAAACTCTGAAACTTCAACATGCAAACCACAACTCTTGCCATCCATGAAACTTCGCAAATCTCCAGATCCATCCACAACAACATGCATCTTCAGATTGTCGCATCCATCATCCATCTTCATATAATCATCAACGCCATTTCCAGACCTTCAAATCCTCTCGTCAACAACACCAGATCTAAACGCCAAGCACACCACATATAGGAAACTCCCACCGTGTTCAATCTCTTTCACTTTTCTCCATGAGATCTCCTCCAATCATCCGTCAGATGCAGTTGTTTTCCAGATCAACCGAGTTACGTTTTTTCTTGTCTTTTGTTTAGTTTTGTTGTTCTGTTAACAGAAAGGCATGAGGTCGGAGAAAGAAGAGTTTGAGGTAGGGAGACAGAAGAAGTTTCATCGACGGTGGAAGTTGAAGGAGGGGAATTAGGGTTCGTTCAAACCAGAGTGAAGAGGATGAGAAGCTCGTGGACCTCCTGGCTTGGTTAGTGGGCATGTGGCCCAATCACTTCATTTTCTAAGTCCATACCCCGTTCTCCGTGGATACACCACTCCTGGTTTGTTGCTGTTTGAGATTTTGGTTGGGCTTAAGACCCAACCGTGTGGCATCTAGACCGTCCCCCCCCCCCCCCCCCCCCCCCGTTTCTGCGTGCACCCCCTTTTTTCTATTTGTTTTTTTGTTGTGATTGTGGGCTTAAGGCCCACTGTGTGTTCTTTTTGCTGCTGCTGTAACTCCTGCTCACTGCTACACCCCCCCCTCCGTTTTTTGTGTTTTATTTTATATATTGGCTTTGTATTAGAATTTTTTACATATATATATATATATATATATATATATATATATATATATATATATATATATATATATATATATATATATATATATATATATATATATATATATATATATATATATATATATATATATATATATATATATATATATATATATATATATATATATATATATATATATATATATATATATATATATATATATATATATATATATATATATATACTTTACTATTTTTCTGTCAAAAATTTATAGTATTTTCTTTTATAGAATATTATATGCATATATTTATGTTATATAGTTTTTTATGTATTTTATTCTCTCTTTATATTTTTAATAATTTCTTTTTCTTATTGGAAGTTATTTTCTATTAAAATTGAGTTCTCATCTCCTTTTGTTATTAATTTTTTCTCACCATTTCATTTTTGTAGGTCGATGACGAGACCTCCGTAAACCATTATAAATCAACTTGTTGATGGATGATGTAGGATCCGAGACCGCTTTTTCTCTCCTCATCGTTTCTTCTTCTTCTGATTTTATTTTGCTTTTCTGATGTGTTGGCCGTGTGACATGATTTAATCGGAGAATGATTCTCAATATCATTTCTCCATCTTGTCTTAGACACGGATATCAATACGCTACCTATTGGGGTTTGACTTCATTTATAAGTCGAATTATGACGGTCCAGCGTCACATTGGTTCTGATTTGAAACATCATCATCAAGGATAAAAGAGTAGAGCTTGGAAATGGAATTTGCACGCAAAAGTCAAGGGTCAACGGAACCACTCCGTTCGGTAACATTGTTTTTATTTCACTTCTTTCATCTCTTTCTTTTCAACCGTCGAGTGTTGTGAGTATTCGTTAGATACGTGGGAAATGGTGATTGAGTCGTCACCTCTCAATTTCCTAGAGTGTTTAGTATATGTCCTTAGGACAATATGCAACGCATTCGCTCCTACGTCTAGGACTTCGCGTGTGTGTCCCGTTTCGGACCTTTTCTCTCACGTCCTGGCGATTGAGACTTCCCCTTTTCTCTCGCGTTCTGGTGATTGGGTTCCCTTCTCTTGCCCCCGTGAAATCGAGATCGTTTTCTGTAGTTAGCTGAACTATAGCTGCTCTGATTTCTCGTACCAGACGAGAATATGTAGGCATAGGATGCGATATCCTAGCGAGCACACTAACAACTAACTTCTCTGTTCTCTCGCTGCCGTACGATCGAAACTTTCTCGCTGACGAATAATCTTTCGTTTTCTCTTGCCCTAGCGCAATTGAGACCAGACCGTAGTTCTAGTTCCCGTAGGTTCCCATACCTCTACACCCGACATACTACGTTCGTTCTACCGCAAACAGGTAACGCCTGAGTCTCCCATGGTCGAGCAGCATACACCTAACTACTAGAATGTGTACGCTAGTATCGTCAACCTTTTCTCTCACCCCCGTGTGATCGAGATCACCCTTGTTTACCCGTAGTTAGCCTGAACTACGTTTTGCTCTGATTTCTCATGCCATATGAGAATACGTAGGCACAAGACGTGACGTCTTGGCGAGCAATCTCCCCCCGTAGTTTCCCGAACTACGTTGACTCTGACTTTCCCATTGCACGAGGGAATACGTAGGCATAGAGCGCGACACTCTATCGAGTCAGTTTCTTTCCGTTTAGCTTTAGTAGTCCTAGATAGATTATTTTTCACCCATAGACTAGACAACCCAGGCGTGGATCCCGTCGAGTACGACAGACGTGAGGGGTGCTAATACCTTCCCCTTGCGTAACCGACTCCCGAACCCAGACATGGTTGCGATGACCTTGTCTTTCCCTTTTTCTTTAGGTTTTGGCGATCGTTTCCTTTCCCTCTCTTTGGGATAAATAACGAAAGTGGCGACTCTTCTGTTTTTTTCGCCGGTTGTTTTTCGCAGTAGCGACAACATGGTATCGCAAATATACCTCAAGGATCCAATGACTTGTTTGTACATGTTCGCACTTGCAAACTCATGATTTGTCTCCTTCCTCAACTTTTCTCTAGTTTCTAATGGCGTAACAGCTGTATTACAGTTGCTCATCTTAAACCTCTTCAAGATATCTTGGGCATACTTCTTTTGGTGCAGGAACTCACCTTCACATATGTCTTTGAACTCCATCCCTAAGAAATATGAAAAATTCCCTAGGTCGGACATTTCAAACTCTTGCATCAACTTCGACTTGAATTTTCTTATCTCTGCTTCATCTGTACCTATAATCAACAAATCATTTACATATAGGCATATGATGATTTGATTGACCCTGTCTGGATCATTGACATACACTCCATGCTCAGAGACACACTTTATGAAACCTAATTAAATTAGGAAGTTATTTATTCTCTTATTCTAAGGTCTTGGAGCTTGCTTCAAACCATAGAGAGCCTTTCTCAATCTGTACACCTTTGACTCCATTCCTTTGATTTCAAATCCTATTGGTTGACTGGCATAAACTTCTTTTTTCTATAGGTCCGTTTAGAAACATTGATCTTACATTCAACTAATGTATCTTCCACCCTCTGTATGCTGTTATCAAAATAACAATTATGATTGTCTCTAGCCTCGCAAAAGGTGTGTATACTTTGTTGAAATCATTACCAGGTTTTTGCACAAAACCTCTCGCCACTAGTCTTTCCTTATGCTTGGTGATTTCACCATCCAGCCTTTGTTTCAGCGTGTAAACCCACTTCACATCAATTGGATTCTTGATTAAATTTTCGACAAGCTCCCAAGTCTCATTCTTCTTGATTAACCTGAGTTCTTCTTTTATGGTTGCTAACCAATTCGAATTATTCATGGCTTGACCCAAATTGATTGGTTCTGCTTTAGCCATTATCATTACTTCTTCTATTAAATCAACATCTGCATCGGTTGCTTGATATGGAAATCTCTCATATCCAGCTAGCCTTGTCGACTCAGTTCTTACTTTAGTCGATCTTCTAACATCCTGCTTAGGTGATACTTCATTTCGGTTGCTTAGGACTTCAGTTTGTTGATCTTCTTTAAAATTTAGTTGCAACTATATATGTCTCCTATCAAACTGACCCATGACTCCAATCCAACCCTTTGCTTTCACCCACTATAACATCTTGATTGATCACTACTTTATCATCATTTGGTGAATACAACTTGTATGCACCAATCAAATGATAACCTATGAGCATCATAATCTAACTTCAATTATCTAGTTTCTTCCTTAATTATTCAGGTACATGCCTAAATCACATTGATCCAAACACTCTAAGATGACTAACATTCAGCTTCACACCTTTCCAAGCCTCATAAGGAGTCTTCTCGACCATCTTCTTGGTTAGACATCTATTTGGGATGTATACTATTGTCAAAGCTGCTTTAGCTCAAAATCTCTTTAGCATATCTTTAGCTTTCAACATGCTCCGAGTCCTGCTCAACATAATTCGATTCTTCCTCTCAGCTACGTCATTATTCTGAGGTGTATAGGGTGTTGTCGCAACTGCGAAAATCGGCGCCGACTGACAGAAGAGTCGCCACCGTGCATTATTTATCCCAACGGAGGGAAAGGAAACGCTCGAAGTAAACCTCGCAAAAAACGGGAAAGCTAATGGTCATCGTAACCAAAACCTGGATTCAGGAGTCGCTTACGCAAGGGGAAGGTATTAGCACCCCTAACGTCCGTCGTACTCGACGGGATCCACGCTTGCTTGGTTTGTCTAAAGGATGCAAAAACAATCTATCTACGACTGCTAAATCTAAACGGAAGGGAATTGACTCGATAGAGCGTCGCACTCTATGCCTACGTATTCTCAAGAGAGAAAGTCAGAGTCAACGTAGTTCGGGAAACTACAGGGAATTGGCTCGCCAAGACATCGCGTCTGGTGCCTACGTACTTCCACACAGCATGGAAGATCAGAGCTTTCGTAGTTCAGGATAACTACGGCTAAGCGGGGTGTTCTCTCACAGGAGTGAGAAATTCAGCTGGTTTTACAGGTACGGGAACCTATGGGAACTAAAACTACGATCTGGTCTCAAATGCACTCGGGCAAGAGAAAAGGATAACATCAGTCGTCAGCGGGAAAGTCTCGATCGCACAGCAGCGAGAGAACAAAAGGTTAGTTGTTAGTGTGCTCGCTAGGATATCGCATCCTATGCCTACATATTCTCGTCTGGTACGAGAAACCAGAGCAGCTGTAGTTCGGCTACTTCGGGACCACAGCTCAAATCTCGTTTTATTAATATTCTGAAAATGGTTACAATGATTGAATACGGAAAATAATCTCCTAGAAACTATCCAACTATTCTGAAAAAAATCAAATGGAAAATAGTCCCCTAACAAGTGGACTTCTAAAACTACCTCTAAAAAGGTAAAATAAACTCTATGAAAAATTGTCTCTATTCTAAAGAAAATATTAAATCTACAAACTAATATTTTTATGTTCTTTTTCAAGTATTTTTCTTTTCTCTTTTTCTATATTCTTTTTTCGTATTCATTTTCAATTCTTTTTTTTCATATTTTCTTTTTCCCCTTTTTTCAATATTCTTTTTCAAAATATTTTTTCATATATCTTTTTCCCCTTTTTTTTTCCAATATTCTTTATTCTTTTTTCATAAAGAGAACAACTAAAATAAAAATGAAGAAAATACAAGGGGAGGGGGGGTACAGTCTGTTACAGGGTGTGTTAAGCTTGCAGAAAAAACAATGGGCCCAGCCCAGAAAAAATAAACAAACAAAAAACTGGGGAGGGGTGCAGAAGTGAAGCAGAGGGGTATCCACCAGCAAAAATCACGTTGGGCCCAACCCACTTCGCCAAAAAACACACAGCAGGAGGGGGAGAACGAAAATGGAAGGGGTGTTGCCAGAAAAAAAAAAACCAAAGGCCCAAAGCCCCAAACCCGGTCCAACCTTCATTCAGATGACACCAAACCCTAATTTTTCACCTTCTCCCTTTACTGTTCATCCCCACCTAGCGCTGTCTCTCTCAGCCTTCAGACTCTCTCTCTCTCTCGATCTCTATCTTGTTCTCCCAAATTCTTCCCACAATCTTCTTCGACGAAATTCTTTCCTTCTCGTTTCAACCTCTTTTTCCTTCAAATATCAACTACAAACAAAACCTGAAGTTATGGCGGATCGATGGCCGTCAACAGAAGATTGAAGATCCATTGCGTTTGGTGATGAAGCTTTCTGAAGTCGCATGTTGAAGATCACGAACTTGTTGATGAGTTCTGTTGATGAAGTTGCTGGGAACGGATGAACCTTGAATGGAGATCTGAGAAGAGTTATCGATGAACGCGCGGGAGGATTCTATTGAAGATCGACCGAAAACCAGTTGAAGTGTGTTCTTGGCATGTGGTGCTTTATCATCCTGAATATTGAAGAACCATTGATGATTGTGGATGAGCTCTGGAAAAATGATGACGATGATGAGTGAGACGACGAACAACCCGAGATATGAAGAAAACTGATGAAGTTCCCGGATCATTTTCCAGGAGACGACGAACAATCCTGCATGTTCTTGAAAATCCTGAACGAAATCTGGAACTGGATCTGGAGATTAGATGAAATCTTGATGCATGCTCTTGCGTTTCTGGGGAATCACCGGTGATGTTCTGGGAAAACCACGAGCTCTGAAGAACAATGATGATGATGATGTGAGCGCGCTTTGAAGGTTGATGAAACCTGGAGATTTCTGGAGATTTGATGTTTATTATTGAATCTGAAGGAGGATGATCACTGAAGTTGATTACCGATGATGATTCCGGCGACGAATTGATGATGAAGATTGGATCGGAGAAGAAGATGATTGGAGAAGAAGATGAATTTCTGGAATTTTCCAGTTTTCGGCGAGGTTAGTTACGGCGGGGAGATTCAATTGCGGCAGTGGCCGGAGTTGGTTGGTGGTGGCCGGCGAGGGTTGGTTGTGGTGGTTGCATGGCCGCCGGCCATGCAACTGGTGAAGGTCAGGTGATGACAAGTGGCAGCGGAAGAAGTTGCATGCTGGCCACGTGTTGAGGGGGAGAGAGAGAGAGAGAGAGAAAAATGATGTGTCAGCGTGTGGGTGAATAATGAAATGAGGTGGCCGTCTCCTGGTGAATTGTGAAAAATGATGTGGCGTCCTCTAGTGGTTTACACGTGGTGATCAGTTATATATGAACATGCAATGCTGGACTCTGTAACGTGGGCTTTTTGGAATATGCTGGATAAAACGGCCCAACACAAAAATACTGAAGATAATGGCCAATTTGAACTAGGTTGAATGAAATTAAAATGGACTTAAACATGGATTAGCTTGGACTAAACGTGGACTAATGATGGTTAATAGAAAGATTAAATGGCTAATGAATTAATGATGGATTATTAAACCTGTATCTAATTAAAACTTAAAACAATCTAACAATTAAATCTACAAATTAATATTCAGAACAATCTATTAATATCTAACTATATTCTAACATTCTAAAAACTTATTAAAAGCTATCTATAGAAATCTATATTAATTCTTATTTAAAATCTAAAACAACCATATTAAAATCTATATCTAAAAGAAAATAATGTCTAAACCTATTAAAAATATTAAAAGAATCTACTTAAATTCTAGAAAATGCTAATAATATCTAATAAAATCCTAATAATTCCAGAGGGAACAAAAATAATCCAAAACGATCAGTAACACCGCGAGAGCGCACCGGGACAACCGGAAAAAATCAATAGACACCGAAATATCCCTAAAAACAACAGCGCGAGCTGAAAACACCGGGAATAGCACGACTTCCCAAAAATACGATTCTGCCTATCTGAACTTGCTAAAAACACCTGAGACGCGAGACAAGGGCTGTGATCCCGGTAAAATCAAAACAACTGAAAAAATGCACTGTATGCGATATGCGGATGCGAATGCGGAAATGCGTCGAAACATCAACCAGATGTGGGAACCGGTTGGTCAAATTTTAGGGTGCAACAGCTGCCCCTATTCAAGCGGCTTGGACCTGAATGGTTGAAGAGCGCCCAACCTTCAAACATTCAAAGGTAGATGACGGTTGAATACAAATGGAACCCTGAAATTTGCCAACCGTGGGAATATACTGCAAAACTGCTTGAGGAATAGCCTACAATGGACTGAAGTTTGGTTGTCACAGCAGCAACTGGTCAATTATCTGATAAAAATTTCTTCTCCTTTTCAACATCAATCACCTGTGTGACGCCACAAGTATTGGAATAATGCATCGGAAAGCAAACAACTTGACTCCCACCTTACTTATGGGATCAAATCCTGTCATCTCATAGTTCACGACGAACTTGAGGGAAATTCTCCTGGGGAACTTCTGAATCGACTGCTCGGCACCCATTCTGTCAACAGGAGGCAGCTTCAGAAATCTGATATATGTCAATCTTTTTTTTTAGTGCCGACGTAACAACCAAATGTGAAGAATCACTCCGCTGGGGGAGAAGAGAAGCTTAACCGAACAACTCTGAAAGGGAACATACCCGAAAGCCATGAGGTAACCAACCTGGTCCATGTTTCGAAATGCGTATGTCTGATAATGATGCAATGTCCCATACGGCATGGAAATGCTATGCGTTTGTAAATGCAATGCCTCAGACGGCATGGAAATGCTATATGTTTGTATAAATGCTATGACGATATATGCAAATGTAAATGCAGGCTCGAGCTGCCAGAGAACACCAGGTCTGCAACCACTTGGCAAAATAAATGCCGAAGGAAACGTCAACTCCACTGAAGGTAACCTAATATCACAAAATCATCTCAGCAAAATAAATGCTGGAAAAAGGAAACCAAATCCGCTGGGGATAACCATCTTGCTGGAGAAATAGAAAGGCAACCCTGCTTGGGGAGAAAGAAAAAACAACCCTGCTTGGGGATGCTCTCTTCAAACCATTGACAACTGATTGTGCTCTGTGGGGATTGACCCATACTGGGGTTGATTGTGCGCAACACACGGCTGGAAATGCCCCTACTATCAAGGATATCAATCTTAATCTGCTGAGGATACTCCTGATCCTACTCTGATACGGGGTAAAATGCAATCTCAACTCTTGCGGGGATAATACGCAACTCTCATCTGCTGAAGAGTAGCAATTCTGATTTAACAACATCCACAAGGAATTCAAACATTAATTGGAGCACTGGTATCCGTCGAGCTTCGTATCGGGGAACATGACAACATGCGAGTCATTGGGAATTACTACGTCAGATACCTTTAGGTTTTTGTTTTTCTGGTTTAGGATAAACATGGACTATGTACACAGTGGAAGATATGGAAAATACTAGACGAGAACTAGCATTTAGAGGTAGACTACCAGGCGAGAACTGATAGCAAAATAGATTAGGAAAATTGAACGAAAATTGATTTTTGTGTTTTGAACGTCAGACGGGGCTGACTGGATAATAGGCTAAGAAAAAGACAACCAGGCGAGAACTGGCTGAAAGCTGACATGTACCAGACGAGAACTGATACAACACTTGAAGAAACGGTGACCAGACGAGAACTGGTTACAATAAACTACACCAGACGGGAACTGATGCTTACAATAAACTACACCAGACGGGAACTGATGCTTACAATAAACTACACCAGACGGGAACTGATGTTTACAGAAATGAAGCAACGATGACCAGACGAGAACTGGTTACCGGTTTGCCAGGCGAGAACTGGACTTTGGAAATAACTGGTTACTGACACGTAATAGGTTTAGACTGCAGGTCAATGATCCAACGACATCAAGGCCTTCTTCGGAATGCTAATGTTTTCTGATAAGGGTAATGACATGATTCCCCGATACTCAACTCCGGCTGGGGATAAACAGACTGACTTGAATAACTTGCCCCCATACAATTCCACTTGCCCCAATCCGACTTTTGGGAATATTGCTCTGAACAGCTCGCCACGCGACGACCTCGAGATTACTTGCCCCAGTATCTATACGACAACAAAATTCAATCTCCATTAAACCCCTATCAACCCAGTTGGTCTTTACTATCTCTGAAGTGACTTTCCCCTGAATGAGCGTTCTAGCGACTTAACCTGATCTGATTATCCACCTGAAGTATCTGCTTTCAAATCTCCCCGTTCTGTATAATTGCCCCTGATTGGCTCTCGAGAAGATTCACTTCTGATCCACTGCTTCTCAAGCATACTGCCCCTGATCAACTGATGCCTCGGGACTTGTCCTCAGACTGACTGATTCCAAACTCACTGGAAGTCAATGCCCCAGATTTACAGGGCTTCCCAACATACACCATCCTGGTTCAGACTGCTGAATTACTCAGTCCTGCTTGACAATTCCCTGTTGGAATTTCCTTCGTGTCAACTACTATCCTGCAAGTAAAAATCGTCTATTCACGAATGGTAATCTTAATGCAGTGTTTATGCAGATTTTGAAATTTTTTATGCTGTCACTCATTTACGTGTCATGATTGAGTGACGAATGAACCAAAGTTCAAACGTAGTGCTTACGTGGTCAGTGAAAAACACAACAAGGATGTGACTAGCAAGTCACGAAGGAGTCAGGTTACTCAACCTTATCGTAATGCGCTTTCAGAATAAACCCTACCTCAATTAGGTCTTTTAAGGGTTGTATCGTGGTCGGGTTCACGGTTCGTGAAACAAAGGATATTCGACTCAAATTTTGATTTGTACCCACCCCTTCTACGTGATGATCTCCAATCCTAAGGTTCAGTTAACCTGGCACAAGCGCTCGCCTCTTCGAGAGGTATGTTGAATGGTAAGAACCATAACTAAGGAATTCACAAGGTTTTTCGGAGGGACAGTTACTCCTTCTTCGTTTTCGGTGTCTGTATACACGACTTTGTCTTTCACTGGGATTTTTCTATTCTTTCTATCCCTTCTTTTTCATTCTTTTGATTCCCTCATTTTTGCCTGGACTGACTCCTTTTGAGTTCTTTTCGTTTTTTCGTTTTCTTTTGAAGTCCAGCGGGATGCCCTGATTTTTGCCTAAGTATTAGCTTTCCAGCTTTTTCTTTCTTTTTACTTAGCGGGCTTTCTTTTTCTTTCTTTTGGAACATAGTCGTGTGACACTGGTTGTCTTGATTGCTCCGAAAGGATTGTAACTGTCTCACTCCTGATTGGTGAGGTTTAACCATTGCGGTTGACGAAGTACTGCCTCTTGAAAGGCATAACTGTTATTGGTCCTCGAATGGAAACATTCCTCTGTAGGATTTGAATGCTCGGTCAAGCTAACTGACAACTACCCTGCCCCGGGTTAAGATGTGAGGGTTTAAAAGTCCGAAAAAACTTCTACTTCCTGGCTCGAAGTGGTTAACAAGGGACTAACTCCTTATATCTCCAGTGTTTAGGGTATTTGAAACAATGCCTTGTACGTCATCGATAAGGTTTTATCTAAAAGCATACGATCATTGGTTATGAGTTTAGTTTTGTCATCCTCCCTCCAATCTTTGCTAATCACAGTGATAAAGTGGAGTGAATAAAATGCAAGTGTCAGTGCAATGCAGTAAATGAGCGACAGCGACATGATTAATTCAGAAAAATGCATAGTCACTTTATTATTATTACCATTCGAAACAAACAATGTTTAAAAACAAGTAGTAACTAACAGAAAAGAAACTACAAATGCAGATGATATAAAGTCTGAGGACTGCCAATGCTGAGGGCGCCCGCCTGTCTGGACCACTGGCTTTTGCTGGGGAATACTTTCCGAATCTACGAGCTTAGACAGCTGAGCGGTTAGTATGAACAAACAGAAATCCTTCTCGAAAGGAAATGCAATCTTGGGCTCTTCAGTTGCATGTCCTGGGGATCCGCCATGGTAACCGCACTGAACTTGGGGATTGTACCCAGGAGGGTAAGGTTCTGGCACGGGCTTGAGAGCTTTAGGTTCCACCAAAGAACTCTGGACCAACTGTGGCAAAAGCTGACTGTACGGCACAGGAACTGGATGAGAAAGAGCATTCCTTCGTTCCAAATTGCTACGAGGTCTGTTCTGATTCTGACGCTGAGTCTGATAACCTTGGCCACGAGTTCGCTGATTTGCAAGGGAAACGACATGACGTTCCTGATATGGTGCTCTAGGCACAGCTGTCTGTCCAGCATAACAAGGCACAGGAGATACTGATCCAACAGATTTCACCGATTCATCTCGAGGATACCCAACATCTGGCATGACTGCATTGATCACAACTCCTTCTTCCTTCTGATAGTCGTAAAGAGATTCAGTTTCACTAGCCTGACCGCTTTGAGACAACCTGGATTTTCCCGATCCTTATAGCATTCTCAATACGTTCCCCAACTCCCACTAACTCGGAGAAGTTCAGCGAAACTCCAAGCAATCTCTCAAAGTACGGGCTTTGCAAGGAGTCTACGAACATGCCTGCTAACTCTCGGTCAGGGATCGGTGGTTCCACTCTGGAAGCAAAATCCCTCCATCTCCGAGCATACTTTTTGAAAGGTTCATTGATCCCCATAGACAAAGATTGCAACTCCATGCGAATGGGAGCTATGTCCGTATTGTAATCATGCCGCTTCAGGAAAGCTCTGGCTAAATCCACCCATGATCGAATCTGAACCTTCTCTAACTGCATATACCAACGTAGAGATGCCCCAATCAAACTGTCCTGAAAACAGTAAATCATCAACTTGTCGTTTTGCACAAACGAAGTCATCTTTCTGCAGAACATCACCAAATGTAGCCTCGGGCAACTATCTCCTTTATACTTTTCAAACTTCGGCGCTCTGAATTTAGGAGGTAACACTAGGTCAGAAACCAAGCACATATCCGAAGCATTGAGACCAATATCGTTCTTAATTTCCAGGGCTTTGACTTGTTCCTCCAATGCGTGCAACCTCTTAGCTTGCACAAGAGCTAATGGATTATTAGTCCTCACTATCGGAACTTCTCTTCGGGAGATCAAACCAGCAGGAGTAACATTCTGATAATTCGCGGCATCAGAAGAAGAACGTTCACTTGGGATGACAAACTGTTGGTGCAGATTTTGGCCTCTAACAGAAGTCTGCACAAGTTGAGCTGAAGTAAGGTTATTCACTTGCGGAAAGCCTTCTTCAGACGTGGAATCATACAAAGGATTGGTCGTCATAATAAATCCTGACAAGGCATCAGCAATCTGGAAGTCGTTTCCTGACATGACTATCAACAACTTTCAACTGACTACACTGCTTGATTCTCAAATCTGCTCAAGTCTGTTCCAACCCCTTGGTCGTCTTCTGACAATCAACAGTTGCTCAGACCAATCACCGGATAATCACCTTCTGAAACCAAACAACGGCTGGATAAGAGCTCTGGCCAGCTAGAGAAATGCTATGCAATATGATGCAAAGGTG
The DNA here is from genome assembly GCA_963859935.3 of Lathyrus sativus. Lineage (NCBI taxonomy): Eukaryota > Viridiplantae > Streptophyta > Magnoliopsida > Fabales > Fabaceae > Lathyrus > Lathyrus sativus. The sequence goes on along the minus strand of OZ012735.1, from coordinate 621,362,855 downwards.
CTTATGCAAATGCAATGCAATGCAGTAAACACGGGATCACAGCCCCCACAAAACGCTCTGAATACTGCTGTACTGCTGACGGAGATAATCACTCTGAAGCGAAAACCAAAAAACCGGGTCGTCTGGAGGTTAAGTTTCCTGCAAAAACCCTCCCACTCACAGGTATGGACCTAATCTGACAAGGTACGACATCCTATGCGGTCATCAGCGTCACAGACTTTCATAAGCGACAATACGATTCCTAGAAGGAGTGGCACCATCATCTCAGGAAGAGTCCTCACTTAGCTGACTTCCAATTGATCGGTCCCCAGAGTCGACAATCCTCACGTCTGGACTCCCCTCAGATCCTCAGGATCGGAAAGAAGCACCTCGGAGAGAACCTCGTATGAGCGTGAATTTCATGGGGAACTCGTGTCTTCTCAACAAACAGGTTCGCCCACTAATCTCCACAACTACATCTAAAATGCATACTCAAGCCCAGGTCCGGCTTTTCACTCAAAGTATCACCCTCCCCAGCACAACAGCAACAGATAATAGCAATGAAAAAATAAACACCCAAAAGACAAGCAAACAAACGCTAGGATCGACTCTCTTAGGGGACGTTGGATCCCACATGCATAAGGAACTATCGCAGTCCTTAGCAGCCAGGGGACGTTGGGTCCCCAGCAGAGTCGCCAGCTGTCGCTACTGCGAAAATCGGCGCCAGCTGACAGAAGAGTCGCCACCGTGCGTTATTTATCCCAACGGAGGGAAAGGAAACGCTCGAAGTAAACCTCGCAAAAAACGGGAAAGGTAATGGTCATCGCAACCAAACCTGGATTCGGGAGTCGGTTACGCAAGGGGAAGGTATTAGCACCCCTCACGTCCGTCGTACTCGACGGGATCCACGCTTGCTTGGTTTGTCTAAAGGATGCAAAAACAATCTATCTACGGCTGCTAAATCTAAACGGAAGGGAATTGACTCGATAGAGCGTCAAACTCTATGCCTACGTATTCTGAAGAGAGAAAGTCAGAGTCAACGTAGTTCGGGAAACTACAGGGAATTGGCTCGCCAAGACTTCGCGTCTTGTGCCTACGTACTTCCACACAGCATGGAAGATCAGAGCTTTCGTAGTTCAGGCTAACTACGGCTAAGCGGGGTGTTCTCACACAGGAGTGAGAAATTCAGCTGGTTTTACAGGTACGGGAACCTATGGGAACTAAAACTACGGTCTGGTCTCAAATGCACTCGGGCAAGAGAAATGGATAACATCAGTCGTCAGCGGGAAAGTTTGGATCGCACAGCAGCGAGAGAACAAAAGGTTAGTTGTTAGTGTGCTCGCTAGGATATCGCATCCTATGCCTACATATTCTCGTCTGGTACGAGAAATCAGAGCAGCTGTAGTTCGGCTACTTCGGGACCACAACTCAAATCTCGTTTTATTAATATTCTGAAAATGGTTACAATGATTGAATACGGAAAATAATCTCCTAGAAACTATCCAACTATTCTGAAAAAAATCAAATGGAAAATAGTCCCCTAACAAGTGGACTTCTAAAACTACCTCTAAAAAGGTAAAATAAACTCTATGAAAAATTGTCTCTATTCTAAAGAAAATATTAAATCTACAAACTAATATTTTTATGTTCTTTTTCAAGTATTTTTCTTTTCTCTTTTTCTATATTCTTTTTTCGTATTCCTTTTCAATTCTTTTTTTTCATATTTTCTTTTTCCCCTTTTTTCAATATTCTTTTTCAAAATATTTTTTCATATATCTTTTTCCCCTTTTTTTTCCAATATTCTTTATTCTTTTTTCATAAAGAGAACAACTAAAATAAAAATGAAGAAGATACAAGGGGAGGGGGGTACAGTCTGTTACAGGGTGTGTTAAGCTTGCAGAAAAAACAATGGGCCCAGCCCAGAAAAAATAAACAAACAAAAAACTGGGGAGGGGTGCAGAAGTGAAGCAGAGGGGTATCCACCAGCAAAAATCACGTTGGGCCCAGCCCACTTCGCCAAAAAACACACACCAGGAGGGGGAGAACGAAAATGGAGGGGGTGTTGCCAGAAAAAAAACCAAAGGCCCAAAGCCCCAAACCCGGTCCATCCTTCATTCAGAAGACACCAAACCCTAATTTTTCACCTTCTCCCTTTACTGTTCATCCCCACCTAGCGCTGTCTCTCTCAGCCTTCAGACTCTCTCTCTCTCGATCTCTATCTTGTTCTCCCAAATTCTTCCCACAATCTTCTTCGACGAAATTCTTTCCTTCTCGTTTCAACCTCTTTTTCCTTCAAATATCAACTACAAACAAAACCTGAAGTTATGGCGGATCGATGGTCGTCAATAGAAGATTGAAGATCCATTGCGTTCGGTGATGAAGCTTTCTGAAGTCGCATGTTGAAGATCACGAACTTGTTGATGAGTTCTGTTGATGAAGTTGCTGGGAACGGATGAACCTTGAATGGAGATCTGAGAAGAGTTATCGATGAACGCGTGGGAGGATTCTATTGAAGATCGGCCGAAAACCAGTTGAAGTGCGTTCTTGGCATGTGGTGCTTTATCATCCTGAATATTGAAGAACCATTGATGATTGTGGATGAGCTCTGGAAAAATGATGACGATGATGAGTGAGACGACGAACAACCCGAGATATGAAGAAAACTGATGAAGTTCGCGGATCATTTTCCAGGAGACGATGAACAATCCTGCATGTTCTTGAAGATCCTGAACGAAATCTGGAACTGGATCTGGATTTTAGATGAAATCTTGATGCATGTTCTTGCGTTTCTGGGGAATCACTGGTGATGTTCTGGGAAAACCACGAGCTCTGAAGAACAATGATGATGATGATGTGAGCGCGCTTTGAAGGTTGATGAAACCTGGAGATTTCTGGAGATTTGATGTTTATTATTGAATCTGAAGGAGGATGATCACTGAAGTTGATTACCGATGATGATTCCGGCGACGAATTGATGATGAAGATTGGATCGGAGAAGAAGATGATTGGAGAAGAAGATGAATTTCTGGAATTTTCCAGTTTCCGGCGAGGTTAGTTACGGCGGGGAGATTCAGTTATGGCGGTGGCCGGAGTTGGTTGGTGGTGGCCGGCGAGGGTTGGTTGCGGTGGTTGCATGGCCGCCGGCCATGCAACTGGTGAAGGTCAGGTGATGACAAGTGGCAGCGGAAGAAGTTGCATGCTGGCCACGTGCTGAGGGGGAGAGAGAGAGAAAAATGATGTGTCTGCGTGTGGGTGAATAATGAAATGAGGTGGCCGTCTCCTTGTGAATTGTGAAAAATGATGTGGCGTCCTCTAGTGGTTTACACGTGGTGATCAGTTATATATGAACATGCAATGCTGGACTCTGTAACGTGGGCTTTTTGGAATATGCTGGATAAAATGACCCAACACAAAAATACTGAAGATAATGGCCAATTTGAACTAGGTTGAATGAAATTAAAATGGACTTAAACATGGATTAGCTTGGACTAAACGTGGACTAATGATGGTTAATAGAAAGATTAAATGGCTAATGAATTAATGATGGATTATTAAACCTGTATCTAATTAAAACTTAAAACAATCTAACAATTAAATCTACAAATTAATATTCAGAACAATCTATTAATATCTAACTATATTCTAACATTCTAAAAATTTATTAAAAGCTATCTATAGAAATCTATATTAATTCTTATTTAAAATCTAAAACAACCATATTAAAATCTATATCTAAAAGAAAATAATGTCTAAACCTATTAAAAATATTAAAAGAATCTACTTAAATTCTAGAAAATGCTAATAATATCTAATAAAATCCTAATAATTCCAGAGGGAACAAAAATAATCCAAAACGATCAGTAACACCGCGAGAGCGCACCGGGACAACCGGCAAAAATCAATAGACACCGAAATATCCCTAAAAACAACAGCGCGAGCTGAAAACACCGGGAATAGCACGACTTCCCAAAAATACGATTCTGCCTATCTGAACTTGCTAAAAACACCTGAGACGCGAGACGAGGGCTGTGATCCCGGTAAAATCAAAACAACTGAAAAAATGCACTGTATGCGATATGCGGATGCGAATGCGGAAATGCGTTGAAACATCAACCAGATGTGGGAACCGGTTGGTCAAATTTTAGGGTGCAACAGGTGTAATGACCTCATTCTCTATACCTTTCTCATTGCAAAATCTAGAAAATTCTTGAGAAGTGTATTCACCACCACCATCAGTTCTCAGTTTCTTCAACTTGCATCCACTTTGCTATTCAACATGAAATTTGAACTTCTTGAACTATGTGAATACCTCAACTTTCCTTTTAATAAGATAAATCCACATATATCTAGTGAATTCATCTATAAAGGTTTAGAAATAGTAGTTACCTTCATTCGATCTCACTTTGATTGGTCCACGTACATCAGAGCGAACTAACTCTAGCTTTTACTTTAACCTCAATGGCAAGTCATGCTTGAATTCTTTTCTAGTCTTCTTTGCTTTGCAACATTATCATACACCTAATTTTGTTCTTTCACTTGAGGTAAGCCATACATCATCTTCTTTTGGTTGAGCGTACCCAAACTTATGAAGTTTTGATGCCCATACCTATGATGTCATAACCAATTCTTATCTTTTTATGTAGTCAAAGCAAGGCACTTGTGATCAACTGGGTTGATTTGTACTTTGAAGGTCTTGTTGTCTACCAAGGGTGCCTTCAAAATCATCCTTCTGTCACTATGATACACCTTCATATGATTCTTTTCTATCTTTATGTTGTACCCTTTTGCAAGTAATTGACCTGCATTTATCAAGTTACTTGTCATCGATGGTACATACAACACATCAGTGATATTGGATTTCTTACCATCATTCCCGACAATAGAGATATCTCATTTTTCCACCTAATGTGATGTGTCTTCTATCTGCAAACTTTATCACTTTCTCAACTGATTCATCTAGCTTGGTGAACCATGTTTTATTACCAGTCATATAGTTACTGCATCCTATATCCAGGTACCACATGTTGGTTTTCATAGTGTTCGATTGAGTGTTAGTCATGAGTAGCACATCATCAAAATCACTATCTTTAGCATGTGCATACTGCACTTCATCACTATCTTTTTCTCGTGCTTCCTTCTTTCTTCAACAGTCTTGAGCATAGTGACCAAACCCTTGATAGTTGTAACATTGCACCTCCTTCATGTCAACTTTCTTCCCAAAATACTTGTTGCTCGTGCCTTTCCTAGATCGAATCAGACTGATTCTTTAAATCTTTCTTGATTTCTTATCATTAGCAAGATTCTTTCCATTCTCTTTCCCAAATGTCTTGATGAATCTTGCTTGTAGTGCCTACTCAACTACCTTCTCCCTTTCGAAGTTTCTTTGCTTTAGCCTTATCTCATGAGCCAATACTGCGGAAAACATATACAACAACGGTTGGAAAAGGGATAAAATCACGTGTGACCTGCCGTTGTTATGTAGGGTGTTGTTGTATATGCACTACTTACAATCACAGTCTTATGACCATTGTAGAAAACCTGAATGCGTGTTATATATGATCACAGTTGCCCTAACTAAAAGTTGTAATATATAAAGGCTATAGGTTTGCTTCTCACCAACGCATCTTTCAATGTAATATATTATTCTGGACACTATTCACTATACAACCAAGGTTATATATTACAACCGTCGTTAAATAATATGCTTTTTTTAAAAATAAATTTTCTACATTTTGAAATATTTCCATTTTTTAACCTGTATTTTTTTTGAACCACATCAGAACAGAAACAACAATTGTATCATAATGAAGAAATTTATTGTATTACATCAATCAAATCCATACATTGGATTATGAACCAAATATTGTATATGTATTACATCAAATGAAAAATGGCACAAAACAATCTACAAACTTTATATAACATCACATAATTGTATCTTATAGTGTTTTGTTTCTTTGTCTTTTGGTGTATTGACTTTAAACACCTACATTTTCAAATAATCATACTTGTTATTAAATAAACTTAGAAATAATGACTTACATTAATTAAATTATGAATAAAGAATAAAATACTAATTACTTGTTAACTTTCCCATATGCCTTCATTATGATCGATAGGAATAGCATGCACATCATCTCTATCAACTTCATCATAAGTGGTAGGCACTTTTGTTGTGTAAGAAGAAATAGAAGGAATATCAAAACTTTCATCACTACTAGGAATGCCTTTTCCTCGAAGAACGGTTGACCATTTCCTCGATGTGTTCGAAAGGTCGGTCACATAGCAAACTTGTTTTGCTTGTGAAGCCATGATAAACGGTTCAGTCATATAATTTGCCTTGCCAATGTCAATCCAGGTGGATCCTAAGTCATCAATTTGTACACCATTAATATTATTGGGAACCCACTTGTATTTAAATAAAGGCACTCTGAAGCTAACATAATCAATCTCCCAAATCTCATCAATGACACCATAGAACACACTAGACGCCAATATTGGATTCTTATCTTTGGAACTAGAGAAATACATGGATTTCGCCTCAACCATAACCCCACTATTTTGCATTGTACTACAATCATCTTTTGATTTTGTATATAAGATATAATGACCAATGTCATATGCAGTCCAAGTCATCACATTAAATTTTGGCATGAACGACAACCATTTAACTGTCTTGAATTGATAACACGAAATCATATAGATATTTTCATGCATAATTCAACTAAAATCTAACCGTTTTCGATCCGATTTCGGGTTATTTCCGTATATTTGTCTGATGTTTTGCAGGTATTCAACGATCACGTCTAAACAAGGCAACATGAAGAAAAGAAGCAATCTCAGATGAAATATGGACGAAAAAGGAGTGAAAATACAATGAAAAGCGCAGCAAGCTGTTTTTGCTAATGTGACGACCGTCACAGCTTCATGACGACCGTCACACCTTGTGACAACCGTCATGCAAGCAAAAACGCCCCACTCAGATTACACGTCAAAAGAGCAGTTCCAATTCCCACAGAGTGGACCACTACTCCCTAAATTATCTGCCTCAAGGTCCATCATCCTGAGAGATAACCGTTGGGATTCCACTTCTATAAAAAGGGAAGCAGAGGACTTCAGAAAGGGTGCTGCATTCATACCACGAAGTGCTGCCGAATTTACTTTCCAGAGCAATTACTTTCCAGTTTTATTTGTATTCATTTCTTTTTACCTTTCCTTATTCCCATTTCCGCTCTTCTGTAATTTCTATTGTACTGTACGATCAAATTGGCACTAAAGACCAGAATCCTGCCAACATCTGTGGAGGATCTGCCCAAAGGCCAATTGGCATATTTATAGGTTTTCATTTTGATCGACTTCTGTTTTATTATATTGAAAATTATTATTTATTATTATTATTTATATTTTGTTTTTCCTAAATCCATGTCTAGCTAAACTTAGGTAATCGATATGTAGTAATAATTCGAATGGGATTTGATAACCACTGGTTGGAAAACTTTCTTTTCATAAAAGTAATTTATGGTCTGAGTGTTTAAAATTGATTTACTGAATAAACTTCGTCGCAAAAGTGAGAACTTATTTAAAAAGTAGTTTTGCCACGAAAGTGGGAAATTAATTAAGATACGAACCAACAAGCGAAAGCTGCGGTAAGGTCAGATAGTAAACACTAGGCATTTGTTTTAATAACAGCGAAAACACTTTAAAATGAATTAGAACTTAGAGATTTCCAAAAAATAATTTTAACCCCGAACGGGATACGAAAGTGTACGTTTGGCCCTTAGGATTATGATTAGCATCAATAACCATCGTGAGGCGAGAGTTTTCAAATCTCTATTTTCTGCTTAAATAAACTTTGAAAACTATTTCATACACCAGTAATTTATCAAATCCCTGAAGAACACAATTACTACGTATCGATTCAATTAATTATAATCTAAATAGTAATCTTAGTTCCCCTTTTTAGTGACAATCTTATTCCCTTAAACATATTCTACCTAGCTAAACATAGTAACTCCCGAGAACACTAGTTTGATTACGAGTCCCTGTGGGATCGATATCTATTATTACTACGCGATAGACTGTGCACTTGCAGTTAGTTGTATTAGACATAGAAAGTCCCGTGTGGTAGACGGTGTCTCGGAGTCCTTCGACCTGCAGGGTCAGATTCGCTAGGCTCTCAGTGATCGTAGCTTGGCCGGTGTGAAGTTGTTGCATTTGAGTCCGGTGCCAAGCTTCGAACTGGTCAGCTCGCTGATTCTGCTGTTGCAGCATTGTGAGTATCTGGGCCTGCTGGTCTAGGGAGCGACAGAGGTCCTCTTCTGTGTAGTCTGGCACGGGATGATGACGGCGACGGCGGGAAGATGTACCTACGGGAATAGGAGGCTGCGATGCCTCTGGCTGCTCGGACCTGTCCAACTCAACTTGGATTTCATCGTCGGAACCGTGAGTGTGGTCCTGAGTAGGAACAACGGCAGCAGGAGGGGCAGTGAGGTCGAACAACCAGTTGGTACGGTCCTCTGGATGGATGCGGGTGCGGGACGGAAGGATGATGCTTCGGACGGTCTTGCCGCGCACAACCGGATGGTATTTGCCGTCAGCTCGGGAGCGGATGAGATGAGAGGCTCTGCAGTGGTCGGTGTCAAGGAACACCGAGGGGATGGAATGGAGGTGCTGGAGGCGGTCGCCAAGGTTCAACCCAAGTTCAATAGCGGTGACAATCCCGCCAAAGTAGAATGGCTTCGAGCCACGGTTGCAATTGGCCTGAATGTGAACCAGTAGAAACGAGGCAGCTTTGACAGGTTCATTGTTGAAGACGCAATGAAGAAAGAAGAGCTCCTTGGAGTTCACTTTGTGGTTGCTGTCTCTGGCGAAGATAGTGTTACTCAACGCTCTGTGAAAGTACCTGATGGTTGGGTTATGGATATGAGTGGCGTGCAGGGAGTCCCAACCATCGGCATTGAGGCCGGTCAATTGATACCACAGCGCGAAAGCTTCGTGCTGGAACTGATCGGTGATGCGGCGATGAGCGTTGTCGCCGCGAGGTAGCTGTAGGATGCCAGCAATCTGGTTTTGGTGCATCTGATAGTTGACGCCAAACATCCGGAAGCAAGCGGCACCTGAATGCTGGTTAAGTTCGCCGCTGCTTGTGACGTAAGTGAACGAACTCAAGAACTCAAGAGTGAGTTGTTCGTAGGTTGGCTGTGGGTTGGTGCAGAGGTTCCAGATGTCTGCTCTTTGAAGCATCCAGGTTACACCTTCAAGGAGTCCGAGCTCCGTAAGCGATGGAAGGTGCGGATAATGAGTCGGGTGGAGCGACCTCTGATGAAATGCAATGTAGTTTGCTCGTTGTCTTTCGCCTAACTCGCCTTCACTGAAGGTAATGTTGCTGACATCTGGGGTTTCTGCATTCCTTGCCATTGTTGGAAGATGGAGAGGTTTCTGAGGTTTGGGGTTTTTCTGCAGAGAGGGAAAAATGACAGAACGGTGGTTTGGAGGTTGAATTTGGAGTTGAAGTTTATAGTTCAATGTGGGGAGGACGAAAATTCGTAGTGGGGTAGGAGTTAGGATGTTTGAAAGTGATAATGTGGGGAGTGGAAGAGAACACGAACCCTGTTTTATCAGATATCAGTTTCTGACTGCGTGACGGTCGTCACGTAGGTGTGACGGTCGTCACCCGCGTGACGCTCGTCATGAGGCTGTGACGGTCGTCACAGCAGCAAAATCTGCAGAACGCAGGATTTTGCTCTGAGGGCGTACTCGTAGTGACTTTAAGGCTTAGTATTGATACGGTGATGTAATATAACAGCCAACAAACAACAATTAATGCGAAAACAGAATAGTTGAATAAAAACTAGAATTGAAATAACATAAAATTGAAACAATTGTATGTAGTACATAATGAAAACTAACAATGCGAAAAATCCAAATGATTAAATGAAACTAAACTAGACTAAACTAAACTGAAACTACTGCTAAGAACTAATAACTAATCTTTTCATGCCTTCAACTCATCGAATTTCTGAGAATAGTAGTCGAGTTGGTCGCAGACTAGATCCATGAAGCCTACCAGTTCGCTGTGCATGCCTGCGATATCAGCTTTTACATTAGTCAGAGCTTTATCAATGTCGTCCAATATGAGTAACACGGTATCCATTTTGACAGTGGTCTCCTCAGGGATAGCCTCAAGATAAGTATTGTAGTGTGGAGGAGTCGTAGGGTCTACTTCAGTTTCAGAGGCAGCGTCCTCATAGTACATATAGTCGTGCGCCTCAGAGATGTGGTCACTGTCATACCTATAGTTCTGGGGTGTTGACTGTGGTGAAGGAGGTCCCATAGGCTCATCCAATTCGTAGAGCCAGTTATCCTTGTTGTGGATGCTTGTCATCAGATGATCAGGCAGTGTGAATAGCTGTACTGGTTTTTCGTTAATAAGGTACTCATACGGTCCAGGTCCCATAGTCCCTAAGCTGCGCCTGTTAAAGCAGAATTGTATGTTCATGGGTCTGATGGTACCAAAACGAGTGTTGGCATTTAAATGGAATCTAAGGCCAAGCTCGTGGGCAATCATTGTTACTAGGCCTCCGATAAGAATAGGTGTCTGAGGTTCCAGCGTGAGGCGTTTGAAAGATCTCATCATGAAAGGCACTGCATTTACTGTCCGTCCCTGAGAAGCACAGAACATGATGAATAACTCCTCCTTAGACACTGCAGTAATATTTTCTTCTTTTCCAAACAAGGTGTGAGCTAGTATCTTATGGAAGTATCTGAAGGATGGGTTATGAATGTCATCATTATGCATTCTGGCTGGTTCGGGGTGATAGTCGCCTGTGATTTTACCCCAGAATTGATCGAGTTCAAAATCAATATCGTCATCTTCTGCACTGATGAACACATGCGGTCCGCTAAGGAATCCTAGGAGGTTAGCTAGTGACATCCGGCTATGAGTTTGGTCCATTCCAAACAATCTGAAGGTAATCAACTCTGAGCGGGTTCCAAAACCATAGTTGGGTGTGTATCTGAAAGAACTAAGGAATTCATAGGTAAGATCTTTGTAGGTAGCGAAACGTGTTTTCAGAGCAGTGTTCTCCCAACCTAGTTGATTGAACAGGTATTGAATGCTATCTGTGATCCCTAGTTTATCCATAGTAGCCTTATCATAATACAGCGTTAAGGCAAATTCTCTTTCGGTCAGTGCTGCAAATCTTGCCTTTTGAGCGAGTCCTTGGAAGTGAACCTTTGTGAAGTCGTACTCGGCCATATTCGCAGGTAATTCGGAGAAAACAGAAGGAATGTTTTGAAGACTTTAAAAATACTGAAAAGTTTGAAACAGGAAATGGAAGTCAGGATTTTTTAGAAACGAAAAGTGGTAGAAACAAAAGACAAAAGAGAAAAAATAAAATAAGAATAAAAGTGCGAAAATGAACGAAAGTAGAAAGTAGTAGTAATTTTAGAATTTTCGTTGGATTTTTCTAAGTAGAATTTTAAAGAAAAATGAAATGCAATAACAAGGGAAAATTTGGGTTGCCTCCCAATAAGCGTTGTTTTTAACGTCTAAAGCCTGACGATAGCTTGGTGAGAAGCTATTCAGGTGTCTGAGCTGGAAGCTCAAGCAATGTTATATTGCTTACGTGAGGACTGTCGTCGTTCTTATTGTAATGTTTTAGACGTTGCCCGTTTACGATAAATGGTGCATTCGTCTTATCGGTAATTTCAACAGCTCCACTCTGAAGTACTTTAATCACTTCATAGGGTCCAGACCACCTAGATTTTAGTTTACCTGGGAAGAGTTTTAATCCTGAATTAAAGAGCAATACGATGTCTCCCACACTGAATTGTTTCCTGATTGAACGTTTATCATGCCACTTCTTAGTTCGTTCTTTGTAGATACGGGCATTTTCGTAAGCGTCTAATCGAAGTTCTTCCAACTTGTGTAAGTTCAAGATTCGCTTTTCTCCTGCCTCGGTGTAGTTGAAGTTGAGTGTTTTAATGGCCCAAAAGGCCTTATGCTCTAACTCTACAGGGAGATGGCAGGATTTACCGTAAACTAATTTATAGGGGGTAGTACCTATTGGTGTCTTAAATGCGGTCCTATAAGCCCATAAAGCTTCTTGTAGCTTCGACGACCAATCTTTCCTTGAGGTAGCGACAGTCTTTTCCAAGATCTGTTTTATTTCTCTGTTCGAGACCTCTACTTGTCCGCTAGTTTGCGGATGATAGGGTGTAGCTACTCGGTGCCGGACTCCGTATCTAGAGAGAAGTTTATCGAATATTCGTGATATGAAGTGAGATCCTCCGTCACTAATGACGAGTCTGGGTACACCGAATCTAGGAAAGATTGTGTTTTTGAAGAGTTTGATTACTACTCGTGCGTCGTTTGTTGGAGCAGCTATGGCTTCTATCCATTTAGACACGTAATCGACAGCGACGAGTATGTAGTTATTTCCAAAAGAAGGTGGGAAAGGTCCCATGAAATCTATTCCCCAGACGTCGAAGATTTCTACCTCTAAGATTCCTTTCTGAGGCATTTCATCGCGTCGTGAGATGTTGCTAGTTCGTTGGCATCTATCGCACTTTTGCACAGCGATGTGAACGTCTTTCCAGAGATTAGGCCAGAATAGGCCGGCTTGGAGAATCTTAGCGCACGTCTTGGACGTACTAGCATGACCACCATATGGTGCTGAGTGGCATTGGGAAATAATATTTTCTATTTCTTCCTCTGGGACACAGCGACGATATATGTTGTCGGCCCCTCTCTTGAAGAGTAGGGGTTCGTCCCAATAATAGTGTTTCAGATCGTGGAAGAATTTCTTCTTTTGCTGATAAGTAAGATCTGGTGGAAGCACGCCCGCAGCGAGGTAATTAACGATGTTAGCATACCAAGGTAATGTGACTTGGGCATAGACGGCTTCTACGGCTTTTTCGAATTCTGGATCCTCCGAGATTGAATTGGGCGTGTCACTTTCTAATTTGGCTATCAGACGTTCGTACGGGAAATCGTCATTTATCGGTACTGGTTCATGTTTGATGCCTTCTATTCGGGATAAGTGGTCCGCAACAACGTTCTCGGTTCCTTTTTTATCTTTGATTTCAAAGTCAAACTCTTGTAGTAACAGGATCCATCTCAATAGTCTTGGTTTGGCATCCTTTTTTCTTATTAGGTACCTTATGGCAGCGTGGTCTGTGTATATTATAATTTTTGCTCCTACTAAGTAAGAACGGAATTTGTCAAGCGCAAATATAACTGCTAGAAGTTCCTTTTCTGTGGTAGCGTAGTTCATTTGGGCAGGATCTAAGGTTCTACTGGCATAGTAGATGGCATGGAGTTTCTTGTCCTTCCTTTGTCCTAGAACTGCGCCTACAGCGTAATCACTCGCGTCGCACATGATTTCGAACGGTAGTCTCCAATCGGGTGGTTGCATGATTGGTGCGGTGATAAGGGCTGATTTCAATGTTTCGAATGCTTTTAAATAGTCGTCGTTGAAGAAGAACTCAGCATCTTTCATTAACAGGCCGGTCAGAGGTTTTGTGATTTTCGAGAAATCTTTTATAAATCTTCTGTAGAAACCGGCATGTCCTAGAAAACTCCGTATTTCTTGTACGGATTTTGGAGGTTGGAGATCTTTTATAATCTCTATTTTAGCTTTGTCTACCTCGATCCCTCTATCTGATATGACGTGTCCTAGAACTATTCCTTGTCGGACCATAAAATGGCATTTCTCCCAATTTAGGACGAGGTTTACTTTTACGCAACGTTCTAGTACCATTTCTAAGTTTTGTAAGCATCCTTCGAAACTTTGTCCACATACCGAGAAATCGTCCATAAACACTTCCATAATGTCGTCTATGAAATCTGCAAAGATTGCCATCATGCATCTTTGGAAGGTTGCTGGAGCGTTACAGAGTCCGAACGGCATTCGGCGGTAAGCAAAAGTACCGTAAGGACAGGTGAATGTAGTCTTTTCTTGGTCATCAGGATGGATGGGAATTTGGAAGAATCCTGAGTAACCATCTAGATAGCAGAAATATGAATGTTTGGCCAATCTTTCCAACATTTGGTCTATGAAGGGTAACGGGAAGTGATCTTTGCGCATAGCCTTGTTAAGCTTTCTATAGTCAATGCACATCCTGCTTCCAGTCACGACTCTTTTTGTTATTGATTCACCTTTTTCATTTTTAACTACTGTGACTCCTCCTTTCTTTGGTACGACATGAACTGGGCTAACCCATTCACTATCGGAGATCGGATAGATGATTCCTACATCTAGTAATTTCTTTACTTCATCTCTGACTACAATGCTCAGGATGGGGTTTAGTCTTCTCTGATGCTCTCGAGAAGTTTTAGAGTCTTCCTCTATTGTAATTCGATGCATACAGATTGAAGGGCTTATACCTTTTAAATCGCTTATGTTATAGCCTAACGCGGTGAGGTACTTCTTTAGGACTTCTAATAACTTTTCAGTTTCTGGTTGTCCTAAGTCGGCATTGACTATCACTGGTCTTTTTAGTTCATCGTCTAGAAATTCATATCTGAGGTTTTTGGGTAGTGTTTTAAGTTCTAAAGATGGGTTCTTCGGACCTGGCATATGGTTTGGGGTCAGTGCTAAGCTTTCGCTTAGGCTGTCGTCTTTATACGGTTTACGCCAATTATCGTCTTCAGAAATATCGGGTATTTGAATCTTTATTATTTCTGAATACGTGGTCTCTTCATTTTCAAGTTCTCTTATGCATTCGTCGATTTCGTCTACTAAATAGCAGGTATCGTCTATTGCTGGTGCTTGTAAGAACTTGGTGAGAATGAACTCTATCTTTTCTTCTCCTACTTCGAATGTTAGCCTTCCTTTCTTCACGTCTATAATGGCTCCGGCTGTAGCTAGGAACGGTCTTCCTAGGATAATTGGGGTTACAGTGTCCTCCTTGATGTCCATGATTATGAAGTCGTTTGGAATGTAGAATTGTCCTATGCGTACTGGAACGTTTTCCAGTATTCCGACGGGGTATTTTACTGATCTGTCAGCTAATTGTACGGACATTTTGGTTGGCCTGAGGTCTCCCATATTCAGCTTTTTGCATATAGATAAGGGCATAACACTGATACTAGCTCCTAAATCGCATAGAGCTTTGTCTATTACGAACTTTCCTATGACGCAGGGTATGGAGAAACTCCCTGGGTCTTTTAATTTAGGAGGCATGCGATTTTGAATAATAGCACTACACTCTGCAGTAAGTGTAACTGTTTCGTTATCCTCGATCTTTCTCTTATTCGACAGGATTTCTTTGAGAAATTTAGCGTATGACGGCATTTGAGTTATTGCTTCTGTAAAAGGAATAGTAATATTCAACTGTTTAAGGAGCTCTACGAATTTCTTAAACTGTCTTGAAGTTTTAGAGTTTATTAGTCTTTGCGGATAAGGAATAGGTGGTTTATATGGCGCTGGAGGTGCTTGAGTTTTTTCACTTGCGGTATCCTCCTTTTCGTTGTCCTCCTTCTTCTCTAAATCAGATTCCTTTTCTGCTTGTTTAGTTGGTTTTTGTTGCATGGCTGAGTTTTCGGTCCTCGGATCGATCGGTTCGTCCAATTCTTTTCCACTTCTTAGTATCACAGCATTTGCTTGGCCTTTGGGATTCTGTTCGGGTTGTCCAGGAAATGTGCCAGCAGGTGCGGCAGCAGATGCTTACTGTTGAGCCACTTGTGATATCTGAGTTTCTAACATTTTGTTGTGGGTGGCTAAAGCGTCTACTTTTCCTGTCAACTGTTTAATTTGCTCGCTAGTGTGTATGTTTTGATTTAGGAACTCTTTGTTTGTTTGAGCTTGAGTTGCTATGAACTTTTCCATCATCAATTCGAGGTTTGATTTCCTAGGTGCATTTTGAGCAGCTTGTTTCTAATATCCTGGCGGAGCAGTAGGCATTTGCAATGCATTTTCGCTTTTGTAAGAAAAGTTTGGATGATTTCGCCAACCTGGGTTGTAGGTATTTGCGTAGGGATTTCCTTGAGCATAATTTACCTGGTCTGGCGGGATTCCGGCTAGCAATGGGCATTCGGGTGCATTATGAGTGGTGCTTCCGCATAACTCGCAATTTGGAGTTACTGCAGCGACAGTTGCAGTGGGGTTAACGGTCAGGCTATCAATCTTCTGTGCTAGAGCATCTACTTTAGCATTGAACTTTTCAAGGCTGCTGATTTCGTACATCCCACCTTTCGCTGTGGTTTCCTCAGTTGGAGTGTGTTCACCTCCCCATTGGCAATGGTTTTGTGACATGTTTTCTATTAATTGATAGGCTTCATCGTATGGCTTATCCATAAGTGCACCGCCCGCGGCAGCGTCTATTGTCAATCTAGTATTGTATAGAAGCCCATTATAGAAAGTATGGATTGTCACCCAGTCTTCTAGACCGTGGTGGGGACATGTTCTCATCATATCTTTGAATCGTTCCCATGCTTCGTAAAGAGATTCAGTATCTTTCTGTCGAAATCCGTTGATTTGAGCTCTAAGCATAGCAGTTTTGCTTGGCGGAAAATATCTCGCTAAGAAGACGTTCTTCAATTGCTCCCATGTCGTAACGGAGTTGGATGGTAACGATTGCAACCATGTCCATGCTCTGTCTCTAAGAGAGAATGGGAAAAGACGAAGTCTTATCGCGTCTAGAGTTACTCCATTTGCTTTCACTGTGTCTGCGTATTATACAAACTTCGTTAGATGTTCGTTCGGATCCTCATTTGCGTTTCCTGAGAATTGGTTTTGTTGTACAGCCGACAACAACGACGGTTTCAGCTCAAAATCATTTCGGGTAATAGCTGGGGCAGCAATGCTACTTCTAGGCTCCATTTGAGAAGGTGTAGCGTATGCCTTTCAGCGGTTTGTTCGGAGGTCCTTCAGCCATCTCTGGTTCTTCTTCTTCTGATTTGGGAATGGGAGTGAGAGGTTCGGGAGTGTTATGTTTGAGTTGCTTGAGTTGGTACTCAATGATTCTACTTCTTAAATGTAAGAAGCGTTCTAGTTCTGCGACTGAAGGTTTTACGATATCGCTTTGCGGGCGATTTCTTGGCATACAATCGACAGAACTAGTAAAGGAAAAATGAAAATTGTTAACCTAGTCTATACGGCGTAACAGAAGGTTACACTATTGACTAAACGGGTCCCCGGCAACGGCGCCAAAAACTTGATCGCGACTTTCTATGTCTAATACAACTAACTGCAAGTGCACAGTCTATCGTGTAGTGATAATAGATATCGATCCCACAGGGACTCGTAATCAAACTAGTGTTCTCGGGAGTTACTATGTTTAGCTAGGTAGAATATGTTTAAGGGAATAAGATTGTCACTAAAAAGGGGAACTAAGATTACTATTTAGATTATAATTAATTGAATCGATACGTAGTAATTGTGTTCTTCAGGGATTTGATAAATTACTGGTGTATGAAATAGTTTTCATGAATGCACTATGATATTTTGGTATCCTTTTATTAAACCAATCTTGGAATTTCTTGTTATGCTCGACCAACAATAACTTGTCACTCATTTGTGGATATCTTGTCTTCGAAAGTCTTTTGTGAGTAGCCACGTAAGGTTGAACTTCATCAAGATTATTCAATATATAGAAATGTTCCTGAATAACTACATCCCGAGCCATTGACTTAACATTTAAACCTTGAATACCTCTTTCTTCAGTGTTAGCATGACGAGACTTTGGAATTCCTATAGACTCTACTTCAGACAAATAGTTTGTATAAAACTCAATAGCTTCTTCTGTGATGTACCTTTCAACAATCGAAGCTTCCGGTCAATGATAATTATTTGTATATCCTTTAAAGAACTTCATGTATCGCTTTATTGGATACTGAAATTCTAGTAACAGACAGGTGATATCATATCGGATGTTATGACATCTGCTTCTGAACAAATTATTAAACTTAGTAATAAACAAGTAACGAAAGCAGTAAAGAACACAAGAAATTGTTTACCCAGTTCGGTGCAACATCACCTACATCTGGGGGCTACCAAGCCAGGGAGTAAATCCACTATAAGCAGTGTTAATTCATAGCTAAACAACCAGTTTCCACTCTGTAAGTACAGAGTATGCCTAAGAGGGGGGGTGAATTAGGCTTTTAGGGACTTTTTCCAGTTTTTCGGTATTCTTGAAATTTTACTGGTTAGGTTCTTGGTGATGAATGCAATAGAAAGTAAAAGGAAAGTGGACACCAAGATTTATAGTGCTTCCCCTCACAATCCGAGAGTACTCCACTCCCCTTTCAACACGAAAGAGAGTTTTCACTATTGTTTAATAAAGTACAACCTATCACACCATCAACCGGTGAGGCGTACTATCAAACAATGAACATCAACAAGTGTACAAGAACAATCCTCTTGTAAACACTCACCCTTGTGTCCAACAATCCTGGATCACAAGTCAAAATACAAGTAATCTGAATACTTTGATTTGAAAGTAATAATGGTAATATCAATGCTGAGATTGATCTTCTCCTTCTGATCAAAATTCACTCTTTTAATTTCAATACAAGTGTTCAATGCTATGCATATGAAAAGATATAACCAATATGAACACTTTTGAAAATATTTGAAAAGTATTTGAAAGTGGTGAATTTGATTCAAAGAATGTTTTTGAAATTGATTATTGGAGGTTGTTTTTCAATTTGAAAAACTCAGAATTTATATGTGTAAACACACCTTTTCCAACAGGTATATTTGAGTATAATTCTAAATATGAATTGGTATAATATTCAAACCATTTTTGAATTTGAAACAAAGCCATTTTTCAAAATACGTTCAGTGTTAATCGGTTAACCTATATGGTTAATCGGTTAACACTGGAACGTTATACCAGAATATTCAAAATTTGAAATGGTTAACCGGTTAACCTATATGGTTAATCGGTTAACACTGCTATTTTTCAGAAAAATACTTATAAAAATAATGTTATATCAATTCTAATAGTTTAAAAAATATGCTTATGCAATGTGATCAATTGATAAATATGTTGAACACTTGTATATCAATTAAATTAATGAATTTTGATATACCATAGCTTGTGTCCATAACTTGAAAGTTGATCAGTCAAATGTTCATGAAGTTTTGAATGTTGATCACTTCCATTCCACTTGATATTGGTCTTTTGAAAGCGTTTGCCTTTTTTCATAGATGAAATATTCTTGATCTTGATGTTGACGTCATCAAAACTTTGAGATGAAGCTTGCTTCTACAATCTCCCCCTTTTTGATGATGACAACCAACATGGTCTTGTGCAATTTTTGACGATGATTGGCAATGATCTTGTTTTCTCCCCCTATGTCCATGAACTTCCCCTATCGAATACATAGGCAAAAATTCTGCACAATAAGACATAAGAAAGCCAAAGCTCTTCTCCCCCTTTGTCATAAGCAAAAAGGAAGGAGCTTTCAACAAAAGAAAACTATACAGACCAATAATGCAAGCAATCACAAGAGTATGGAAGCAAAGCATAATGAAATTAAATGGCAGCAACGCTGCAAATATTGTACGAGTTACAATGCAAAAATAGAAACAGAGTTCAAACATAAATGAAAGCATAAAACATCAAAAACTAGAAAACAATGCAATAAAAGACATCAACAGCAACATATTCTCTAAAGGTCCTCATCAGCCATATCCTCATCCTCTTCTTCTTCTTGTCCTTCATTTTCTTCATCAGATACAACAAAGTTGTCAGTGTTGGTGCGGTGAGAGGTAAGTACAAGGTTTCGGAGAGAAGCAATGGCCCGGGAGGTTTCTCTATGTTGAGTCATTATAGTTTGGTAAAGGAACTCATTTGTAATGCCTCCTTCAGGTACGGGATAGGCTTGGTTAGCATTGGCTCCTTCATCGGAATACTTATAAGTACCGTCAGTATCCTTAAAAATTCCAGTGTTCTTGACAATTGTAATCTCGTTGATCTCATTGGTGGTTGATTTCATCTTGATGGTTGGTTCACGGTTAAGATCCAAAGTTGTCAGCTCCAAAATTCTTGACACCAGCCTTGCATACGGAAGACGGGTTGAAAGAGATAGTTGTTGTTGAAGGTGATACATGATGGTCAGAATCCAATTGACACGAATCTTGTTCTTGATGGCGAAAAGGAGTTGCATTTCTAGATCATTAATTTGGGCATGATTCGAATCCTTGGGAATCAGTACATAACAGATTATGTAATGAAGCATCTGATCAAAAACGGTAAGATTCTTTGCATAGCACAACAGACGAGCAGTGCGTTGGTTGGCGATAATCATCTCCTTTGGAAATCTGCAGATCTGATAGTAGAACTCCATCTTGTCGTAGTTGGACCACGGCCCTTCAACGTGGTTAACTCCCTTTCTCAGAAAGTACCCAGATGATGGTATGTTTAGCATTGCAGCAACATCAGATAGATTTTCTTCCACAACACAGTCTCTAACAATTGTTTTCATAATATGCTCATCATTTGCATTTAAAAACACAGACAGTTTATGCAAAAAGGATTTGACAAGATCCAGGTAGCAGTTTCCAGAATCCGACACAAATTTATCGATCCTCTGATATTTGAGCAAAGCAGGAAAATCAAAAGATGATGCTGGAAAAGCCTTAAGATTCACATACTTTACTGGAAGGATGGAACGAACTCGGACTTTGAAATCCATTATGCGCTTCTTGGTTGTTTCCATAGGGATATCTTCTTCATCAGATGCAGAATAATGTTCTGGTAGCTTTCCCTTGTCGCGATTTGATGCTGAAGCCATGGATGAAAGTTTGAGAGAACTGAAGTTGTGGGTTCTGAGGAAGTTAGGGTTTGAGAAGTTGTGGGGATGGTTATGAGAAGTTATCCAACTTTAGAGAGTGGGAGTGAGATAGTGGGTTTTTTTTTAAAACTTAGGGTTTGAAGAGGGAAGTTCCAAAAAAAAATTCTTTAAGAGGGAATAGGATTTTGGACACTTAAGAGAATATGGACCACATAAAAAATGCATTTATCACATATAATATTTCAAAAATTTAATTAATTTTCGTTTCTGATTTTTAGAAAATTTAACAGTGTTAATTGGTTAACCATATGGGTTAATCAGTTAACACATTAAAAAATTGAGTCAGAATTGAAAATTTAACAGTGTTAATCGGTTAACCCATATGGTTAATCGATTAACACACGCGAATTTTTGAAAAATGCTTAAAACCAGAATGCATACACATGAAAATACAACACAAATAATGCATACATATATTAAAGAAAAGGTCAGATGTCACCTTCATCAAGAATCCCAAGTTCTCGCCGAATTTTGTAGAATGGTTCTTTCGCCAAAGGTTTGGTGAAGATGTCGGCGAGTTGATTGTGCGTGTCGACGAAAGTAACATATACATCTCCATTTAATACGTGTTCTCGAAGGAAGTGATGCCGGATATCTATATGTTTTGTTCTTGAATGCATGACCGGGATCTTTGTAATGTTGATGGCACTTGTATTATCACATCGAAGAGGAATGCAGTCGAGATCTATACCGTAATCGAGGAGTTGTTGCTTGAGCCACAGAATTTGTGCACAGCAACTTCCTGCTGCAATATATTCCGCTTCGGCTGTACTGAGTGCCACACACGCTTGCTTCTTGCAGGCCCATAACACTAATGCACTCCCGAGAATGTGACATGTACCGCTTGTGCTTTTTCTATCGGTCTTACATCCTGCATAGTCAGCGTCAGAGTAACCAACTAAAGAACAAATACTACCTTTAGGATACCATAATCCGACGTTCATTGTCCCTTTGAGATACTTTATGATTCTCTTTACGGTTGTGAGATGTGATTCCTTCGGACTTGCTTGAAAGCGTGCACACAAACAAACGCTAAACATAATGTCAGGACGACTTGCCGTCAAATATAATAATGAACCGATCATACCTCGATATTTTGTTATATCAACTGGAGTACCGGATTCATCTTGATCAACGTATGTTCCGGATCCCATAGGAGTGGACATCACCTTGCAACTATCCATATCGAATTTCTTCAACAATTCCTTGCAATACTTGGATTGGTTGAGGAAGATGCCATCCTTTGTTTTCTTGATTTGTAGTCCAAGAAAATAATTCAATTTTCCCATCATGGACATCTCGAATTCTCCTTGCATCATAAGTGAAAATTCTTCGCAAAGCTCTTTGTTTGTTGATCCGAAGATGATGTCGTCGACATAGACTTGAACCAATAAAGTGTTTCCTTTGATCTTATTTATGAACAACGTCTTGTCAACCTTTCCTTTTGTAAATCCCTTCTCACATAAGAAATTGCTAAGGCGGTCATACCATGCTCTTGGTGCTTGTTTTAGTCCATAGAGTGCCTTTTTCAATTTGTAAACATGTGAGGGATTCTTAAAGTATTCAAAACCCGGAAGTTGTTTAACGTAGACTTCCTCATTGATGTAGCCATTCAGGAAAGCGCTTTTGACATCCATCTGGAACAACTGAAAATTCATAGAACAAGCGTAAGCAAGTAGTAATCTAATTGCTTCTAACCTTGCTACCGGAGCGAACGTTTCATCAAAATCAATTCCTTCCTCCTGGTTTTAGCCTTGCGCGACCAATCTTGCTTTGTTAAGAACTATGATCCCATTCTCGTCAAGTTTGTTCTTGAACACCCATCTTGTTCCTATGATGTGCTTATGGTCTGGTCTTGGTACAAGACTCCAAACTTGATTCCTTTCGAATTGATTGAGTTCTTCTTGCATCGCTACAATCCATTGGTCGTCGCCTAAAGCTTCATCAATCTTGGTTGGTTCAATTTGAGACACAAAAGCCATGTTGAGACAAGCATCCTTTAGATTAAGTCGAGTTGCAACGCCTTGGCTAACATCACCAATAACTTTATCTATCGGGCGATCTCTATGCGTTCTCCATTCCTTCGGAAGATCTTGATGTTCTTCAATGATTTGAGTGACATCTTCTTGTGGTATTTCTTGATTCTTTGAAATATCTTCTTGTTGTTGTGAAGAACCTACTATATCATCATCATCATCCATAATAATATTATCCTCTTTCGAGGGGTTAGTCTCATCAAACTAAACATGAATGGATTCTTCAATAGTAAGTGTTCTCTTATTAAAAATTCTAAATGCTTTACTATAAAGAGAGTAACCAAGAAATATACCTTCGTCGGATTTCTCATCGAACTTACCGAGATTATCTTTGTTGTTATTAAGAACAAAGCATTTGCATCCGAATATGTGGAAGAATTCTATATTTGGTTTTCTACCTTTGAACAACTCATACGGAGTCTTTTTGAGAAGTGGTCGAATATTGACACGGTTGCTTACGAAGCATGCTGTACTAACTGCATCTGCCCAAAAATATTTAGGAAGATTTGCGTCGCTAAGCATTGTCCTTGCAAGCTCCACCAGTGATCTATTCTTCCGTTCTACGACACGTTTTGTTGAGGCGTCCTTGGTGCTGAAAAATTATGAGAAATTCCATGCTCTTCGCAAAAATCTTCAAAGTCGGAATTTTGGAATTCTCCACCGTGATCGCTTCTTATAGAGGCTATGGTGAGTGATTTCTCATTCTGAATTTGCTTTGCATATTTCTTGAATGCTTTAAAAGCATCATTTTTCTGCACTAAAAACAATGTCCAAGTGTATCGAGAGAAATCATCAACAATAACTAAGGCGTAGAAATTACCTCCGAAGCTTTTTGTTCTTGATGGACCAAAAAGATCCATATGCAACAATTGAAGTGGTCTTGATGTGGAAACCACTTGCTTGGATTTGAAAGTTGTCTTGGTCTGTTTTCCCTTTTGACATGCATCGCATAACTTATCCTTGATGAATTTTATCTTTGGAAGACCAACAACTAGATCATGCTTTATCAACTTGTTTAAATGCTCCATGTAAATGTGAGCAAATCTTTTATGCCAAAGCCACGCCTCGTTGTTGTTCGCCATAAGACACTTTACCTTCAAGGAAGAGTCATCAAAAGAGATCATAAAAATGTTATTATATCTTTTACCTTTTAGCAAAATATCATGAGTGACTTCATGTTCTATCAAGCATTCCTCCTTTGTGAAGTTGATTCGGAACCCTCTGTCACACAATTGACTTATGCTAAGTAGGTTGTGTTTAAGGCCTTCCACATAAAGAACGTCTTCGATGATTGTACATGGAGGTGTACCAATGGTTCCAACTCCAAGAATTTTTCCTTTATTATCATCACCGTAAGTGACGTATCCTTTGGCCTTTAATGATAGACTTGAAAATTTGTTTATGTCTCCTATCATATGCTTCGAGCAACCGCTATCAAGATACCATTGATTAGTGGTTGTCTTCAAGCATACCTCATTTTCTTCATCGGAATGGTGAGAGGCCATTAACGCCATATTTACACATTCATCGTTTTCCGATTCCGATGATGAACTTACTTCGTTGTCATCCCATGCGACATAAGCCTTCTTCGTTTTGAAGTCCTTCTTGCCTTTGAATTTTCCTTTATTTGCGAGTTTCGGGCAATCTGGCTTTATGTGACCTTGTTTCCCACATTCGTAACATGTAATTTCTTGGTTTGATGTGGGTGCCTCCTTTTTCCTGAAATATCTATTCTTTTTAGAAAAAGAGGAAATTTTATTATTATTAAAAAACTTACCAAGCTTCTTTACTAGAAGCATGAAATTTTCGTCTTCGGAAGATTCGTCATTCTTGTCATCCTTTGTGTCAATCTTCAAGGCAATTCCTTTGGACTTCTTGTCTTGACTCTCATATTTCTCAAGCCTTCCAAGTTCCAGTTCATGCTCTTGAAGTTTTCCAAATAAGGAAGCGAATGTCATCGTTGAAACACTTTTCTTTTCCGAAATGGCGGTCACCTTTGGTTGCCATTCTCTTGTTAAAGATCTTAGGACTTTCAAGTTGAGATCATCATTGGTGAAGGTTTTCCAGAGAGCAATCAGATGATTAGTTAGATGAATGAATCTCTTTTGTAAGGCAACAATGGATTCACCAGGCTGCATACGGAACATTTCATACTCTTGACTTAAAGTATTAAGTCTTGATCTTTTTACTTCGGGTGTCCCAAATTTCCTTTGC
>OZ012735.1:621163976-621337320 GCA_963859935.3 Lathyrus sativus | reverse complement strand
ATAACTCCGCCACCACTGCGGGAAATAACTCTGTCACCACTACGGGAAAATAACTCTGATACAGCTTTTCTGCCTATCTTCGCAGCAGTTAGCTCCATCAATCACATGGGTAATACACTATGAGTCTAGTCTTCCAATTTTCAGTGCTGACATGGCATGAAATCTGAGAAGGACTCTACTGGGGATTTTCTGAATCCACACTGCCAGGCAACTTCCAAAAATTGATTCACGAAATCTTTTGATGCTGTCACAACAACAATCTTGAAGAAGTACTCCGCTGGAGGGGTAAGAGAAACTTAAACAAGAAACTCTGTGGGGAATAATGCCACAACTGACATTATCAATACATGTCTCACGCCGTGATCTTGAATGTTTGGTAATTAATTTGAGCAAGAGCTCGCTCCTCCTGCAAGGGAAACAACACTTGAAAACAAACGGTTAACCAACCTGACTTATGTTTCAGAATGCAGATGTTTGACAATGGCGTAATGCTCCATTCGACATGGAAATGCTACGCGTTTTTTTCCGGTGGATGCAAGTATGACACTATATGCCGATGCAAATGCAGACTCGAACTGCTGGGATACAGAAAACCGCTTCAGCAAAATAAATGCTGAAGACAACGCCAACTCCGCCAGGGATAACCAGATGTCACAGAATTATTCCAGCAAAATAAATGCTGGAAGAATGAAGCCAACTCCGCCGAGGAATAACTGAATGCGCCAATCGTGGTTGGACTTCTGCTGGGGACAGCTTACCCGTGCCAATGAAAATTGGACTTTTGCTGGGGAGTGAACGGGTATCACACGGTATTCCGGCAAAATAAATGCCAGGACACACAACCAACTCTGTCGGGAAGAGTTTTAATCTTCGAGTTCCACTGGGAGGAAAGAAAACACTTGCTGAACAAAGAGAGAACTCCGCCGAGGACGAAACGACCCTCTTGGGGAAAATCAACTGACTCCGCTGGGGGAGAGTAAATGACCCTACTGGGAAGGGTAGACTGTCTGAGTACAACTCACAAGTTGGAAATATTTAATCTTCTGAGGCTAAACCACTCTGCTCGGGATGGGGGATCCTTGTGGGGGACACCACACTGTCTGAATACAGCCTTTGATCTTGGAATCGTCAATTCTGTTGAGGGTAAACAACCCTGCTGGAGAATGTCCTTCGGATAAGCTGCGCCTAGCTGGGGAATTTGATCCTTCTTCAGTAAGGAACATTGTCATCTCAGAAGCGCGACATGCGTGGGGATTCACTTCAAGCAACGATCGAGTCTTTCCGTTACGAGCTTCTGGTCAGTACTGCAATCTTTTGATCGTCCACTTCGTATGGTCAAAAAACCTGTAACACCACAAACGAGACAAGACAATTCTATGCAACCAAATCTATTCAGGTTAGTGTTAGTGACATCATCTTCAGTTAATTCAAAGTTTTAGCAATTATTGGCAAGGGCCAGCGATGTTATACACTTGCTAGTTTTATTAAACCTTGGCGTTTGTCATGTACAAAACAGTAAAGAACCAGCATCAAATACTGAATAACATGTTTTATTGATTGGGCCCCTAAATGGGCAGAGTTTTGTACACGGGATGTAACTCCTGGAAAGAGGAAGCTACGCACAACAAATATACAAGTATGCACAAGAAGCATAACTACAGTGACAAATCAAATTTGTATACATGTCGGCAACAGGATGCGGACGAACATCATGAGCTGATCCTCCTATGACTCGCCTGACTCTAGTGCTTTCCGGTATTCACACTTCCGAAGAGATTGTATCTGATAACCGACCCCTCAGGTATATTCTCCCATACCAAATGCGCACCGCAGTATCAAATTCGGACCACAGTCATTTGCTTTTCAAATCCCTAAATTTTGCGTGAATCGCCCTTTACGGGTTTTCAGTTCACCGGGATACCCTTTTTTTTGCCGAAGCCGCCCAGTGTAGGTTTTCAACTTCGCGGGTGTACATTTTTTCAATTTTATCCCTAACTTTTGCCCGAACCCTTTCATTCTATTTTTGGTTCGCCAGGATGCCCCATTTTTGCCTGGACTCTCTTTTTTCTGTCCAGCGGGTCAATTTCAAGCAAAGTATTTTTTAACTGCGTCTGAATTCACAGGCGACGTAAAGTCTTCACCGTCCATGGTGGACAACAACAAAGCTCCTCCTGAAAATACTTTTCTGACAACGTATGGCCCTTCGTAGTTGGGGGTCCACTTGCCCCTGTGATCTGCCTGTGGCGGGAGAATCCTCTTTAGCACAAGGTCGCCCATCTGAAAGCTCCAAGGATGTATCTTCTTATCATATGCTTTCTTCATTCGGCTCTGGTACAAACGACCGTATGCTAGAGAAGCTAGCCTCTTCTCATCCATTAAACTCAGCTGGTTCAATCTGTCTTTCACCCATTCTGCCTCGTCTAGTTGGACATCTCGTAATACTCTCAGGGAAGGAATCTCAACTTCCAGTGGTAACACTACTTCCATTCCATATACCAACGAGAACGGGGTTGCCCCAGTTGATGTGCGTATCATCGTACGATAACCGTGCAAAGCAAAAGGTAGCATCTCATGCCTGTCCTTATAGGTTACCACCATCTTCTGAACAATCTTCTTTATATTCTTATTGGCCGCTTCAACAGCGCCATTCATCTTGGGTCGGTAAGGGGAGGAGTTGTGATGCTCTATCTTAAAATTCTGACACAGCTCCTTCATCATTTTGTTATTCAGGTTTGAACCATTGTCGGTGATTATCCGCTCGGGGATTCCATATCTGCAAATGATATCTCTCTTGATAAACCTGGCTACCACCTGCTTGGTCACATTCGCATAGGATGCCGCTTCCACCCATTTGGTAAAATAATCGATTGCTACCAGAATGAACCGGTGTCCGTTAGATGTCGTCGGCTCGATCTTTCCAATCATATCGATTCCCCACATTGAGAATGGCCATGGTGACGACATCACGTTCAGAGGACTCGGAGGCACATGGATCTTATCTGCATAGATCTGGCACTTATGACACCTCTTCGCAAACTTGAAACAATCAGTTTCCATGGTTAGCCAATAATAACCTGCCCGCAGCAGCTTCCTCGTCATAGCATGCCCACCAGCATGCATACCAAATGTACCCTCATGTATTTCCTCCATGAGAAGCTTCGCCTCTTTCTCGTCTACACAACGTAGTAGCACCAAGTCGTGATTTCTCCTGTATAAGACACCGTCCGGATTCAGATAGAAATTACCCGCCAATCTCCTGAGAGTCTTCTGATCGTGACTGGATGCCCCAGCTGGATACTCTTTGCTTTTCAGGAAATTAAGGATATCAAAATACCAGGGTTTATCATCAGATGCTTCGTCAATGGCAAATACGAAGGCGGGTCTGTCAAGCCGAGAGATAACAATGCTGGGAGCCTCATTCCAGAAGTTGACTTTATACATGGAAGACAATGTGGCCAGGGCGTCAGCCATCTGATTCTCAGCTCGCGGTACATGATATAACTCAACCTTGTCAAAGAAGGGCAACAATCTCCTTGCGTAATTCATGTATGGTATCAAATTAGGCTGACGTGTCTCCCATTCTCCTTTTATTTGATTCACCACCAGCGCTGAGTCTCCGTATACATCCAGATTTTTGATTCTCAAATCAATGGCTTCTTCAAGCCCCATGATACAGGCTTCGTATTCGGCTTCGTTATTGGTAACCGGAAAGGTCAATCGAGCAGTAAACGGGATGTGCGACCCGTGTGGAGTAGTGATGATTGCCCCTATTCCGCTACCGTAGGCGTTTACAGCTCCGTCAAAGATCAACTTCCATTTGGAACCCAATTCTGGTCCTTCGTCCGGCAACGGTTCTTCACAATCTTTCATCTTTAGGTACATGATATCCTCGTCAGGAAAATCAAACCTCATCGATTGGTATTCCTCAATAGGCTGCTCTGCCAAGTACTCAGATAATACACTCCCCTTTATAGCCTTCTGTGAGACATACTGGATATCGTATTCGGTTAAAACCATCTGCCAACGGGCAATTCTCCCCGATAATGCCTGCTTTTCAAATACGTATTTGATAGGATCCATCTTCGAGATGAGCATGGTTGTATGGTTCAGCATGTACTGCCTCAAACGCTTGGCGGCCCAAGCTAACGCGCAACAAGTTTTTTCGAGCATTGAATATCGAGATTCACATTCAGTAAACTTCTTACTCAAGTAGTATATTGCATGCTCTTTTCTTCCTGTCTCGTCATGTTGACCGAGAACACAACCCATACTTCCCTCAAGAACCGTCAAATACATAATCAAGGGTCTCCCTACCACTGGAGGTATCAAAACAAGAGGCTCCTGCAAATACTGTTTTATTTTATCGAACGCCTTTTGACAATTTTCATTCCATGTTACAGCCTGGTCTTTTTTCAACATCTTGAACAATGGCTCACACGTGGCCGTTAGGTGAGATATGAACCGAGCGATGTAGTTCAACCTCCCTAAAAACCCACGTACTTCTTTTTCTGTTTTAGGCGTCGGCATCTCTTGTATTGCTTTTATTTTTGCAGGATCAACCTCTATTCCTTTTTCGCTCACAATAAACCGCAACAGTTTACCCGATCTCACCCCGAAGGTGCACTTGTTAGGGGTCAGTCTCAGCCTGAACTTCCTAAGCCTTTTGAATAGCTTCAGCAGATTCACCAAATGTTCTTCCTCCGTCTGGGATTTGGCAATCATATCATCGACATAAACCTCGATCTCTTTATGCATCATATCATGAAAAAGAGTCGTCATTGCACGCTGATACGTTGCCCCAGCATTCTTTAATCCGAAGGGCATCACTTTGTAACAAAATGTTCCCCAAGGCGTTATGAAAGTAGTCTTCTCCATGTCTTCTGGCGCCATTTTAATCTGATTATAGCCCGAGAAGCCATCCATGAATGAGAATACGGAGAATTGAGCAGTGTTGTCAACCAGCACATCGATGTGAGGAAGCGGAAAATCATCTTTCGGGCTCGCTTTGTTCAGATCACGGTAATCTACGCACATTCTCACTTTACCGTCTTTCTTTGGCACTTGCACGATATTAACGACCCACGAGGGGTATTTTGTAACAGCTAGGAAACCAGCATCCCACTGCTTTTGGACCTCCTCCTTAATTTTCACTGCCATATCAGGTCTAGTTCTGCGAAGCTTCTGCTTAACCGGCGGGCATTCTTCTTTTAGCGGCAGACGGTGCACAACCATATCCGTATCCAGCCCAGGCATGTCTTCATACGACCAAGCGAACACATCATTGTACTCTCTGAGCATTTCAACCAGTCTTCGCTTGACGTCACTCTGCAGCGCGGCTCCTATACGGATGTTCTTTTCAACCCCTTCCGACCCCAGGTTAATGATTTCAATGACCTCCTCATGAGGCAAAATGACCCATTCTTCTTGCTTTACCAACCAAGACAACTCTTCGGGAACGTCGCCATCTTCAACAATCTCTTCTTCGGCTTGAAATACCGGGTGCTCAAAGTCGAAATGAGTCATAGGCGGTTCAATGATGTCATCTGAAAATATTATCCTGCAAAAGGAATGGTTAAATGCTTGAAAATATGTATAAAGCGAATAACCACGTTGCCATTTTATTGTAAAACACAAAAACAGGAAAAACAGAGATCGCAATATTTGTACATGAAAAACGCCTTTTATTTAATGATTAAACAATGCAATGTACATAACAGCACGGCCCTAAGCAAAATCACGATGCCCCGGGTAAGACACCGGATTGTTCAACAATTAAGAAAACAAAGTATTACTGTTTGGTAGCCACAGGAACAATCTCCTGAATAGACCAATTGCATAATCCTTGTCCTGGCACGCTCGGCTGAATCCAGGCGTCCATGTCGCAGTCACTGTCTCCTTCTTCGAAATCTGAGACAGCGTTGATGGCCTCGTGATACACTCCACTAGCTGTGATTGTTATTGGTCCTTTGAAACGGGGTGCCCCTACAGCAGGCGTTGACGACGACGGTTGATATCCCAGCCCAAATTTGTCCATCTTCACAGGAATATCCAGAACCTTGCCCCAGCCTTTTGTTTCACCAGTCTTCACTAGAGCCTGAGCCTCCTTGTATGACGAGACGACCACCTCTGACGCTTTACTCGGCCCGAGAGCTTTGTCTTTGATGCGCAACCCTTCAAAGGCTTGACAGGTGTCGCTTGCGCGAAAATGAGGTGCCGGCATAACAGAAGAGTCGCCACCTTTCGTTATTTATCCCTCAGAGCGGGAAAGGAAACGATCGGACAAACCTGACGAAAAAGGATAAGACAAGGTCATCACAACCATTGTCTGGGTTCGGGAGTCGGTTACGCAAGGGGAAGGTGTTAGCACCCCTCACGTCCGTCGTACTCGACGGGATCCACGCTTGTTTGTTTACTTGGACGGGTTGGTTTTATTCTATCTACCTATCAAGGCTGGCTGAAAAAGAAAAGAAAAATGACTCGGCAAAGCGTCGCACTTTATGCCTACGTATTCTCATCAGAGAATGAGAAATCAGAGTCAACGTAGTTCGGCCTACGAAGGGTTACGGGGGAAGGTTGAAGGTTGCTCACTAGGACGTCGCATCCTATGCCTACGTACTTCCACACTGTATGGAAGATCAGAGAAAACGTAGTTCGGGAAACTACGGGTTATCTCCTGCTTTGAAAGAAGTGTTTTTTATTGTGTTTGCGATTTCAACCGCACTAGAGACTATGACCTGAGAGTGAGTGCGTCGCATGTCACCCAAAGGGTACCATACTAAACATCCAATCTCAGATAGCTTAAGGCTCGTAACGTACGAAAGAAATCATTCATTATTACTGTATCTTAAACTGTTTCGAGATGAGAAGAGAACAGGCCCAACTAGGAGGGAGACTATCAAGTCCTACTGTTGTCATGCCATGGATTCGTCCTATGGTTGAGGTTTGAACAGGGAACTCCTAGATGTTGTCATGCATAGGTTTCAACCTAAGATTCTATCATCAAATCCTTATCAAAGGAAATGAGAGTCCTAAGGGATCATGTCAATGATACACCAAAACAGACAAAAGCATCAGCTTTAACAGTAAAATGCATGCAATGCAAGTGAGGGAGGAAATGTGTGTGGGGCTTCAGCCTCCACAAGCTAATCTCAACCTCAAGCCAGTCATGAAATAACAGTAATCATACTGAAACATAAACAACATGCTATCAAGCAATATACATTAAACTGCAATCATACAGATAAAAGAAATGAAGTGCCATCAGGCAAACAAACCACATGCTTGAGAAAGAAATCATCTAATCTAATCTCTACTCCTAACCCAAAACAGAATCCTGATCAAATCTAAGCAAAGCCCTAAAGCAAAAGCCTAAACCAGAGAAAACAATCCCAGTCTTCAAGCTTCAAAACAAGCTTGCCAAAGAAAGGGAGCTAAGTAGGCAGACTCATAGTGCCTTCCTCAGGAACGCACTAGGAGGCTTATACTCAGGAATCGTGTCCTATGTGGCTCAACAACTGTGATCAGTTTACATTCCTCCTCAGGAGCAATTAAACTCACATGAAGGCTCCAACATCACTGGATACTTAAGAAATCCTATATGAACTAGTCGAACTAAGTGAATAGACCCATAAGACCTTCCTCAAGAAAGTACTAGGAGGCTTCCACTTAGGAGTTGTATCTCATGTGGCTCAACAACTGTGATCAGTTTACATTCCTCCTCAGGAGAAATTAAACTCACAAGTTGGCTCCAACATCATTGGATACTTGAGAAATCCTAGATGAACTAATGGAACTAAGTGAATAGACCCATAGGACCTTCCTCAGGAAAGTACTAGGAGGCTTCCACTTAGGAATTGTATCCCATGTGGCTCAACAACTGTGATTAGTTTACATTCCTCCTCAGGAGAAATTAAACTCACATGTTGGCTCCAACATCATTGGATACTTAAGAAAGAGGTGAGAAGAGAGAATGAAAGTCATTCATAGTGCCTTCCTCAGGAAAGTACCATGAACTTCCCTCAAACTTTAGGATCTCAAACCTCACAAACAGAGGACAAGCTCCAACCTCTGGGTCTCTGGGTCTTGATCTTCAATCCTCTCCTTCATCATGCTCCTCAACAAGATCTTCAAAACAAACTAAGCCCCACAACAATTCCCCAAAGATAAACCCCAACAGACAGACAAATAACCACAGAACAGTCAATACAATCAGTCAACTTCAGAAAATACCTAAAAATACTAAAGCAAGGGGGGAAAATCTAACAATCACTCACAAGGGTCTATAACATCTACCCATAACATCCCTATATACCCATACCCAAAAATCAAATCAAAACTCTCCACAGAAAATGAATTATTTCACCTATGCATCCTTAAACCCTAATTTTGATACCCTAATGCTAACCTAATTGAACTGATCAAATTTTAATCTAAAAATCAAGAATTAAATCCTATGGGAAACTATGATTCAATATCTAATCACACCAAAAAGAATGAATTAAAAATCATAAGGGAAGGTCCTAAAAGAAATTCTACAAAATTGAGTATCAAACTAAACATTATAAAAAGCTATTTAAATGAAAAATATACTAAAAATATTAAAAGAAAATAAAATTCCAATTTTATTTATTGATATTTTTCTAGACAGAATTATGAACATGTAGAAAAAACAAGAATTAAAAAATACTAATTTTCCTATTTTCTATGAATTTTATAATATGCAATAAAATATAAAAGAAATGAAAATAAAAGAATAAAAGAAAAAGGGGAGGGGGTGTCAAACTGAATGCGCCCAGTTATTTATTAGGATGGGCCCAGGAAGGGGGGTGCGCCTAGCATGGCGCGCCTGGGCCCAATTGTTATCAGAAATCACTTGAAAAAAATAAAAAGAAAAAAAACAAGAGCACGGTGCATTTAGTAAGGAATTTTAGTTTTAAATTAGATTGGGCCGAGTGAGGGGGTGTGGGTATCAACGTTTCCATTAAGCCCAGAATCTCCATTTAAATGAAACGGCGGCGTATTGGCTTCATGGCTTCCCTCCGTTTTAAGTTCAAATTGGGACCGTGCGATTAGAGTAAGAAGTCAAATATCCAACGTGATTGGACGGTTGAAGGCCATCGTCCCCAAAGGACTTAGGGTTTGCAGGTTTTGCAGAATCCATGCATGAGATTTCAAGCTCTTCGTACTCCCTCGTATGGCCATGAAATTCAAAGATTCCAAGAGCAAAGATGCTCCATTTTTCTCCAAGAATACAATGGAACCGATAGTTTCTCCTGAAGCTCCCTAGAATTCGCAAACAGAATGCACGAAAACTAGGGTTCCACCAATTTTCTCTGTGATCAACCTTAATTAAACTCAAACCTAATGATCCAAACTTGTTATACATGTTACCCTAACCAAACTATGCTGTATCATGATCATTAAAACTCCATACACGACTTGCTCTTGGAAATTAAAGAATTGGTGACCTGCCATGGAACTCCATGGATCCCTCTCAAATCCTCAGAAAATCATCAACTATCCTAGCATGTTAACTTTAGACCTAGGAAACCAACAGAAGACACATAAATATGGAGATATAGGGCAACTTACCAACCTGTCAAATGGTGATGGTAGAGGTGTGTAGAGATGAATTCAGAGCTTGTAATTGATGCCAAACACTCCTCTAATGGAGTATTTGTTTCTGTTTGCAAGAATCTTGAAGAAGGAAGCTTGTAATGGAAGATTCGAGTCTTGCTTGATTTTGAAGAAAGCTTTGAATATTCCTTTCTCCCTCACTCATTCACCAATGGATTCACCAACCTGACCAACCCCTAATCTCACCTTGATCCACTTAATATATAACCATCCATGGAAGACTCTAGAACCTCCTAGAAAGAGCTAGAATACCATGGAAAGTATCATGTAATGACATATTGGATTATCTCCTTTCATGCATTAAGACATTCAATTTTGCTTTAAAATCTCCTTACAAGAGATATTGAGAAGGAATGTGATGAAAAACAAGCATTTCCTTTGCTTTATGTGAAGTTTCTCATGGGTTCCTTAAGATGCAAGAATGAACTTTTCAAAGTAGCCCCCATTTTAAGACCTCAAATCAAAATTCTACTTGAACCATTGTTTTTAAAATGATGTTTGGATTCAAAATGACATATTGGATGACCTATTTTGGATTTGTGGATCTCCCAAACCAATTTCCAACTTGGATTCATTTACTTTAAAAGTCATTTTTAGGTCATCTTTACCCAATCTTGAAAATCCTTGCTACAAGCTTTTTCAATAACTCATGACCTCTTAAAATCTCATTTTGAACAACTTTGATGTTTTGAGTTTTTTCATTTGAGGCTTGGAAATAGGAGATATGGCCTTTGCTTAAAATGACCTATAATCACCAAATGACCAAAATACCCCTGTCTTGTTCAAACCATAAGTTGAGTTCTACAAATCCTATCAAGGACTCCTAGTACTCTATAGAAAGCTAAGAAGATGCTCTTCAACATTCATGTTGACCAAGAGATCATAGGAATCATCCTACTAGGGCAAACATTGTCTGCAAGTTGGGTGACTTTCAAGGACCCAGATTCACACACCTCAGTTGACCTGTAATTTGTCAAAACCATAACTTGAGCTCTGCACATCCTATCAAGGACTTCCACCACTAAAATTAAATCTAAGAACAAGATCTACAACATTCATGTTGTGGGGAAGATGAGATATCAATCACATCTTGAGCTAAAACTGCCTGGAAGAAAGGGATCAAATTAGGGTTTTTTCACTGACAATCCTTGGAAACCCTGACTTGAAACTTCTCAAACTCCTCAATCATGATGAGTTGGTCTAGGAATCATCTTTATAGCATCTCCATCATTCCATGATCTCATGGCCCTTGGATTAGGTCTCAACCTTCTCCAAATCTTCAGCTGATCTAGGATTGACCCAGTCAAAACCCTAATTATACCATTCATGGTTGAATCTTCTGAATTCTTGCACAATGACCTATCTGGGCTCATGATGGCTTTCAAGACATCTCATAAACTTTCCCAAAGCTTCACATTCATTCTCAAAGTCTCAGAATCATCTAAAGAGTTCCCACAACTCTCAAGCTATGAAGCACACAACCTTGGTTTCAACCAATTCCTCTGAGGATCTCTTGAACTTTCTGATGAAGGTACCAAACTTCAAACACTTGATGGGTAAATAAATGTTGGTCAAATTTTGGGGTGCAACAACAGGGTGTTTCATGAATCTCGCCGTCGACTTCTACGTACTTGAATGAAGACAGATGGCTAACCAATATATCTTCTTCTCCACAAACCGTGACCACACTGTCCCCTACCATGTATTTCAGCTTTTGGTGCAAGGTAGATGTGACTGCCCTAACACCATGGATCCATGGTCGTCCGAGAAGACAGCTGTATGCTGGCTGGATGTCCATAATGTAAAATTCAGTTTCGAAAATCTCCGGCCCCACCTGCAGAGGTAACGTTATAGATCCAAAGACTGTCCTTCGTGTACCATCAAATGCCCTGACCACCAAGTCACTAGGCGTACAGATGATTCCCCTGATGTCCAATTTCATCATTGCTTTCTTTGGCAGCACGTTCAAGGATGATCCGGTATCTACCAGTACGTGGGACATGACTGAGCCCCTACACTCAACTGAGACGTGCAATGCCATGTTATGCTCTCTCCCCCTCGGGGTCAAATCGAAATCCGTAAATCCCAAGCTATGGCCTGCGTTCACGTGCGCCAACACCCCCTCCAACTGATTCACAGAAACATCTTGGGGTACAAACGACGTATCCAAAACTTTCAACAATGCATTCCTATGAGCTTCGGAACACAATAGCAACGACAGTATAGATATCTTTGATGGCATCTGTTGAAGGTGCTCAACAATCTTATAATCACTCTTACGAATAAGGCGCATAAACTCTTCTACATCCTTCAATGACGTTTCTTTTTCGTTCCTTTGCACAGGGACATCCTCATTCATCTTTCCTTTTCCTTTCGCCAGTTGTTCAGCCTCTACCTCCGGCGATATAAAGATTCTCCCACTTCTCGTCATCCCTCCGGTACCGACGACATTGTCTACAACCACAACTGGCTGTTTATTAATATCAATTTTCACCCCATCACAGTATGCTTCCAACCCATAGGTCCAGGGGACTGCCTTAGTGCTCTCATAAGGGATTGGTCCTGCCTTGGTGATAGTGATCGGCGGTCGCCTGGATGGCGCTGTTATAGTTATCATTTTTCGGGGAATTGTTATGGTAGCTACGTCACTTTGCTCTTCCGCTGATAACTCTGCAGGCTCTTCATCTGCCGTTCTATCGAATTGTAATGTGCCTCCATCTGTCAAGGTCTGAATACCCTTCTTCAATTCAGCACAACTCCCATCTTGGGTCCAACACTCTAAACAAAACTCATCGCAGCCCGGATACACACCTCCTTTCAGTAATCTGCTCTTTATCTCACACAACGGTGTCTTGAGGTCATCCACATTCGTGATCAAGTTCAAACCCTCCTCGGCTAAAATAGCATTTGCCCCATGGTTGGGCATGGGCTTTTGTACTATGTTCGGACCTGCTTGCCCGAAATTGATAGCCTTGCTATCCAACAGATCTTGTACCACATGCTTGAACGCATGGCAACCCTCTATGTCGTGGCCAGGGGCCCCGGAGTGGAATTCACAGTGCTTGTTCGCGTCAAAGTCGTACGGCGGAGTGCCTGTTACTGGCGCCATAGTCCTCTTTTCCACCAAGTTCAAACCCAGTAACGTCTGTAGCAATTCTGCATACGTTGAAGGAGGCGTTTCAAACACCCTCCTTGGTTTGCCCCCCTGGATTCTGCGCTGGGCAGGATGTACCCCCTGTTGTGGCTGCTGCTGCTGTGGTGGGACTGGTTGTTGCTGAAATGGAATTGTGACACTTGCCACCTATTGCGGATGATTGTACTGATTTCGCCCTCTGCCCCGGCCTCAGCCTCGGCCCCCGAATACTGCACTTGCATCGCCTTGACGGTGCCCACCGAAAGCCCTTCTGTTATCGCCAGTTGAAGTGGATTCCTCAGCTTGGAATCTTCCCAGTTTAATATTGCTTTCAATCTTCTCACCCATCAAGATTAGGTCCGAGAAACTGCCCAAGGAAGTATGAAACAGCTTGTCATAAAACACACCAGTAAATGTTCCTATGAACATATCATTCATTTCTTTGTCATCTAAAGGAGGATGAACTCGTGCAGCTAGGTCGCGCCACCTTTGCGCATATTCTTTGAAAATCTCATCTTTCTTCTGGGACAACCCCTGCAATTGGACCCGGTTGGGGGCCAAGTCGCTATTGTACTTATAATGAGCCACAAACGCTTCGGCCAGCTGCTTCCAAGTCTTTATCTGAGTTGGCTCCAACCCCATGTACCATTCAAGGGAAGGACCAAACAAGCTGTCTTGAAAGAAATGCATCAGCATTCTCTCATCGTTTGAATAAGCCGACATCCTTCTATAGTATGACCGCACATGCACCTTGGGACATGTATCCCCCTTGTATTTGTCGAATGTGGGAGCTTTGAATTTTAGCGGTACCCTCAGACCAGGCACCAGACCCATTGTGGCCATATCTAAACCAACAGCACTTTGATTCACGACACCTTTCATCTGCTCCTCGAGCATCCTGATTCTCTGAGAATCATCCATGGGACCTTCAAAACCTCCACCAGAGAAAGCATCTTCTTGCTGATCTTCTAGCCAATTACCGTTCCCATTTCCGTATCCATCGTACCCGTTGTTACGGCCGAATCTAGTTTGATTCATTACAGGGCCCCGCCCTCTGTTACCATACCCCGGAGCGACTCCGGCAGGTCCAAAAGACATTATCCCAGCACCATTTCCATTACCTAATCCGCCATAACCTTGATTAGTAATACCAAATCAGTCTTGTCCGAAGCCCTGAGCGTTGAAGCCGTACTTCCCAGCATGATCAAACCCCTGGTCATTAAAGCCAAATCCGTTGTTACCGAAGCCATTACCTCCCATATTATCACCACCCAGATTGACATCTCTGAACCCAACGTTGTTGACGACAGTCTCGTTACCGATTCCTGCGTTACCGTTCCCGGCGGTAGCGCCATTGTTCACATTGGCGGCAGGTATGTTCACCACCGGTGGAGCTACCGGTGTAGGAGTACCATCCCCGTGAATAGTGTCAACTCGCACAGAATTATGGTCTTCGTTTCCGTGCCCGGCATTTCTCATCAGCAAAGGCTGCACCAAAGCTTGCAAGTTCTCCTGGCCTTTCACAATGGTCTCCATTGTCTGCATGAATAGCGCCAGCTTCTCACGCATGTCCTGCATTTCATTCTGCATCTGATCCATAACTCTTCTGCAGTTGGTACGAGTAGAGTATCGGTGCGGGCGTTGGCTTTCAATCCTGAAAAGACCTGTACGGTGCAGGAAATGAGATATAGTTCAATAATCACCTGTAATGCAATATGAATGTGAATGCAATGCAATATGTGTCTGTGCATTAGGGAATATCATTCCCCGATTCTAGTGTGAACATGTCAGTGTGGTGACAATGACAGCAAGTCGAAGCTCGGAGCTGAATCATAGAAAACACCTCATATATTGCAGAGGAATCCATTAAGCTAGGAATACAATATTAATGAGTGTACAATAAGAAGGCATGACCTCAACCAACAATCCTGGTGATGGTCAGCGCAATGCAAATAAAGCATACACATTAATACATGAAATGGTCAAGTGCTCCCATATGCCTGGTACTCCTCTAGTAACCTCTTAGTCTCTGGATGACTTGGTCGGGTAAGCAGGCCCTCAACAAGTAGATCTCTTCGCTAGAGAACGCGTCGTAAATCACCAGCAAATTCCTCCCAGGCCCCTTCTCCGAAGCGATCATCTAGCTTTCGTTTCTGAGGCACAGCCTCTTTCTTGCCCTCGATGGCCTTGTTCAATGCGTTCTGAAGACTATATCTTGCCATCACCTCCTCTTCATACTTTTTAGTGCTAGCCTTCAACTGTTCTTCGAGTTCAGAAATTTGCTGCTTCAATTTGTCCTCCCTCTTTTTGTTGTTGGTTAGCGTAGCATTCCACGTTTTGTTACAAGAAGAGATTTCCCGGTGAGCGGCATCGAGTGCTTTCTTCTTGGACTCCAACATATCATGAGAGCTTCTGAATTCTTTCCCTAGGCGTTCACGCTTCTTTTTCTCTTCGGTCAGTTCAGCACCTAGCCTGTTTACTAACTCAGTCTGTTGTCGGAAAGAATGCACAGCCTGGTTCTTCTCACTACGCATCTGAGCCAGTTCCTTTTCTAACTCTTCATTAGCCAACAACAAGGCTTCCTTCTCTTTTACAACTTGCTCGTAGACCTCCATAGTAACGGTGGTTGGTTCCTCTATTGGAATATGAACATGGACTGGTGCAGCTAGAAACGGAATTAGCAACTGTTTTGCTCTCTCTTGGATCCAAACTTTGTATGGTACATAAGCCTGACAATCATTCTTCCCCAATAGTGGTTTCCCTCTTCTGTTGATACGCATCCAAGCGTGCTGAAGCTTGGCTAGTAACTCTCCATTCAAGTCACCGGTGAAGTACAGAGATTCCTGTACTTCTTCCTCCCTAGGTGGGTTCTTCAATGC
Source organism: Lathyrus sativus (assembly GCA_963859935.3). Taxonomy (NCBI): domain Eukaryota; kingdom Viridiplantae; phylum Streptophyta; class Magnoliopsida; order Fabales; family Fabaceae; genus Lathyrus; species Lathyrus sativus. The sequence continues at coordinate 621,321,672 of OZ012735.1, read as the reverse complement.
GTATCCAAACTGGCGAACAAACAGAGACGAATTATAATTGATGCATCCTTTCCTTCCTATCAAGGGCACGTTCGGATACCCAGAGAAACTGAAGATAAGCTCAGACCCCAGCAAGTCTCGGTCAAACCATTCAATGTCTTCAGAAGATAGTCTCATCAGGCGCTCCGGCCAGTCAGCTGTAGTTGCACCATCTACAAAAGGTCCCTTTAGGGGGAGGTGGCTCTTAAACCACATGTACAGCAAAGGCACACAACAAGAGACGTTCTTGCCTCTCCTATTCTCATTTCTGTAATGCAGCGAATGGTAGAAATCCCCGATCAATGTGGGTACAGGGTTGCTAGCAGCAAACAAATGAAATGCATCAATGTCCACAAAATTCGGGAAATTGGGAAACAGCACTATCCCATAGATGCACAGAGCCAAAACAGCGTTAAAGACTACCCAGCATCCATTCTTGGCGTATTCCTGAGCTTTACCAATCAGAAACTGGAGGGAGAAGCCTGGAACCCCGCGCCAAGAAGTCACCAATAACTCAGAAGCGTCCATGTGTAAAGCCACTGCTAAGTCCTCTAACTTGGGCTCAGCGTCGAAGTGAATGAAAGGAACCTTATTCTGCACTGGTAGCTCAATAAACTCCGCGTACTCTTCCATGGTAGGCCCCAAAATAAAGTCAGCAAATGTGAAACATCTCAAGACAGGGTCATAGAATTGCATCAATGCATACAGCCCATTCAGTTCAACATCAGTTGGTTTGCGAACCAATCTCAACAGTCTTCCGTAACTCTGCCTGAAGCTTCTCCGGACATCCTCATTAGCAAGGGAAATCAAACCAAGCAGGGGAGTAACATCAGGGATAGGTAACTTGTAGGCAACTATCATTCTCAAACCAGCCATGATCAATAATCAGAAGTCCGGACACTAGAATCAGGGAATATGCAAATGCACCTGCAGCACAGACACACGTTAATGAAATGCGATGATAATGGTTATGCAGACAATGCAATGCAAATAAAATGCAACAGGGACCAAGTGCTCCGACTGAGAAGCCCAAATCACACCAAGAACAAAGTCTCCAACAGACCCTCTAATATGCTTCAAACCATGGTCTCAGACAGACCCCATACATAAACTCCAATCAAGCCTCAGACCCAATAATCAATCCAACTTGATCTCTGACAGACCCCAATAACTGTCCATAGGTAGCCTGAATCTCAAATCAAGAAACAAACCGGTATCTGGAGGTCTAGTTACCTGCATAGCCCCAAACCCTCTCACAGGTAGGTGTCCTAGTAACTAACAATGGTATGGCATCCTATGCGGTCGTCGGCGTCACAGACTTTCAGGGTTGATGATACGATTCCCAGAAGGAGTGGCATCATTAAATCCTGAAGAGGCCTCACTTAGCCAACTTCCAATTGATCGGTTCCCAGAGTCGACAATCCAACTAACCAGCAACCCGAGCCACCCAAAGGGTAGGACAGGAGGCCAACCAGAAGAACCTCGTCTGAGTGTGGATTTCGCGGGACACTAGGACATGCAAAGCATGTGCGCGCCCACTACTTTCCACTCTAATTCTAGGTGCACTCAAGCCCAGGTCCGGCTTATCTCTCAATCATAGAACACCCGTCACACCCCAATACAGCAATAATAACAATAATATAATGCTGAAAGTAAATGACTGAAAAGTAAATCCATACAAAATCCTCGACGAGAAAACAAGCGTTAGGATTGACTCGCTTAAGGGATGTTGGATCCCAAATGCATGAGGAACTATCGCAGTCCTTAGCAGCCAGGGGACGTTGGGTCCCTAGCAGAGTCGCCAGCTGTCGCTACTGCGAAAATCGGCGCCCGCTGAACAGAAGAGTCGCCACCGCGCGTTATTTATCCCAAAGAGGGGAAAGGAAACGCTCGAGGTAAACCTACCGCAAAATGGGGAAAGGAATGGTCATCGCAACCAAAACCTGGATTCGGGAGTCGGTTACGCAAGGGGAAGGTATTAGCACCCCTCACGTCCGTCGTACTCGACGGGATCCACGCTTGTTTTCTGTCGAAAGGATTTTTATTCTATCTACTCTACAGGTCTGGGGTTAAAAGAAAAGAAAATGACTCGGCAAAGTATCGCACTTTATGCCTACGTATTCCCGTCTGGAACGAGAAATCAGAGTCAACGTAGTTCGCCTACCTACGGGAAAGGAGGGGAAGGTTGCTCGCTAGGATATCGCATCCTATGCCTACGTACTTTCATACCACATGAAAGATCAGAGCAAACGTAGTTCGGGCCACGTACGACGCAAGTCTGTCTTGATTGCTTTTATCTCCTTCTGAAAAAGGGTTTTTCTGATTAACAGTCCAAGCGGACAAAAATTGACATTTTGATGAGTTCACATTCTTTTACGGAAGAAGTGTCTTTTATTGGGTTTGAAATCTTATTGTGTTTTTTGATTGTTTTAAGATGAGAAGAGAAACAGCAACTCTAACCTATGGTTGAAAAGGGAATCAAACTAACCTAATGTTATCATGCATGGGTTAAGACCTAATGTCTATCATGTTCCTCTCTTGCGCAGAGAGAAACAGAGATCCTAAGGGATAAACGGAAACAGAAACAACAGATACAATAAAACAGTAAAATATGCATGAATGCAGCAGTACAAGCTAGGCAAGGGAGTCTCGCTCTACCTCGAACCTCGAAAACAACAGGCAGAAGCGAACGAAATTCACTTCCAACCTAACAGATTAATTGGCAAACAATACAGTCCGGGAAACTCAAACAATACATCAAAAGCTTCTAAACAGCAAAAATAAACAGTAAACAACAACTCTACACAGCAAGCTCCATCAACATCTATCTTCAAGTCATCTTCAAACATCTACGTGCTTCAAGCAAGCATTAATCTTCAAGGAAAGAAACTCTAACAGTAAACACCTTCAACAGCTTCAAACAGCAGGGTTTCAAACAGCAGCAGTCACATGCACAGCTTCAACAGCACAGTCTTCATCTTCAAGCAAGGTCTCTATCTTCAATCTTTCATGGCTTTTCTCCAAATCAAACTCTCCAGGATGAGGAACAATCAACAGAATGAATTGGGATGCTAAACAGTTAGTTGACCACAAAAGGTGGCAAACAGACTGTTTAACAAAATGTAGAATGTTTCTCTCAAGAGTTCTATCTCCTAGACACTGTCACCAAGCCTTCCAAAGGAAGGGGGTGAGTATCCTAGAGAGACTCTGAATCATAGAGAGGGATGGAGGCAAACAAATCCATCCATGTTTATGAAGCAAGTTTCTACTTTAAGCTCTACCTAGCTCCTAGTTCCTATAATCTTCAACAGCTGCAAGCAAGCCACAATCTTCATCAACTCTTGAAATTGATCTTCACTCCTTTTGTCTTCAATGGCTTTATCAACAAAGTCTTCAACTCAAACCCAAACCCCAAGCAAGCCCAATACCCCCCACAATCAAACAATAACCCTAGAAAGGGCACACCATACAATCAATCAAATACAAAAATATACTACAAGTATTAATATAATAGGGGGAAGTCTAACATTTTCTAAGGGATCTACTACACTTACCCATAATACCCCTATAGTCCCATCTTCTAATTCAACCTAGAAACCCAAAAATAAATTGTTTTGTTACACCTATGTTATGTTCAAAACCCTAATTAACTAGCCTAATATTTTCTAACTAAACTACCTAAAATAAATCCTAAAAAATTGGTGCAAAAAACCAGGGGATACCTAATATCCATATCTAGTTATACTAAAAAGAATGGGGTGAAAATCCTAAAGGAAACTCTTAAACTAAATTCAACAATTGGTAGCATCAACTAAAAGAATTAAACAAAGCAATTAAATGTAAAAATATACAAAAAATATGAAAATGAAATAAAATGACAATTTTATGCTTTCATATTTTTCTTGACAGAAAATAGAAAATGGGAAAAAAAGTCTCATTAAAAAATAGTCATTTTTCAATTTATTATGGATTTTTAAAGTTATAAAAAATTTGGAGAAAATTTGATATGAGAGAATGATCATGGGGTGCCAATAGAAATTAAAATTCAGTTATTATGCACTTCTGGGCCCAGCATGGGGGGTGGCAATAGCGAAGCGCCTGGGCCCAGTTTTAAACTCAGAAAAACCCAAAATAAAATGAAAGAAAAAACTAAAACGCGGTGCAAATAACATCAAATCATAGTACAAAACGTGATGGGCCTCGCGTAGGGGGGTGTGGAAAGCAAATTCAAACTAAGCCCAATAGGTACACTAAGTGAAACGCCGCGTTTCACTTAGTGGCTGACTTCTCTCCTTTTCGTTTTGAATGTTGGCCGTGAAATCTATTCCAAGTCAACTGGTCAACCTGCGTATCGACGGTCTTGATTTCGTCTTCAACCTTAAGCTTCTAGGGTTTGCAGCAACCATGAGAACACAAGCTTCGTGCATGGAACTTCCTCACCTTCGTTCTCCCTCGTCCCTCCACCATTTAACACGTTACAAGAACCAAACCTGCTCTATTTTTCACGTAGAATCCAACTGTAGCATTGATTTGCATTAAAACAAACTATATCGTGCAAACCGAACGACATAATATCATGAACTCAAACTTTCTTCAGTTTTCGATCATCACCAAACTCACCATTCTTTGTACAAAAACAATCCTTATGCCATACTGATCACAACTAGCTAATTATCTAAGATTATAACAGCCTAACCATCGTGTTCTATGCTTCAACAGAATTTATGCTCACATGTCAACCTCCATGAAATCTTGCATAAAGCTCCAGTAATGATCATCTAACAACCTAAACCATGTTTAACCTAACAATTCTACATCATGCTACCTAATTCGAGCCAAATTGTGAGAAACACTAACCTGTTAAGAAGTTGAAAACAGATGGAGATTCTCTTCAATTCACAACTTGCAATGCTCCAAGATCATTCAATGTGCTATAATCTTGATTCTGTATGCAACAATTCGAACTCAAACCACCTGGATCACCCTAACCGATTCTTTTTGCACTTGAAGAAGAGAAACTTGCACAGCACGATTCAGGCCACTATTCACTCAGATCTTGATTGCAATGTGATCACTGATGATTATTGAAGAGAATGGGAATGAAATCTTGAAGAAATGATGAAGAATTAAGAGGATTCGAAGGAATTTGCAAAAATGCAAGATGAAGTGAAACTATGAGTTTTTGATCCAAATGAAGTTCAACCCCTTCTTGGATCATCTCTAGTGTTTATATAGATGAGGATAGAAAGTTCTGGAAGATGCTAGATTGATCCCATGAGAAATTATTCATATCATTGCATGAGAAAATGAAAATGGCCAAGTTGTAAAACCAGTTCTGCATTGCCATGTTACATCCCCTCAAAATCTCTTGAATTTCTCTTTTTATGACAATTAGAGAGTGTAGAAACCATCCCTTGCCTTGCACCTTGGTCCTAGCTTGATTTGGCAAGTGTATCTTCTCTTACAAGCAACTTATGATAACTCCAATTTCTTGACTTCAAACCAAAAAACTAATATTTCCAATGATCTTAAAATGCAATTTACCTTCAAAATGGTTGGTCATATGCTTGGTTTTGCTTTTATATAAAAAAACCACAATTTTGGTCATTTAAAAAGGTATTTTTCCCTTTATAATTGGTCAATTTTGCAATTCTAAGTTCCATGCATTTCCAACTTGCCACAAACACTTTTCTAGACTCAAAATGTCATTTGGAGCAAGTTTGATGTTGAACATTTCTTCATTTGAAATTTGGAAATAGGAGTTTTAGGCATATGCTTGAAATGACCTGTAATTCCACTTTCCCAAAATACCCCTGGCTTGCCAAGATCATAAGTAGAGTTCTACAAATCAGATGAAGGCATACCATACCTTTCTAGAAAGATAAGATCATGAGGAACAACTTTCATGTTGGCCAGAAATCTATTTGGACATTACTTGAGGGGTAAACGTTGCTTGGAAGTCAAGTAACTTTCACAGATAAATTTCAGTGTCCTCAGATGACCTGTAACTTGCAAGAACCATAACTTGAGTTCTATAGATCTTCTTGATGCCTTCCACCACTCAAATTAAATGTCTTGAGATAATCTACAAGTTTCATGTTGGCTAGGGATCCATTTGAGACTTGAATTTTGAATTATCTTGCTTGGAAGTTTGACCTGAATCAGGGGATTTTACATAGAAACCCTAATTTAGAAACTTCTCTTCTTCTTGATTTCTTTTAATTTCTCCTTGGCACAACCCCACATCCCTATCCATATATAAAATGATGAACCCCACATCTTTCAACTAGACCTTGATGCCCTTCAATTAAGCATTTGACTTAGGGTTGACCCAGATGACACCCTAGTTGACTGTCTTCACTTGTAACTCTTGTAACCACATCAATGACTTGTCTCATTTTCAAAATGACCCTCTAGGTCCTCCATGATGTCTATATACCCTCCATGCCCTCAATTCATAGTCCACCACTTCTCTGATGATCTTCCCATGCCCTCAAGATAGGAGAGAGACCCACTGACTGGTCCACTAGCTTCTCAAGCTTCAATTTCTTCCTGATGACTTGGATAAGATTGAATTTGAATAAGAACCTCTTGATATGCTCATAGAGATAAGAATTGCACTTGGTCCCTTGTCAGATGACTTGTTATGCTATGCTATGCAAATGATTAGACTATATACATGACTTTTTATGCAAATGACAATGCAGTTGAAACATAAACCAAATGAAGTAGGTTGAGCAAATTTTAGGGTGCAACACACGACAGCGAGAGAACAGAGAAGTTAGTTGTTAGTGTGCTGGCTAGGATATCGCATCCTATGCCTACATATTCTCGTCTGGTACCAGAAATCAAAGCAGTTGTAGTTCAGCTAACTACAGAAAACGGTCTCGATTGCACAGGGGCAATAGAAGGGAACTAAATCTCCAGAACGCGAGAGAAAAGGGGAAGTCTTAATCGCTAGGACGTGACAGAAAAGGTCTGAAACGGGACGCACACGCGAAGTCCTAGACGTAGGAGCGAATGCGTCGCATATTGTCCTAAGGACATATACTAAACATTCTAGGCAATTGAGAGGTGACCACTCAATCACCATTTCTCACGTATCTAACGAATACTCACAACACTCGACAGTTGAAAAGAAAGAGATGAAAGAAGTGAAATAAATACAATGTTACCGAACGGAGTGGTTCCGTTGACCCTTGACTTTTGCGTGCAAATTCCATTTCCAAGCTCTACTCTTTTATCCTTGATGATGATGTTTCAAATCAGAACCAATGTGACGCTGAACCGTCATAATTCGACTTATAAAAGAAGTCAAACCCCAATAGGTAGCGTATTGATATCCGTGTCTAAGACAATATGGAGAAATAATATTGAGAATCATTCTCCGATTAAATCATATCACATGGCCAACACAGCAGAAAAGCAAAATAAAATCAGAAGAAGAAGATAAGATGAGGAGAGAAAAAGCGGTCTCGGATCCTACATCATCCATCAACAAGTTGATTTATAATGGTTTACGGAGGTCTCGTCATCGACCTACAAAAATGAAATGGTGAGAAAAAACCAATAACAAAAGGAGATGAGAACTCAACTTTAATAGAAAATAACTTCCAATAAGAAAAAGAAAGTCTAAAAGATATTATTAAAAATATAAAGAGAGAATAAAATACATAAAAAACTATATAACAAAAATATATGCATATAATATTCTATAAAAGAAAATACTATAAATTTTTGAAAGAAACATAGTAAAGTATAATTATATATATATATATGTACAAAATTCTAATACAAAGCAAATATATAAAATAAAATACAAAAAAGCGGGGGGGGGGGGGGGGGGGGGGGGGGGGTAGCAGTGAGCAGGAGTTACAGTAGCAGCAAAAAGAACACACAGTGGGCCTTAAGCCCACAATCACAACAAAAAAAACAAATAGAAAAAAGGGGGTGCACGCAGAAACGGGGGGGGGGGGGGGGGGGGGGGCTGTCCAGATGCCACACGGTTGGACCTTAAGCCCAACCACAATCTCAAACAGCAACAAACCAAGAGTGGTGTATCCACGGAGAACGGGGTATGGTCTCAGAAAATGAAGTGATTGGGCCACAGGCCCACTAACCAAGCTAGGAGGTCCATGAACTTCTCATCCTCTTCACTCTGGTTTTAACGAACCCTAATTCCCCTCCTTCAACTTCCGCCGCCGATGAAACTTCTTCTGTCTCCCTACCTCAAACTCTTCTTTCTCCGACCTCATGCCTTTATGTTAACAAAACAACAAAACTAAACAAAAGACAAGCAAAAAACGTAACTCGGTTGATCTGGAAAAAACTGCATCTGACGGATGATTAGAGGAGATCTCATGGAGAAAAGTGAAAGAGATTGAACATGGTGGGAGTTTCCGATCTGTGGTGTTCTTGGCGTTTAGATCTGGTGTTGTTGACGAGAGGATTTGAAGGTCTGGAAATGGCGTTGATGATTATATGAAGATGGATGATGGACGCTACAATCTGAAGATGCATGTTGTTGTGGATGGATCTGGAGATTTACGAAGTTTCATGGATGGCAAGAGTTGTGGTTTGCATGTTGAAGTTTCAGAGTTTGTTGAAATCTGGGTAGATCTGGAGTTTTGTTGGAGTTTTTGATGGTTGAGTGATGATCCTTGAAGATGATGTTCTGGAAAGAAACCTGAAGATCGGTTGAAGATTTGTGAACAGAGAAGAGTTGGATCTGTTGATTATGGTAGATCTGAAGATTGTGTGAGATTTATGAGTTTGGTACAGATTTGGTTGAATCTGGAGATGATGAAGGTGTTTGGGGAGATGAATGTTCTTGAACGGATGAAGATCCAAGAACATCTAGGAAAAACGTGTTGAGTGTTCATAGTTTCTGGAAAATGACATGAACACAGTTGAATGTTCATGGAGTTTGTGAGGAAATTTGCTGGAAAATGGTATGAACGGTTGAAGTTTGTTTGAGTTTCTGGGAAATTTTGATGAACGGATGAATATGGATGGTGTTTTCGGTGGGAGTATGAAGTTTCCGGCGTAAATCCGATGAGAGTTTGATCTGAGTGGATTTCTCTGGCAATGTGCTCCAGCGTTTGCATGGCATCTTGGGAAACGTGTCACATCATTAATGAGGGTATTTAAAGCGCTGACAAGTGTCAGCCTACACCAAATTGGGCCTGCGAAAACTGCCAAGTGGCCCTGCAAACTTGATTAATGGACTGCAATGTTTGACTAAAACAGAGTGATTAGCATTGATTAAAACAAAAGAACTATTAATTAATAAAGCTGATAATTAATTAATTAAACTAAACGAAAATTAAAAGCTAATGAAGACAAAGCTGATTAGCTAAAACGAAAATTAACACTAATTAACTCAAATCAAACTAACTAAAACAATTAAAATGCTAATTAAATTCTACATCAAATAAACTAAAACAAAACTAATTAAGTTCTATATTAAAGAAATAATAAAATCTGAATGAAAAAACCTAAAACTCAATATATTCTAAAGAAAACAATTAAAAATTCTAGAAACAATATTAAAAAAGGAAAACTAATTAATCTATTAAGACTAGATATAAAATCTAAAATAAATCTAAAAACTATTTAAAAACCTCTAGATAAATAGAAATTAAATTCAAAATATATCTAAAAATTATGCCGAAAATAGGAAACAAATCTAGAAAATAAAATAAAATCAGTGAATGATAAAATGCGAGAGAATGCGACAAAATAAACAGTAATAAAACCGGATACCGAAATACCACCGAAACCAACAACATAGACTGAATCACCAGGAAGAGCGCAAATTTCACGATAGATCTCCGTACCCGAAACGGCTTGAATTGTCTGGAACACGACAAAAAGGGCTGTAACCCCGATTAAATCAATCCGGCTGCAAAAAATGCACAGTATGCGGTATGCAGATGCAAATGCTGATGAAACGAAACATAAGCCAAATAACGAGAAACGGTTGGTCAAATTTTGGGGTGCAACACATGCCATACATTTGTCAAAGTGTTGGATTGTTAAGTAGATTCATGGAGAACCCCTCAAGAATGTCATCTCACTGCAGTTAAAAGGGTGTTGAGATACATAAAGGGTATGATTGATCATGGTGTGCTGATGCCAAGGTAGAAGAAAACCAACACAGATGTAGAAGTATATTACTAGACTGATTTAGATTTCAATGGAGATCAAGATGAAAATAGGAGTAATACAGTTTACATATTCATGATCGAAAGCGCTCCAATCTCATGGAGCTCAAGGAACCAAAGCATTATGGCTTTGCCATCACGTGAAACTGAGTACATGGCTATATCATATGTAGCATGCCAAGAAGCATGGATAAAGATGTTGCTCGAAGAGCTCAAGATAATGAAACCTAGGAAATGAAGTTGTTTGTCGAGTTATCTATCAACCTAGAGAATCACCCAGTGTGTGATGATCGAACTAAGCATATAGAAAGAAGGTATCATTTTATAACAGATCAAGTTAACAAAGGAAATCTTGAACTATCGCATTACAAGACAGAATGACAACTAGCTGACATACTCACCAAACCCCTGGAAAAAGTTAGGTTCGACGAGTTGAAGAGAAGCATCAAGATGAGAAGTCTCGAGAATATAAATTATGGGGGTGTTAGAAGTTGTAATTTAATGTTCAGTCGAAAGCTAGCATTTCCTATGTCGAAGTAGTTAGAATTCAATGTTATATTGAAATAGCTAGTCTGAGGTATATGATAAGTTGTATCTACTTTGTCAAATACATCATTTAGTTGGCATGTCAAAACATTTCGGACATGTGTTGAATTTTATAGTTTTGGGCCTGAGACTTAGTTGCCTATATAATGAGCTTTGTATGATGTATAGAATATGAACTTCACTCAATACATATCCTAATTTTTTCACAATTCATTTTATAGTTTTCTCTCTTTTCTTTCTCTCTTATTATTATTATTATTATTATTATTATTATTATTATTATTATTATTATTATTATTATTATTATTATTATTATTATTATTATTATTATTATTATTATTATTATTATTATTATTATTATTATTATTATTATTATTATTATTATTATTATTATTATTATTATTATTATTATCATTATTATTATTATCATTATTATTATTTCATCTTTCTTAAAAACCCTTTTGTTCCAACAATGATAATCGAAATAATATCATCTCCTTCAGCCAAGTTAGCTTTAGGATAATTTTCGTTCCTCTTGTGATGTCTGCACTGAGGCGCATGATGACCTAACTTACCACACACATATAATTCTCCTCTCTTTTTAAAAGTTGGATTAGTAACACTAGGGACATGATTATTATGATTACTATGACGAGGTTTATGACCGGGTTTATGATCGTACCTCTTTTTGTGAGGCTTATTATGAGTGTTATTCTGGACCAGATTTGCTCAAGAAACTAAACTTTTTTTCCTTTGCAGCCTTGCTTTTCTTTTTGTTTTTATCCTCGATAATGATGTGTGTGATCAAATCTGCAAATGGTAATTACTTTTGCTTGTGTTTGAGTTGATTCTTGTAATCCTTTCATGATTCTGGAAACTTCTCAATGAGGATTCTAGCAACGAATTGATCTGGAAAATTTATGTTTTCAGCTTTCAGTTCTTCCAACAATTTGAGGTACTCATTAATCTCAATCTTGATATCTTTTTCTTCAGACATTTACCAATGGTAGTAATTCCCAATAACAAATTTTTGTTTTCCAGCATCTTCAGTAGTATATTTTAAGTTCTTTGAAACCTATATCTCACTTGATTCCTTCTAATAGCAGTAAACATTGAATAAATCGTTAGAAAAAGTACTTAGTTTTGTTTGTCGACATACCTTGTTTACATGTGTCCATTGATCGTTGAGTTGGAGATGACGCTGGTTTCAATTCTAATAGAGCAGGGGGAACACCGTCCATGTAGGATGAGTGAACATGCTCATACCATCTACGAAAGTTCTGACAATTAAAAACTTCATTTTTTTTACACCGAGGAATGATTTAGCATAATTGATCATAGGCACAACAAGAGTCAGTTGCTGCTGAATAGTTTCAACATCGCTGATTTGAGGCTGACGATTGGAGTCATCACTGGAATTGTCTTCGAAGTCTATAAAATCCTTGAGATTGTTGTTAAATATGCTATGAAGATCTGTAAAATAATAACCGGTGAGAGCGTTAATCGCGTTGTCCTCAAGAATTTTCTGTGTAATACGCTAACCCTTTAGAATTTAAGAGATTATTATCGATAAGCCGAAGATACAAATCGCAAGAAAACTATTTGAGCTACCATATATTAAGCCAAAATTTTTAAAACTCATAAGTTAAAAAAATTCTTTTCTTTTTCTTACAAAACATATATTATGTCATTATAGGCTGTTGGTAGAAAAAATCACAATATTATTCCACCAAAGTTAATAAATTATGTCATTATTTCTCCATTAATTAAAACTAGTAAGAGACCCTGCATTCACACGAGTCATTGAAATTCAATTTATAATATTAAATAAATATTAAATAAATATGATATAATTTTAATTAATATATGTGAATTTATAAAATAAAATGTATAAAATATAGGTAATCGTCAATGAGATTCTTTTAATTTATAAAATCAATTATACAATTATTTGAGTTGATATAACATACGTTTATATTAATTTAAAATCTCAATTAAACATATTTGATATAATATTGTAATTGCTAATAATTAAAGTATTATTTTATTTATTGAATCAAGTAAATAATTAATAATATTATAATTTCTAGTAATTAAATTATTAATTGATTTATTGAATCAAGGCTTTTGGCCCACAAATTTCCATATTTGTATATCATTGACCCACTACATATGTATAACTGTATCATTGGCAAAACACATCCCAAGTGAAAACCACAGAAAATTAGAATTTTGTTTGCATCATTCCCAACTTGATATCATTCAGTTAAAAGAACATAGTGAGAGGAATGTAGCAAATGAATCGTCCGAAAAAGCTTTGACCTGGATACATATCAAATGACGAATCATCAAGCATGAGCTAAGTAATTGTGTTTTCTTTCAGATTATCACGTGAATCACAACTTTCGGATTTCCAATATCTTTGTTTTTGCTCGATAAATGCAATAGAAGCATGAGAGGATTGTATTACTTTGAAAGATGTTTCTTGTTATATTATTTGTTTGTTTGATATTATTATTACTTCACTTTAGGATTTTTCATAGAGATTGTGGTACAAAAGGATTGTATTTATTTAGGAAGACGTGGTCTACATAAAATTGATAGAAATTCATGTTATTGACTATTAGTTTATTCCAGTTAGGAAACTGTGATGGAGACGATCCATGGTATGGTGATGGAGGTTGAAGGACGATTTGTAAAAAAAAAAAAGAGTTCCTAAGAAGGCTGGCCATGTGTTGCAGTGAGAATCGTGATGTCAAGATATTGATTAACTTGAATCTTAAATCATTAAATTCACAACAGGACTTTGATTTATCCAAAGGAAAGGTTAAAGAAAGAAAGACCTTTTGCGCGATGTAACAGCAATGCTAAGAGATCGGGGATCGGGGGTTGGTTATGCTTAGGGTAGGTATTTCACATCCTAAACATCTGTAATGCTCTACATGAACCTTTTGTATGTTTGTATGTTAAGTTGCTAAATGTTTTCTATGGTTTTGGATTAGGGTTTGGGTGAAGACCTAAGGTTGATGTTTCTAAGTTTGCTCACAAAGATATCACATCTTCTGCCTACGTATCCTAACTAGGATAGAATCAGAGCAATCATAGTTCACCTTACTAGGGATTAAAAAGTACTTGACTATGGTCAAGACTCTAGGAGAACAAACATAAAATTCTTGTTTAGAGTTTAACCAAACTCTTTATATCTATATTGTGCTCTCAAAGGTGATTGACTTTTACAAAAGCCAAGAGGGGAGTAAGTAATCATGACAACAATTCTTACATAGAGTTAACAAACTCTATCTTAAAGTTCTAATTGAAGGATGCTCCTTAACAAGGGGTAGGTCTTTAGACTTAAATCAAATTCTAATGGCTATAGGTTCTAACTTAACTAAGTTGGAGTTCAAAAAATTAATTAACAAAGTCAAAGGAAGGGTGATGAGCTATCTATGACCCAAGGGTCAATAGAGAGACTTTCCTTTAGAATAGGGAATGAGGCAACTGGATGAGAACTAACAAGTTCCATCACTTGGGGAGTAACTTAATAAGGTTAAAGAAACAAAGCAAGAACATGTAACAACATGTAAACATATAATCAAGATCAATATCTAACATCTTAACAAAGTTGAAGAGAAAAGAGGTAACAACCATCAAGGAAAGCAAAGAACATGTGTAACAACAAAAAGTTCATTTATAAAATTCAAACAAGATTAACGCAAGCAAGTTACAACTTGAAGCAAGCATGATATAATAATCAAATGAGATCAAATGTAACAACATAAGACCAACTAACATGCATTGATGATAATCAAGCAAGCAAGAATGCAAGAAATGTTACAACAGTTCCAGTATAAGTTCATGATTTCATGGGGAAAAGTAAGCAAGTTTCATGGTAACAACCAAGTCAACAATCAAGCCCTGTCATGTTATGGTTCTAACAAGACACATAAAAAAATAGAAAGAGGCATGATGAAAATATTCAAGAAGTTACAACATCAAGAGTTATGGTAGAGTTTACAAATGAAGTTCAATAGGTTATTTTCATATATATATATATATATATATATATATATATATATATATATATATATATATATATATATATATATATATATATATATATATATATATATTATATATATATATATATATATATATATATATATATATATATATATATATATATATATATATATATATATATATATATATATATATATATATATATATATATATATATATATATATATATATATATATATATATATATATATATATATATATATATATATATATATATATATATATATATATATATATATATATATATATATATATATATATATATATATATATATATATATATATATATATATATATATATATATATATATATATATATATATATATATATATATATATATATTAACAAACACATATAAATCACACAAGACATGTCTCACAAGAAGAATCAAACCACAAGTTGAGAAAGTTCAAAAACACTAAGGTAAAAACCCTAAAAACACATGATTTTTCAAGTGGATAAAAGTCTTTTTAGGATAACAATCCTTGAATTCTTTCCTCACTTATTGAAAATAGGCATGTTGAGGAGAAATTTGCAAAAAGAATGGTACAAAAATGCTAAACATCAAGAGAGTTATGATGAAATTGATTTGTAAAGACAAAGTGAGAAAATAGGTGATAAAAAGAATGGAATTGATCCTGAAAAGTAAAATTGATCATAAATCCTCCCTGAACCTAAACTTTACTAGATAAGCTCAGGACTCCCATGTGGACCTTCTTGACCATATCTTGAAATAAAGGGGAGTGGTGAATTTGTATACGGAGTTCAAAAATGTTACACCAAACCCTAATTAGATCCTGATGATTTTTAATCATGAAGTAACTGCCTTGGAATAAACTGAGACATAACTCAAGTACAGATAACCCGAATTGTCATAGAACCCTAGTTAGGGCCTCAGACATACCATATAACTTCTGTACTCTGGCCTTGATTTTGAAACAAACCCTCATCTGACTGACAAACTTAGTCAAAGCGATTGAACCTCAGTACATACTACATATACCAATACCCGACATTCTCACATGAAACTTGACTCAATTTAATTCAACCTTGTAATGAAGGTAATTTTTTTTCAATTTTCTGAATAACGGTTAGTGGGCAAATGTACAGATGAAATGTATACACAGGTAGCACAATTTTGGGGTATGACAAGTGCAGTTTGGCACTTATATGATTGAAGAGGAATTTGAGAACTGGTGGGGTAATACCGTCAAAGGTTTGAAGAAGAGGAAGTTGAGGTTACTTGGGCTGTTTTCGGAGAAGCGTTTATGGAGAAGTATTTTCTAGAAGATGTGCATGGGAAGAAATAAATTGAGTTCCTTGAGCCGAAATAGGGTAACTCAACTGTGGTCGTGTATGCAACAAGATTTGAGGAGTTTATTAGGTTTTTTCCTCATTATAACACTACTAATGTTGAGAGATCCAAATGTCTTAAGTTTGTGAATGGTTTGGGGCGTGAGATCAAGCAAGCCATGGGTTATTAGGAGATTAGGAGATTTTATGAGTTGTTTAACAAGAGTAGGATCTATAATGAAGATAGTAGAGCTCAGTCTGCTCACTACAAGAGTTTAAATAAGAAGAAGGGAAAGAACCCATTCAGAGAGAAGTCGTATGTAACTCCTACTAATAAAGGGAAACAAAAAGTTGGTTATGACAAGAAGCCGAGTGAGGGAGGAGCTCCTACTCTGGTTAAGTGCTATGAGTGTGATGTTGAAGGACATCGTGCCCCAAAGTGCACAAGTGCTAAACTGGAATGTTTCAAGTGTGCCAAGCCAAGCCATAAGGCTTTTGAGTGCAAGAGTGGTGCGAATGTGACTTGCTACAAATGTGGTGAACAAGGGCATATTAGTACCAAGTGTGATAAACCAAATAAAGCTAAAGCTAAAGGGAAGCTGTTTTCTCTATCAGGATCTGAGACTCCTAGTGAAGATCTATTGATCAGATGTACGTACTTCATTAATGATACACCTTTGATTGATATAATTGATACTGGAGCTACACATTCTTTTATTGCTTTGGATTGTTTTAAGAGATTAAATCTTGAGTTGTCTATTATGAATGGAGGTATGGTTATTGATACTCTTGTTATAGGTTTCGTAACTACTCCATATGTGTGTTTGAATTGTCCGTTGAGTATTTTTGGTAAGGATTTTGGAGTTGATTTAGTGTGTCTACACTTATATCAACGTGATGTTATCCTTAGGATGAATTGGTTGGATTTCAACTGTGTTTATATCAACTATTTTGATAAGACAGTTATTTTTCTTGAACCTAAGAATTAAGGAGACTTGTTTATGTCTGCTAAGAAAGTGAATGAGCCAGTGCAGGATGGTGCTGAGATGTTTATGTTGATTGCAACTTTGAGTATTAGTGAAGGTGGAGAAGTTAGTGTTTCACCAATTGTTTGTGATTTCCCAGAATTTTTTCCTGATGAGATAAGTGATTTGTCGCTGGAACGTGAAGTGGAGTTTGCGATCGACTTAGTTCCTAGAACTAGTCTGATATCGATGGCTCCATATCGTGTGTCCACATCGGAATTGAAAGATTTGGAAGAGTTAAATAAAATATATGCTTGAGAAGAGATTCATTCGTTTCAGTGTGTCACCATGGGGTGCACCGGTTTTATTGGTTAAGAAGAAACAAGGTTCTATGAGGCTTTGTATGGACTATAGACAATTGAACAAGGTGACTATTAAGAATAAGTATCCACTTCCGAAGATTGATGATATGATGGACCAGTTAGTTGGTGCAAAGTGTGTTCAGTAAGATAAATTTGAGATCTGAGCATCATCAAATTCGTGTGAAGGCTGAAGATATTCAGAAGACTGCTTTTAGAATCAGGTATAGTCATTATGAGTATTCTATGATGTCGTTTGGTGTGACTAAATCACCGAGTGTATTTATGGAGTACATGAACAAGATTTTCCATCCGTATTTGAACAAGTTTGGGGTTGCGTTCATTGATGATATTTTAATCTATTCGAAGAATGAAGAGGATCATGTTGAACATTTGAAAATTGTGTTATCAGTGTTGAAAGAGAAGCAATAATATGCTAAAATTTCTAAGTGAGAGTTTTAGTTAAAGGAAGTGAGTTTCCTTGGCCATGTGATTTCGAGTAAAGGTATTACAGTTAATCCGTCGAAGGTGAAGTTGTATCGCAGTGGGAAGCTCCGAAATCAGTTTTTGAGATTATAAGTTTTCTTGGGTTGGCAGGTTATTATCGGAAATTCATTGAAGTATTTGCCAAGTTAGCCTTGCCGTTGACACAGTTGACTAGGAAGGCTCAAGCTTTTGTTTGGGATGCAAAGTGTGAAGAAAGTTTTCAAGAGCTTAAAAGAAGGTTGATGAAAGCTCCTATTTTGATTTTTCCTAATCCGGCAGAACCGTTTGTAGTATATTGCGATGCTTCGCTTATGGGATTAGGAGGTGTGTTGATGAAACATCAGCAAGTTGTAGCTTCTGCTTCAAGGAAACTTAAAGTGCATGAGAGGAATCATCCGAGGCATGATTTAAAGTTGGCTGCTGTTTTGTTTGTATTGAAGCTTTGGAGGAATTATTTGTTCGGATCAAGATTTGAAGTGTTTAGTGATCATAAGAGCTTGAAATATCTCTTTGATCAGAAAGAGTTGAATTCAAGGCAGAGGAGATGATTGGAACTTCTGAAAGATTATGATTTTGGTTTGAATTATCATCCGGGTAAAGCAAACATTCTAGCTGATGCATTGAGTAGGAAATCTTTGCATATGTCTATGATGATGGTAATAGAGTTAGAGATGATTGAGAAATTTCGAGACATGAGTTTGGTTTATGAAGAGACTTCTCATGGAGTTAATCTCGGTATGTTAAATATTACTAGTGGTATTCTTGTTGAGATTCGGGAAGGTCGGAAATCTGATTTGAGTTTGGTATATCGATTGAATTTGATCAATCAAGGTTGATGTGGTGATTTTCGGATTGATGAAAATGGTTTTATGAGATACCGTGATAGAGTTTGTGTTCTGGATATAGCTGAGCTGAAAAAGAGTATTCTTGTGGAAGGGCATCATAGTGGATTGAGCATTCATCCGGGTGCTACGAAAGATGTATTAGGATTTGAGGAAAATATTTTGGTGGCCTAGTATGAAGAAAGAAATTGCAGAGTTTGTGTATTCTTGTTTGACTTGTCAGAAGTCGAAGATCAAACATCATAAATCATCGGGTTTGATGCAACTGTTATTTATTCCTAAATGGAAATGGGATAGTATATCGATGGATTTTGTGTCTGGTTTACCTAGAACACTGAGTAATTGTGAGGCTATTTGGGTCATTGTGGATAGATTGACGAAATCTACTCATTTTATTCGAATGAGAATAAATTATCCATTGGAGAAGTTAGAAAAACTGTACATTGAGAGGATTGTCAGTTTGCATGGTATTTCGTTTAGCATTGTGTCAGATAGAGATCCGAGGTTTACTTCGAGATTTTGGGAATGTTTGCAAAGTGCTTTGGGTACGAAGTTGCGGTTGAGTTCTTCTTATCATCTGCAGACAGATGGTCTGATGGAGAGACGATTAAGTCAGTTGAGGATATTTTGAGAGCTTATGTGTTGGAAAAAGAAGGTTCTTGGGATAACTACTTACCTTTAATTGAGTTTACTTACAACAACAGTTTTTATTCGAGTATTGAAATGACACCGTTTGAAGCCTTGTATGGTAGAGAGGTGTAGGACACCGTTGTGTTGGTATGAGTTAGGAGAGAGTGTTGTGGTTGGACCTGAGATAGTCCAACAAACTACTGATAAGATTAAGATGATTCAGGTGAAGATGAAGACTTCTTAGAGTCGTCAGAAGAGTTATCATGAAAAGAAGATAAAAGCACTTGAATTTCAGGAAGGAGATCATGTGTTTCTTAGAGTTACCTGGTAACTGGTGTTGGTCGAGCATTAAAGTCACGTAAGTTAACGCCACATTTTATCGGTCCATACCAGATTTTGCAGAGAATATGAGAGGTGGCCTATCGGGTTGCTTTGCCCCCGTCGCGTAATCTCCATGATGTGTTCCATGTATCTCAATTGAGGAAATACATTGTTGATTCGTCTCATTTAGTCCAAGTAGATGATGTGCATGTGAGAGATAACCTGACTGTGGAGACATCGCCTATGCAGATAGAGGATCGAGAGTTGAAGCAACTTCGAGGTAAAGAGATTTCCTTAGTGAAGGTAGCTTGGGGAGGACCAGTAGGTGGAAATGTGACTTAGGAGCTTGAGAGTCAGATGAGAGAGTCTTATTCTGATATGTTCATTTGAGGTAATTTTTTAGGGTGAAAATCTTTTAAGTGGGGGAGGGTTGTACCACCCCAATTTTTAGTAATTATTTATATATATTATATTAATTAATTAATTGTGTGAGTTTGTGCGTAATTGATTTATTTGGATTATTTTATATTGTTGAAATGATATAGAAGTAACAGATACAAGATAATTGGACCTATTGGATGAGAATGTGAAAAGTAAAGGTTGGGGTACGATTAGTAAGCCCATTAGTTACTAGAATTAGTTGTTATAAGAGTTTTATATATAGAGAAAAATAGAGTTAATAGGAAAAAAGAAGAAACGAAGCTAACATAGAGAAAAGGAAAAAGGGGAAAAGAGGACAATAAAACCTAAGGAAGAAACTCAAGAGTTCATCAAGAAACCAAAGTAAGGGTGGGTCATTACATGGTTATGGAATTTTATGATAGTGTATGATGGGTAGTATCATATTTAGGATAAAAATCCATAATATCAATGGTTTTAAAATTGATGATTACATGATATATGATAGTAGGATCCTTAAATATATGTTGTGGTCTGTTACAATTGTCATATAATGGTAGTATTTCAAATTCTGGAACTGAAACTTTTTACGGAATTGAAATTGGAGGTTCAGAAGGTCTCTGACAGTGAAAATGAGGTTTTTTTGGGATCTGACATGGCCCGTGTCACCTGACATGTGTGGCCGTGTCAGCCCCTTATTTTGGAGTGAAAAAACATGATTTTCTGACTTTGGAGTGCCACGGGCCGTGTCCCCTGACATGGGCGGCCGTGTCAGCTTGCTGGATTTCATACTCGGAATTGTCTCGATCATAACTTTTGATTCGTAAGTCCGTTTTGGTCCTCGTTCAAAGCGTCAGAAAGCTAACGAATAGAGCTATAACATAGTATAGATAAGATAATTAGTTTCCTAATATTTTTATATCTAATATTTTTGGGAAACCAATTGTGTATATGTTCTATTAATGAATTATTGCATTATTTGCTGCTGGTTGTGAAATTATTTGTAATCAATTTATCGAATACTTGTGTGTATGCTTGTATAAGTATATTTTGATGTATGACAACATGAAATGCATGATAGTTATTTCTTGTTGTAATGATAATAAAATTGTGATTGTATTGTAAAATGTGTTGTATACCATTTGAAAGTGAATTGTGTGGGGATGATTCAAAAATATGTGCAAGTATGTGTAATTGTGTGGTAACTCAATTACGATGAATTATTGAAGATATGCATGGATGTTAAGATTGAGGGATGATCTTAATTGCATATGGTTGTTGAACTTGCACATGCATCATTGTAGTCAAGAGGCAATGTTGTTAGTTCTGTGGGAACTAGTGATTTGTCCCAAACCTAGAGAGGGGTTCGAAGCTTAGAGGATGGGCTTTTATGTGTTATTGGTCTAGAGGATGGATCCAGTTTAATGTAAAAACCGAAAATTAATAACAGTCATTGGTACCATATGCATGAGTATTGCATTTGAGTCTTGCATTGAGTCATATTGTGTCTATCATTGCAATATGAGATTATGTGCATTAAGTGAATTTGATGAATTGGCGAAATTATGGATTTGTGAGTATATACTTATGAATAGTATGGTTGCTTGAGTGATGCTATGTTTATAAAGCATTTGAAGTGTGAAAATAATTATGCTATGTATTATATATTATTATATGATTTCAATAATTATGTGAATTCTCACCCTTCTGTTGGAATGATGTTTTATACAACATCGCTCAGGTACTGAAGAGTAGAAATGCTTCTAGCACGAGGGTAGCTGTTAGAGTTGCTTACTTTACTTTCCTTATTTATTTTGGTTCGAGTCATGCTCTGATCATGTCACACTGAGACCGTTTTGATTCATGTTTTAGAGATACTTTATTTACTCTATTTTATTTTGCTATAGTTATTTGAATTATGTGGAGTTTTGGCTTTCATTCCTAAGTGGTGATATGAATGAGTTATTTATGAGACTATTTATTATGTTCGTTATGAATGAAAGTGATTCGGCTGCTACATGCTATGTGAAAGTGTATGAAAAACATAAATTTAATTTAAGTGTTATCGAGCATGACATGTGTATGTGTGATGTTTGAATTATATGTGACACCCTTATTTGAGATGCATGTTATCTTAATCTGATTTATGACGTATTATTTTGTGGGGTTTAGAAGGTGTTACATGATATTCACGTCGCAAACCCTAACGTTTAAATTTTAGAAATAAATGATAACCACATAGCGACGTAATGATCACATCGCAACTTTGCCATGTGATATCCACGTCGCAAATGTTCCAACGATCATATTCTTTTTGTCAGTCAACCTGCACCCCCAGTGACCCATCACTTTACCGTCATATTTTGTTTCCTCTTAAACCGTTGTGATGTGATACTCACGTCACAACTAAAATTTTAAAAATTTCGAACTTCCCTCTTCAGTAGGTCTGACCCTTTTAATTGTTTTTTTTTTATAATTTAAACGTTGCGACGTGATTTTCACGTCACAACTTTTTTTTTGTAAAACCTGACATACCATGTGATAAATTTACGCTTAATATTTTAGTATTAAAAATGTTAGTGACGTAAAAAACACGTTTCAACTGTCCATATTTTGCCACATATTTTTCATTTTACTAAATCACATAGTAGGAGACAGTTATTCTTATAATAAAGATAGTTGTTTGATTAAACACGTATCAAAGTTTTCTATGTGATTTAACACACTTTTTCAATTAATCACCTCAATTAGATATAACTTTATGGCAGCACTTAACATGTTCCCGAGGCCCCCATAATCTCATGTCTCCAAGGATTTATTCCTTAGGTAAATTTTGTAAGGTTGTGGACATAGCAAATCATAATGTTATTGGGTAACTGAATGTATTTTCACCGGTCTAAAGGGAACAAAATTATTCCAAATTTTTTATTAATAGTAATTAATAAAAAAAGAAAAATAAAAATCAATGAAATTTAAATATTAAAAAAGCGTTAGCGATACTAGTAATATAGAGAGATACAAATAAAATAGATATTATAAAATTATAAAATACTTAATTTAACTTTAAATTTTTGAAGAAAAATTTAATTGAGATGATTATGTTATAAAACATATAGATAAATAGGTACATTAATATTGATGGATTAGATTTGATTGCCTCGTAAGTAGCATCAATTGCATTGCTTTCAAATGTTTCAATCTCACAACACTTCATTCATCTTCCTCATACCACTTTTTACGGTAATTCGTTATCTCGTCACTGTTTTTATTTTTTAAATTTCGTTAAGATTCTGTTTCCAACAACATGCATGATAAAACAATTATGCAACATGATAAATCAAGCATAATTCACGATAAACAATGATCCACATGAGTCATCCTCTCACCGTAATCCTCTCAGGAATTACCACAACCGCACAAGATTATCCACATTCGATAATCATGGCTCATCACCATCAAAACACACCCTTGCGGGCACACCCACATAATTCCACATTTTCTCGATTTGATTCGTCACTCATATTCCTATGTTTATTTTAGCCATATTAAACCTACCGATTAAACAGAATTGCGTTCCAAGCGAAATCTGGACAAAAATCACAAAAATGGGGAAAAGTCACCTCAGGCCTGCCCATACGCGTATGGCCCTACTGATACGCTCCCATACGCGTATGGCCTACCTGATACGCATATGTCCTGGCTGACAGGCCCTCCATACGCATATGGCCTTGTCAGATACGCGTATTGCCCAACCACATACGCGTATGGCCAGTCCCATACGCGTATCACCAGATCTATTGCCCAAACATCAGATCTCATCCCCTCCACGAATCCTCACTCAATCCTCTTCATTTTACCACTCAAATCAACCCAAAATTTAGTTTTTTGTTAATTGTTTCTCTCTACCTTCACTATACTTCATCTATCCTTGATTCTACTAAGTATTCTATCATTTAAGAATTCAATGTCGTTAATCCCCAAAACTATGTTTCCAGATCTGTTATTCATTAGAGTTCTATGGCAACATCAAGAAATTTCCACACGAATTTCTTATCATTCCCAAATTCATACACACCAGCAGCATACAAGAATTATTGAACAATAACAGTCATTTTTGGGAAATCATCAGATCACGAAATTCATATCAAGAAATAAAAAACATGCATAAATCCTATGAGAGAAAGGACCTCTCCCTACCCTCTCATGTTAATTCACCCATATTGAAATCCATTCTCCCCCCGTACCTTGGATTTGAGCTTTTCTTTGACAACAATGGAGATTTGGTTCTTCTTTTCCCTAGCTCTCCTTGTTCTGTCTTTTTCCTCTTTTTCACGTTAACAGACTAATTTCCACTAACTCACTCTTAACCCCTTAATTAGATGTTAATTCATTTAATTAAATTAATAATAATAATAATAATCTATAACTATATATAAAGGGGATACAACTTTTTGGTGTGGCCTATTTTTGTTCCCCAATTACCCTTCATTAATGCTTAATTTCATAAATTTATTCCATATTTACCCTTTACCTTAATGCTTAATTTCTCACATGATTTTATTTAATAATAATACTAAATAATAACTGTAAAAAATAACTTCCCACTATTTCCAATAGTCCTTCCTATTATTAACGTTCATACTAACTCCTCTATGCAAAGTGAGTCTCTCTCAGAGCCATTTACAAATTATTTCTCTCAATTTGTCAAGCTATTTGCAAATTAATCATATCCCTCTCTCCCTTTCTTTGTCAAACCGTGCATACCTCTATTAGTGTATATCAAAGCTCTCAACAAACTCATTCTGATATTATTTTTGTCAGGTATTTTTTTAAAAAATATAATTGAATGAATTTATTAAACATTGATCACATCTCCTCCTATTTAAATTTCTATTGGTTTACATTCTTTTATGGACATCCTTTCTGAATATTGATGGAAACTAGCATTTACACTTGTGTGCGTTTTTTGTTTTGTTTTTAATTGATACATGGAAGTTTTTTTTGTACTTGATAATTACTGTAACTATGAAATAGTTTCTAAGAAATTGTCGTATAGATTGGAATATTGCATAACTTTTGACGCGCACTTCCAGTATAAATTGGAAATTATATGATACAGTGATGTTTTATAGATTATACTAAAATACTGTTTGGAAGTTTTCAATGGATATTTGATATATTTGGTGTAATTACTGGCGAAATATGACATTACACATAATTATTAATCCATTACATTGGAAGTCTCTATTAAAATATAAAATTCATAAACTGCAAGTAATATAAAAGTCATACATGTGTTACAATAGTTTCAAGTAATACCATAGCAATATATATACATGTAATATTAAAAAGAAACCGTTATCGAATATAATGACATTAATGTATGTGTTCCAATGAGTATACATATTAATGAGTAAACATGATATATACATGTAATTTTAAGACATGTAAAAAAATTTAAAAACAGCCGATCACATTACCTTTCATTAATGCTTAATTTCATAAATTTATTCCATATTTACCCTTTACCTTAATGTTTAATTTCTCACATGATTTTATTTAATAATAATACTAAATAATAACTGTAAAAAATAACTTCCCACTATTTCCAATAGTCCTTCCTATTATTAACGTTCATACTAACTCCTCTATGCAAAGTGAGTCTCTCTCCAAGCCATTTACAAACTATTTCTCTCAATTTGTCAAGCTATTTGCAAATTAATCATATCCCTCTCTCCCTTTCTTTGTCAAACCGTGCATACCTCTATTAGTGTAGATCAAAGCTCTCAACAAACTCATTCTGATATTATTTTTGTCAGGTATTTTTTTTAAAAATATAATTGAATGAATTTATTAAACATTGATCACATCTCCTCCTATTTAAATTTCTATTGGTTTACATTCTTTTATGGACATCATTTCTGAATATTGATGGAAACTAGCATTTACACTTGTGTGCGTTTTTTGTTTTGTTTTTAATTGATACATGGAAGTTTTTTTTGTACTTGATAATTACTGTAACCATGAAATAGTTGCTAAGAAATTGTCGTATAGATTGGAATATTGCATAACTTTTGACGCGCACTTCCAGTATAAATTGGAAATTATATGATACAGTGATGTTTTGTAGATTATACTAAAAAACTGTTTGGAAGTTTTCAATGGATATTTGATATATTTGGTGTAATTACTAGCGAAATATGACACTACACATAATTATTAATCCATTACATTGGAAGTCTCTATTAAAATATAAAATTCATAAACTGCAAGTAATATAAAAGTCATACATGTGTTACAATAGTTTCAAGTAATACCATAGCAATATATATACATGTAATATTAAAAAGAAACCGTTATCGAATATAATGACATTAATGTATGTGTTCTAATGAGTATACATATTAATGAGTAAACATGATATATACATGTAATTTTAAGACATGTAAAAAAAATTGAAAAACAGCCGATCACATTAATATAATGAGATTGACACAATTTTAAAACAATAATTAATAAAAAATAGAAATAATGAAGATATTTATTATATATTTTTTTACAGAAAAATCAGCATTAATAATAATTATAAATTGTAAAAATAGATAAAAAGTAATGGAGCTATTTTGACACACTATTAATTTGATGTTACATTGTATGACTTTGATTTACATGCGATTTTTTTTCAGGTATACATGAGGCAATAAGGGTAGAACGTCACAACGCCCATGACTGTTAGGCATAGCATCCCAATTCCCCACCCTAATCCTCTGAACGCGTATGGAAGACAGAAGATAAAAAAATATCGGTTGTATCATATATAAAATTCAATAACATGACTTTTGTTTAGGACATGCATGGAAGATGTTAGGAATGTAAGCTATAATAAAATTACAAATTTTATTATGCATGTTTATCAAAAGAATCATTTATGAATTTTTGGTCGAAATCTGTAACACTATCTCTCTTATGTCCTCTTTTATATAAGTCTTCTTATTTTTATAAGTCTTCTTAACTTCTAGACCTTATTCACTTCTTTTATTCCAAAGTTAAAATCAAGGCATGCAATGAAACAATTTGTCACTCACATGTTCTTTCCTATTTTACATATTTGAAAGGACTCTAGGTAAGGAAACATAAACCACAAATCAAGACATGTTAGTCGAAATTTAAAAATACAATTGCAATTATGAAAGAAATTATAAAGTAACAATAACATATAAAGAGAGGGGGAGAAGAATCAAAGATGCGTTAAAAATGAGAGAGGAGTATTTTGCAAAAAAGGATAGAGATGTTAATGGAACACAGGCTATCGTGCACTCATTCACACTGCTCAAGAATATATTTTAAACTCCCGTATAGATAATATCCTTTTAGAAATATTTAATATAGATGCACTAACATTATGAGTT
The DNA here is from genome assembly GCA_963859935.3 of Lathyrus sativus. NCBI lineage: Eukaryota > Viridiplantae > Streptophyta > Magnoliopsida > Fabales > Fabaceae > Lathyrus > Lathyrus sativus. Next base: position 621,294,157 of record OZ012735.1, on the reverse strand, counting down.
AACTAAAATACAAAATAATTTGGAGTAACATAGAAATATTACTATGAACCTACAAGGAGCAACTGGAACACACTGAAATATATTAAACTCACTTTATTGTAACACTATCTTTTCTCATTATTTTTTTAATTAATATATCTTTTTTTATCTAAAACTTAAATTAACTCAGTTTTTCATATAATTTTTTTTGTAGTAGTAGTTTATCATATAATTAAGTTACACTAATTTCATTTCTTGCCCCATTTTATATTTTAATGTTTAGTTAATATGCAATCTTTTCATCTATTTGTCCAACATAATTTATATTTCTTTTTATTGATTGCCCATTTCTTCTTCGTCTTTTTTATATTTTAGTTTTGATTTATATTTTTAACATATGTTGTACAAATAATACTTTTTGGTGTAAACTTCTTTTTTCCAAAAAAGAATATATTTATTTTAAATCCCGTCAATATTTACCAATATTTTTCAACATAATTAGTTAAATTGTGTTCTTATAAATTGCATATGTGTTTGGCAGTTACATTAACAAAATGGAAAATAATACCCGTCAGATATCAAGTCGACAACAAAGGGTAAGAAGGGCCGAAAATGAAAGGAAGAGGAGACAAAATATGAACCTCGAACAAAGAGAAAATTATTTGTCGATACGACGTCACAATTATAGGCGGCAAAAAGAGCAAGATAAACAAGCTCAAACATCTCGCACTATGAACAGTCGGAGGAGAGTTCCATTTTAAAATTTTACAAATATGAGATCTCCAATATCACACTTTCAAGGAACTCATGACAATGAAGCCGACTCAAGTAGAATTACACATGTTAATGATGTGGCACTTGGTTGGTGATGATCAATATAGACATTATAATCGTACTTTGTATAATATTGTTTATTTGTCATCTCTCATTTTATGTATTTAAACCCGCAGATCATAATTTCACATCACCTAACCAACGTATCAACAATAGTCACTATGCTACAGGTATACAAGATATTGTTCTACATATACGAGTAGTAATTTCAACATATATATATATATATATATATATATATATATATATATATATATATATATATATATATATATATATATATATATATATATATATATATATATATGTTAATTATTATTTTTGTATCAGGCGATATGGATGTTGATGAAGCTTTTTAGGATGCAGTAATATCAGATGTTAACATGGAAGCCATAAATGATGGTGCATCATGTCGTCCTCAAGGTATGTTCATAAACATTTTTCTGCCATTAATGTAGCTCATACTAAAGTGACATAAAACTGAAAATTATGCACCGCATATTCTAAAGTTAAAAAAGGGTGCACCATTGATGTTGTTGCGAAATCTAGATCCTAGATATGGACTGTGTAATGGGACGCGGTTATTATGTCGTGGGTTATATATGAATATGTTGGATGTGGAAATCTTGATAGGAAACAACGCATGAAGACGAGCTTTCTTGCCCATAATTAAAATAAAAACATCGGCCAGTGATGGGTTGCCTTTGTCCTTAGTAGAAAGCAGTTTCCTGTGCGACTAAGTTTTACAATTACAATAAATAAGTCACAAGGACAAACCATCCCAAATGTTGGTATATATCTTCCACGACATGTTTTCAGTCATGGACAGTTATATGTGGTTTTATCTAGAGGTGTTTCATTGACTACAACAAAAGTTTTATCCAAGGAAGGAAAATTGGAAGGAGAAGATGGTGACTACACAAAAAATGTAGTCTTTAAATAAATTCTTTTATCGCACTCGCAGGTATCATTACGTACATTAAATAAATAATCTCACACATCGATTCCCATTTGTACACAAAATACCAATATTATATTGTATTCTTTATATGATAAAACTAAGTATAACTAAGTATAAAATTATGTGGCTTTGATATACAGCCAAACTAGAACACAATGAAGTCTTCCAATTATGTAAGGAGCTGAGACGGAAGAATGTTGAAACTTGCTTCGACAAAAAGGTAAGCTATACTTAATACTTTATTTTATGCTTTTAATTATAATCAATCAATTAGATCATACTTATTCTCACTACTCTCATACGGAATAAATTTTAGATGAGGGACTTTAAAGATAAATGGAACACACGGAAGGATGAAAAAACAATTTCATCTATCGGCAAGCTAGACAATAAGGTGCATTTACCTTTTTCGCAACATGTATTAAAAAATATGTTTGTTTCATTTTTAGCACTCTTTGACTAACACTTTTATCATCCTTATTAAAATAGGTCAAGTGTCTAAAAGTTTACTCTGTAGGTTTGGGCTTCACAGTGATAACAGATAAAACACAACTTTGGAAAATGGTGAAAAAAGAAATAATATCTCAAAGGATGGACAAGTTTTAATTTTATTCATTTAATAATGTTTATCCATAAAATATTTTTGAATGCATGAGTTTTACTTTTACTATTGTTTTATATAAATAAAAAATCATGTATATTCACTAAATCCATTGTTTTCCCTTTTTTTACTAGAAATTCGCGTAATTCAAAATTAAGTCACGGTTGTTGTTTTACCAAAATTGAACTAAAACAAAATATTTCCATTCTTCAGGTATACATTTATTTATGGTTTAGTACACCAGATTATAATCAAACAAATCACATGTTTTGAATGTATTTCTTTGTTGATATGAAATTTCACGATGTATTTGTAGTTTTTTTAAAGCTCAAGAGCGCATCGATAAAGGGATGTATGAAGAATTGATTTGAATCTTTACAAGTTAGAAAAATAATATATTACACTAATTACTATTACTTTCACTATATTTTTCCCTAGAGCAATTCTAATGTGAGAGTCTTACATTTTTTCTTTACTACGGAAAACAATTGCAGAGAGAGAAAAAATTCTCAAGATAAAGATTTTATGTTCGGTCTTCCTCTTAAAAAACGTTATTGATTACATAGTATAGATAGTACTTTGTGTTCTTCAATTATTTTATATCATTTAGAATAACTTTGTTTGTTATTAGCATGTTTAGACAACATATTTTTTAATCTAAATTTTATTTAATTCGGTATGTTTAAACTAATAGTAGCATTAACGTATAGTTAATTCACTGAATTTTTTTTAGTATATATATATATATATATATATATATATATATATATATATATATATATATATATATATATATATATATATATATATATATATATATATATATATATATATATATATATATATATATATATATATATATATATATATATATATATATATATATATATATATATATATATATATATATATATATATATATATATATATATATATATATATATATATATATATATATATATATATATATATATATATATATATATATATATATATATATATATATATATATATATATATATATATTATCTTGATTTTAAGACTGCTTGAGAATATCTAAAAATAAATGCATTTAATTAATCTTAAGTATGATAAAAACTTCATACAAAATATACACACGTTTAGTTTTCTATGTTGTGCGCATTAAAAAAGCGGACAGACGGGCACGGGAGTGCCCGTGTGTACGCTTGTTAATATAATGAGATTGACACAATTTTAAAACAATAATTAATAAAAAATAGAAATAATGAAGATATTTATTATATATTTTTTACAGAAAAATCAGCATTAATAATAATTATAAATTGTAAAAATAGATAAAAAGTAATGGAGCTATTTTGACACACTATTAATTTGATGTTACATTGTAAGACTTTGATTTTTCATGCAATTTTTTTCCAGATATACATGAGGCAATAAGGGTAGAACGTCACAACGCCCATGACTGTTAGGCATAGTATCCTAATTCTCCACCCTAATCCTCTGAACGCGTATGGAAGACAGAAGATAAAAAAAATATCGGTTGTATCATATATAAAATTCAATAACTTGGCTTTTGTTTAAGACATGCATGGATGCTGTTAGGAATGGAAGCTATAATAAAATTACAAATTTTATTATGCATGTTTATCAAAAGAATCATTTATGAATTTTTTTCGAAATCTGTAACGCTATCTCTCTTATGTCCTCTTTTATATAAGTCTTCTTATTTTTATAAGTCTTCTTAACTTCTAGACCTTATTCACTTCTTTTATTCAAAAGTTAAAATCAAGGCATGCAATGAAACAATTTGTCACTCACATGTTATTTCCTATTTTACATATTTGAAAGGACTCTAGGTGAGAAAACATAAACCACAAATCAAGACATGGTAGTCGAATTTAAAAATACAATTGCAATTATGAAAGAAAGTATAAAGTAACAATGAGAGAGGAGTATTTTGCAAAAAGGATAGAGATGTTAATGGAACACAAGCTATCGTGCACTCATTTACACTGCTCAAGAAAATATTCTAAACTCCCGTATAGATAATATCCTTTTACAAATATTTAATATAGATGCACTAACATTATGAATTAACTAAAATACAAAATAATTTGGAGTAACATAGAAATATTACTATGAACCTACAAGGAGCAACTAGAACACACTGAAATATATTAAACTCCCTTTAGTGTAATACTATCTTTTCTCATTATTTTTTTAATTAATATATCTTTTTTTATCTATAACTTAAATTAACTCAGTTTTTCATATAATTTTTTTTGTAGTAGTAGTTTATCATATAATTGGGTTACACTAATTTCATTTCTTGCCCCATTTTATATTTTAATGTTTAGTTAATATGAAATCTTTTCATCTATTGGTCGAACATAATTTATGTTTCTTTTTATTGATTGCCCATTTCTTCTTCGTCTTTTTTATATTTTAGTTTTGATTTATATTTTTAACATATGTTGTACAAATAATACTTTTTGGTGTAAACTTCTTTTTTCCAAAAACAAATATATTTATTTTAAATCCCGTCTATATTTACCAATATTTTTCAACATAATTAGTGAAATTGTGTTGCTTATAAATTGCATATGTGTTTGGCCGTTACATTAACAAAACGGAAAATAATACCCGTCAGATATCAAGTCAACAACAAAGGGCAAGAAGGGCCGAAAATGAAAGGAAGAGGAGACAAAATATGAACCTTGAACAAAGAGAAAATTATTTATGGATACGACGTGACAATTATAGGCGGCGAAAAGAGCAAGACAAACAAGCTCAAACATCTCGCACTATGAACAGTCGGAGGAGAGTTCCATTTCAAAATTTTACAAATATGAGATCTCCAATATCATACTTTCAATGAACTCATGACAATGAAGCCGGCTCAAGTAGAATTACACATGTTAATGATGTTGCACTTGGTTGGTGATGATCAATATAGACATTATAATCGTACTTTGTATAATATTGTTTATTTATCATCTCTCATTTTATGTATTTAAACCTGCAGATCATAATTTCACATCACCTAACCAACGTATCAGCAATATTCACTCTGCTACAGGTATACAAGATATTGTTCTACATATACGAGTAGTAATTTCAACACATACACACACACAGATATATATATATATATTTACGTACATTAAATAAATAATCTCACACATCGATTCCCATTTGTAGACGAAATACCAATATTATATTGTATTTTTTATATGATAAAACTAAGTATAACTAAGTATAAAATTGTGTGACTTTGATATACAGCCAAACTAGAACACAATGAAGTCTTCCAATTATGTAAGTAGCTGAGATGGAAGAATGTTGAAACTTGCTTCGACATAAAGGTAAGCTATACTTAATCCTTTATTTTATGCTTTTAATTATAATCAATCAATTGGATCATACTTATTCTCACTATTCTTATACGGAATAAATTTTAGATGGGGGACTTTAAAGATAAATGGAACACATGGAAGGATGAACAAACAATTTCATATATCGGCAAGCTAGACAATAAGGTGCATTTACCTTTTTCGCAACATGTATAAAAAAATATGCTTGTTGCATTTTTACCATTCTTTGACTAACACTTTTATCATCCTTATTAAAATAGGTCAAGTGTCTAAAAGTTTACTTTGTCGGTTGGGGCTTCACAGTGATAACAGATAAAACACAACTTTGGAAAATGGTGAAAAAAGAATTAATATCTCAAAGGATGGACAAGTTTTAATTTTATTCATTTAATAATGTTTATCCATAGAATATTTTTGAATGCATGAGTTTTACTTTTACTATTGTTTTATGTAAATTAAAAACCGTGTATATTCACTAAATCCATTGTATTCCCTTTTTTACCAGAAATCCACATAATTCAAAATTAAGTCACGGTTGTTGTTTTACCAAATCTGAACTAAAACAAAATATTTCCATTCTTCAGGTATACATTTATTTATGGTTCAGTACACCAGATTATAATCAAACAAATCACATGTTTTGAATGTATTTCTTTGTTGATATGAAATTTCACGATGTATTTGTAGTTTTTTTAAAGCTCAAGAGCGCATCGATAAAGGGATGTATGAAGAATTGATTTAAATCTTTACAAGGTAGAAAAATAATATATTACACTCATTACTATTACTTTCACTATATTTTTCCCTAGAGCAATTCTAATGCGAGAGTCTTACATTTTTTCTTTACTACGGAAAACAATTGCAGAGAGAGAAAAAATTCTCAAGATAAAGATTTTATGTTCGGTCTTCCTCTTAAAAAACGTTATTGATTACACAGTATAGATAGTACTTTGTGTTCTTCAATTATTTTATATCATTTAGAATAACTTTGTTTGTTATTAGCATGTTTAGACAACATATTTTTTAATCTAAATTTTATTTAATTCGGTATGTTTAAACTAATAGTAGCATTAATGAATAGTTAATTCACTGAAATTTTATATATATATATATATATATATATATATATATATATATATATATATATATATATATATATATATATATATATATATATATATATATATATATATATATATATATATATATATATATATATATATATATATATATATATATCATCTTGATTTTAAGACTGCTTGAGAATATCTAAAAATAAATGCATTTAATTAATCCTAAGTATGATAAAAAGTTAATACAAAATATACACACGTTTATTTTTCTATGTTGTGCGCATTAAAAAAGCGGACAGACGGGCATGGGAGTGCCCGTCTGAACGCTAGTTAATATAATGGATTGACACAATTTTAAAACAATAATTAATAAAAAAATAGAAATAATGAAGATATATATTATTGATTTTTTACAGAAAAATCAGCATTAATAATAATTATAAATTATAAAAATAGATAAAAAGTAATGGAGCTATTTTGACAGACTATTAATTTGATGTTACATTGTATGACTTTGATTTACATGCGATTTTTTTCCAGATATACATGAGGCAATAAGCGTAGAACGTCACAACGCCCATGACTGTTAGGCATAGCATCCCAATTCTCGACCCTAATCCTCTGAACGCGTATGGAAGACAGAAGATAAAAAAATATCAGTTGTATCATATATAAAATTCAATAACGTGGCTTTTGTTTAAGACATGCATGGAAGTTGTTAGGAATGGAAGCTATAATAAAATTACAAATTTTATTATGCATGTTTATCAAAAGAATCATTTATGAATTTTTTGTCGAAATCTGTAACGCTATCTCTCTTATGTCCTCTTTTATATAAGTCTTCTTATTTTTATAAGTCTTCTTAACTTTTAGACCTTATTCACTTCTTTTATGTTGGGTGATATTTGATATGATTACTACCTTTATTTTATGTATCTTATTACCGATAATTTTAATCATGTTTTCTCACCCCTTTGTTGTTGTTGTGGTCTGTGCTTCTTCTGAAGTACAGATAATCCAGGTACATAGCTAGCTTGGATAGTGGTGTGCGAGTCGAGTCTTATGATGCTCTGATACGTAGCACGAGATTTGGGAGTTTATTTTTTTTATGATAAATTTATTTATTCCTGTGACGTATCATGTTTGGTGAACTTGTTAATGAATACTTTGTGTATTTTGGCGGATGGCCGTGAGCGATGGATAAGTAAGCGCTTCCCTATGAACGTTTGCATCCCCCTAGAACCTTGACCACAATCAAGAAGTTCCTCTTCCTCCCTCTGTAAGGGGAACTACGATTACTTTGATTTCATCCCCTACCTCGGATACGTAGGCACAAGATGCGAGTCTTGGCGAGTATACTTAGGACTAACTCTTTAGGTCCTTCTTTTTACCCTTTAACCCTTAGCATTACCCTTAAGCAGATAACCATTAGCAATAGCACATTTTAAAGCAAGAGGTTCCTGTAGGGTACTACACAAGTTTAGGATGCTAATACCTTCTCTAAACTTAACCAACCCCTGAACCCTAGATCTCTCCCCGCATTGTGTTTACGATGCAAAATAGATTTTTTCTTTCTTTAACCTTTCCTTGGGAAAAATCAAAGACTGGTTGTGAATCAAGATGTGGTTCAAATTAATCAATAATTTGATATCCTATTCTCACCACAACAATATATATATATATATATATATATATATATATATATATATATATATATATATATATATATATATATATATATATATATATATATATATATATATATATATATATATATATATATATATATATATATACACACACACGCACATGCACACACACGCGCACACACACACACGCATCCACACGCGCACACACACACGCACCCACACGCACACACACACGCACCCATACGCACACACACACGCACCCACGCGCACGCACGCACACACACGCATGCACACACACACGCACGTGCACACACGCACACACACGCACACACACACGTCAACACACACACACACATATAATATTCTAATTCTAATATAAATATAACCAAAAATAAATAAAACATTAAAAATAATATAAAAAACATATATTCTATTTCTAATAAAAGTACAACATAAAAAATAACAAAACATATATATTTCGTTTTTAATATAAATATAAGATAATCAAAATAAAACATAAAATGTAATATAAAAAATAAATAATATATTCTGTTTCTAAATAAAATATAACATAAAAAAATATTACATTTTTTTAATAAATGTATCTTATATATTTAATTAAAATATAATATATGTTCTCTTTTTAAATTAAAATAATATAATATAGTATTGCTTCAAATTTTTTTATTTTGTTTTATATTCTTTTTAAAAAATATATAAATAAAATTAAAAATTAAAAGTTAAAACTTTATATATATATATATATATTTATATAATAATATATATAATTTGTTTTGAAAAAAATCATAAAAAAAATTAATTTTTATTTTGAAAATAAAAACAGAAAATAATTATATAAACATATACTATTTTTCGTTTTAACTAAATATATTAAATTATTTTTCGTTTTACAATATAATAATTTAAACAACAAAAATTATTTTTCGTTTTACATATTCACAAAATATTTTACAAAAACAAAAATAAAATTAAACAGCAACCAACAACCTAAATATTAATACATCAAATTAAAAAAAAAATTAAAATAGCAAAAATACCTCTTCTTCAATCTCCAATTTTCTTGTTCAAAATCTTCTTCAATTTTTCTTTCAAATAACTTTAATATTTTGACAGAAAAAAATTAAACAAATATTAAACTCAAAAACTGATATACTTTAAACGAAATTAATAAAAATAAATTGAACAAAAATCATATTAAGTGTGAAAATATATTACCTTTGAAGCAAAGAAGATTGATTTTGAAGAGGCAGAGGCAGAAAGATGAAGAAAAATGGGTAAGATGAAGTGAAGAAGAAGCAGAATAAGCGAAGGAGGAGAGATAGAAAGAGAAAGATGAAGAAACGAATAAAGTGTGGTCTGAGAAATGTGATAGCACATTTAACAAATAAAACATTCAGCGACGTGAATTTTACATCGCAACCTTGTCATCTGATATATATCACTCCAATGTTTAGTAATATATATATATATATATATATATATATATATATATATATATATATATATATATATATATATATATATATATATATATATATATATATATATATATATATATATATATATATATATATATATATATATATATATATATATATATATATATATATATATATATATATATATATATATATATATATATATATATATATATATATATATATATATATATATATATATATATATATATATATATATATATATATACTAATTAATTAATTGTATAATTTTGTGCGTAATTGATTTAACACACTTATTTAATTAGTCACCTCAATTAGATATAACTTTATGGACGAACTTAACATGTTCTCGAGACCCGATAATTTCATAATTTCATGTTTCCAAAGGATTTATTCCTTAAGTAAGATGATTTTGTAATCTTGATCTAACATTTTTTAAGGATGTTTGGATATATTTTCACCGGTCAAAAGGGAACAAAATTATTCCAAAATTTTTATTAAAAGTAATTAATGGAAAAAGAAAAAGAAAAACCAATAAAATTTAAATATAAAAAAAAACAAAATTAATATTTATATAAAATATACGATTGATCCAAATATATATATATATATATATATATATATATATATATATATATATATATATATATATATATATATATATATATATATATATATATATATATATATATATATATATATATACACACACATATATATATATATATATATATATATATATATATATATATATATATATACATATATATATATATATATATATATATATATACATATATATATATATACACACACATATTTATATATATATATATATATATATATATATATATATATATATATATATATATATAGTTATGCTACAATATAAATAAAAGTATATTTTTCTTTTAAAAATAATAAAAAATTGTTTAATTATTTTTTCTATCTGGGCCCTGAATCCAAATTTCAACCAAAGTGGGCCCATATCAAAGCCCATAACAAAACTAGGGTTTCGTTATTGTTTATATACTTCACACAACACGTGCAGCCTTTTTCGCTGGGCTTCTTTTTGACCGATTGCAAAGTAAAAATAAAAACCTAAACCTCACTGTTTTTTTATTATCCTTCATTAGTTTCAGTTTCTTTATTGATTCTCTCTCTGTTACCTACTCCTTTTCCGCTCTAAATATGAGTTCTAACTCATCCATTGCTTCTAACTCTATTGATTCTTTCAATGGAATTGATAAAGAGGACAATAAAACCTAAGGAAGCCATGGGTTATTAGGAGATTAGGAGATTTTATGAGTTGTTTAACAAGAGTAGGATCTATAATGAAGATAGTAGAGCTCAGTCTACTCACTACAAGAGTTTAAATAAGAAGAAGGGAAAGAACCCATTCAGAGGGAAGCCGTATGTAACTCCTACTGATAAAGGGAAACAAAAGGTTGGTTATGACAAGAAGCCGAGTGAAGGAGGAGCTCCTACTCTGGTTAAGTGCTATAAGTGTGATGTTGAAGGACATCGTGCCCCAAAGTGCACAAGTGCTGAACTGGAATGTTTTAAGTGTGCCAAGCTAAGCCATAAGGCTTTTGAGTGCAAGGGTGATGCAGATGTGACTTGCTACAAATGTGGTGAACAAGGGCAAATTAGTACCAAGTGTGATAAACCAAAGAAGGCTCAAGCTAAAGGGAAGGTGTTTTCTCTATCAGGATCTGAGACTCCTAGTGAAGATCTATTGATCAGATGTACGTACTTCATTAATGATACACCTTTGATTGCTATAATTGATATTGGAGCTACACATTCTTTTATTACTTTGGATTGTTTTAAGAGATTAAATCTTGAGTTGTCTATTATGAATGGTGGTATGGTTATTGATACTCCTGTTATAGGTTCCGTAACTACTCCATATGTGTGTTTGAATTGTCCGTTGAGTATTTTTGGTAAGGATTTTGGAGTTGATTTAGTGTGTCTACACTTATATCAACGTGATGTTATCCTTAGGATGAACTGGTTGGATTTCAACTGTGTTTATATCAACTATTTTGATAAGACAGTTATTTTTCTTGAACCTAAGAATTAAGGAGACTTGTTTATGTCTTCTAAGAAAGTGAATGAGCCAGTGCAAGATGGTGCTGAGATGTTTATGTTGATTGTAACTTTGAGTATTAGTGAAGGTGGAGAAGTTGGCGTTTCAGCAATTATTTGTGATTTCCCAGAATTTTTTCCTGATGAGATCAGTGATTTGTCGCTGGAACGTGAAGTGGAGTTGGCGATCGACTTAGTTCCTAGAACTAGTCTGACATCGATGGCTCCATATCGTGTGTCCACATCGGAATTGAAAGATTTGAAGAGTTAACTAAAATATATGCTTGAGAAGAGATTCATTCGTTCCAGTGTGTCACCATGGGGTGCACCAGTTTTATTGGTTAAGAAGAAACAAGGTTCTATGAGGCTTTGTGTGGACTATAGACAATTGAATAAGGTGACTATTAAGAATAAGTATCCACTTCCGAGGATTGATGATATGATAGATCAGTTGGTTAGTGCAAAGTGTGTTCAGTAATATAGATTTGAGATCTGGGCATCATCAAATTCGTGTGAAGGCTGAAGATATTCAGAAGACTGCTTTTAGAATCAGGTATAGTCATTATGAGTATTCTATGATGCCATTTGGTATGACTAAATCACCGAGTGTATTTATGGAGTACATGAACAAGATTTTCCATCCGTATTTGGACAAGTTTGTGGTTGAGTTCATTGATGATATTTTGATCTATTCGAAGAATGAAGAGGATCATGTTGAACATTTGAAAATTGTGTTATCAGTGTTGAAAGAGAAGCAATAATATGCTAAAATTTCTAAGTGTGAGTTTTAGTTAAAGGAAGTGAGTTTCCTTGGCCATGTGATTTCGAGTAAAGGTATTACAGTTAATCCGTCGAAGGTGAAGTTGTATCGCAGTGGGAAGCTCCAAAATCGGTTTTTGAGATTATAAGTTTTCTTGGTTTGGCAGGTTATTATCGGAAATTCATTGAAGTATTTGCCATGTTAGCCTTGCCGTTGACATAGTTGACTAGGAAGGCTCAAGCTTTTGTTTGGGATGCAAAGTGTGAAGAAAGTTTTCAAGAGCTTAAAAGAAGGTTGATGAAAGCTCCTATTTTGATTTTTCCTAATCCGGCAGAACCGTTTGTAGTATATTGTGATGCTTCATTGATGGGATTGGGAGGTGTGTTGATGAAACATCTGCAAGTTGTAGCTTATGCTTCAAGGAAACTTAAAGTGCATGAGAGGAATCTTCCGAGGCATGATTTAAAGTTGGCTGATGTTGTGTTTGTATTGAAGCTTTGGAGGAATTATTTGTTCGGATTAATATTTGAAGTGTTTAGTGATCATAAGAGCTTGAAATATCTCTTTGATCAGAAAGAGTTGAATTCAAGGCAGAGGAGATGATTGGAACTTCTGAAAGATTATGATTTTGGTTTGAATTATCATCCGGGTAAAGCAAACATTGTAGCGGATGCATTGAGTAGGAAATCTTTGGATATGTCTATGATGATGGTAATAGAGTTAGAGATGATTAAGAAATTTCGAGACATGAGTTTGGTTTATGAAGAAACTTCTCATGGAGTTAATCTCGGTATGTTAAATATTACTAGTGGTATTCTTGTTGAGATTCGGGAAGGTCGGAAATCTGATTTGAGTTTGGTATATCGATTGAATTTGATCAATCAAGGTTGATGTGGTGATTTTCGGATTGATGAAAATGGTTTTATGAGATGCCGGGATAGAGTTTGTGTGCTGGATATAGATGAGCTGAAAAAGAGTATTCTTGAGGAAGGGCATCGTAGTGGATTGAGCATTCATCCGGATGCTACGAAAGATGTATTAGGATTTGAGGAAAATATTTTGGTGGCCTAGTATGAAGAAAGAAATTGCAGAGTTTGTGTATTCTTGTTTGACTTGTCAGAAGTCGAAGATCAAACATCATAAATCGTCGGGTTTGATGCAACTGTTATTTATTCCTAAATGGAAATGGGATAGTATATCAATGGATTTTGTGTCTGGTTTACCTAGAACACCGAGTAATTGTGAGGCTATTTGGGTCATTGTGGATAGATTGACGAAATCTACTCATTTTATATAGATTGACGAAATCTATCCATTAGAGAAGTTAGAAAAATTGTACATTGAGAGGATTGTCAATTTGCATGGTATTTCGTCTAGCATTGTGTCAGATAGAGATCTGAGGTTTACTTCAAGATTTTGGGAATGTTTGCAAAGTGCTTTGGGTATGAGGTTACGGTTGAGTTCTTCTTATCATCTGCAGACAAATGGTCAGATGGATAGACGATTCAGTCAGTTGAGGATATTTTGAGAGCTTATGTGTTGGAAAAAGAAGGTTCTTGGGATAACTACTTACCTTTAATTAAGTTTACTTACAACAACATTTTTTATTCGAGTATTGAAATGACACAGTTTGAAGTCTTGTATGGTAGAGAGGTGTAGGACACCATTGTGTTGGTATGAGTTAGGAGAGTGTTGTGGTTGGACCTGAGATAGTCCAACAGACTACTGATAAGATTAAGATGATTCAGGTGAAGGTGAAGACTTCTTAGGGTCGTCAGAAGAGTTATCATGAAAAGAAGATAAAAGCACTTGAATTTCAGGAAGGAGATCATGTGTTTCTTAGAGTTACCTGGTAACTGGTGTTGGTCGAGCATTAAAGTCACGTAAGTTAACGCCACATTTTATCGGTCCATACCAGATTTTGCAGAGAATATGAGAGATGGCCTATCGCGTTGCTTTGCCCCCGTTGCGTAATCTCCATGATGTGTTCCATGTATCTCAATTGAGGAAGTATATTGTTGATCCATCTCATTTAGTCCAAGTAGATGATGTGCATGTGAGAGATAACCTAACTATGGAGACATCACCTATGCAGATAAAGGATCGGAAGTTGAAGCAACTTCGAGGTAAAGAGATTTCCTTAGTGAAGGTAGCTTGGGGAGAACCAGTAGGTGGAAATGTGACTTAGGAGCTTGAAAGTCAGATGAGAGAGTCTTATTCTGATATGTTCATTTGAGGTAAATTTTTAGGGTGAAAATCTTTTAAGTGGGGGAGGGTTGTACCACCCCAATTTTTAGTAATTATTTATATATATTATATTAATTAATTAATTGTGTGAGTTTGGGCGTAATTGATTTATTTGGATTATTTTATATTGTCGAAATGATATAGAAGTAACAGATACAAGATAATTGGACCTATTGGATGAGAATGTGAAAAGTAAAGGTTGGGGTACGATTTGTAAGCCCATTAGTTACTAGAATTAGTTGTTATAAGGGTTTTATATATAGAGAAAAATAGAGTTAATAGGAAAAAAAGAAGAAACGAAGCTAACATAGACAAAAGGAAAAAGGGGAAAAGAGGACAATAAAACCTAAGGAATAAACTCAAGAGTTCATCAAGAAACCAAAGTAAGAGTGGGTCTTTACATGGTTATGGAATTTTATGATAGTGTATGATGGGTAGTATCATATTTAAGATAAAAATCCATAATATCAATGGTTTTGAAATTGATGATTACATGATATATGATAGTAGGATCCTTAAATATATGTTGTGGTTTGTTATAATTGTCATATAATGGTAGTATTTCGAATTCTAGAACTGAAACTTTTTACGGAATCGAAATCGGAGGTTCGGAAGGTCTCTAACAGTGAAAATGAGGTTTTCTTTGGGATCTGACACGGCCCGTGTCACCTGACACGTGTGGCCTTGTCAGCCCCTTATTTTGGAGTGCAAAAACATGATTTTCTGACTTTGGAATGCCACGGGCCGTGTCCCATGACACGGGCGGCTGTGTCAGCTTGCTGGATTTCATACTCGGAATTGTCTCGATCATAACTTTTGATCCGTAAGTCCGTTTTGGTCCCTGTTCAAAGCGTCAGAAAGCTAACGAATAGAGCTATAACATAGTATAGATAAGATAATTAGTTTCCTAATATTTTTATATCTAATATTTTTGGGAAACCAATTGTGTATATGTTCTATTAATGAATTATTACACTATTTGCTGCTGGTTGTGAAATTATTTGTAATCAATTTATCGAATAGTTGTGTGTATGCTTGTATAAGTATATTTTGATATATGACAACATGAAATACATGATAGTTATTTCTTGTTGTAATGATAATAAAATTGTGATTGTATTGTAAAATGTGTTGTATACCATTTGAAAGTGAATTGTGTGGAGATGATTCATAAATATGTGCAAGTATGTGTAACTATGTGGTAACTCAATTACGATGAATTATTGAAGATATGCATGGATGTTAAGATTGAGGGATGATCTTAATTACATATGGTTGTTGAACTTGCACATGCATCATTGTAGTCAAGAGGCAATATTGTTAGTTCTGTGGGAACTAGCGATTTGTCCCAAACCTAGAGAGGGGTTGGAAGCTTAGAGGATGGGATTTTGTGTGTTATTGGTCTAGAGGACGGATCCAGTTTAATGTAAAAACCGAAAATTAATAACAGTCATCGGTACCATATGCATGAGTATTCCATTTAAGTCTTGCATTGAGTCATATTGTGTCTATCATTGCAATATGAGATTATGTGCATTAAGTGAATTTGATGAATTGGTGAAATTGTGGATTTTTTAGTATATACTTATGAATAGTATGGTTGCTTGAGTGATGCTATGTTTATAAAGCATTTGAAGTGTGAAAATAATTATGCTATGTATTATATATTATTATATGATTTCAATAATTATGTGAATTCTTACCTTTCTGTTGGAATGATGTTTTATACAACATCGCTCAGGTACTGAAGAGTAGAAATTCTTCTAGCACGAGGGTAGCTGTTAGAGTTTCTTACTTTACTTTCCTTATTTGTTTTGGTTCGAGTCATGCTCTGATCATGTCACACAGAGACCATTTTGATTCATGTTTTAGAGATACTTTATGTACTCTATTTTATTTTGCTATCGTTATTTGAATTATGTGGAGTTTTGACTTTCATTCCTAAGTGGTGATATGAATGAGTTATTTATGAGACTATTTATTATGTTCGTTATGAATGAAAGTGATTCGGCTGCTACATGCTATGTGAAGTGTATGAAAAGCATGAATTTAATTTAAGTGTTATCGAGCATGACATGTGTATGTGTGATGTTTGAATTATATGTGACACCCTTATTTGAGATGCATGTTATCTTAATCTGATTTATGAAGTATTATTTTGTGGGGTTTAGAAGGTGTTACATGATATTCACGTCGCAAACCCTAACGTTTAAATTTTAGAAATAAATGATAACCACATAGCGACGTAATGATCACATCGCAACTTTGCCAAGTGATATCCACGTCGCAAATGTTCCAACGATCATATTCTTTTTGTCAGTCAACCTGCACCCCCAGTGATCCATCACTTTACCGTCATATTTTGTTTCCTCTTAAACCGTTGCGATGTGATATTCACGTCACAACTAAAATTTTGAAAATTTCGAACTTCCCTCTTCAGTAGGCTTGACCCTTTTAATTGTTTTTTTTATAATTTAAACGTTGCGACGTGAATTTCACGTCATAACCTTTTTTTTTGTAAAATCTGACATACCATGTGATAAATTTACGCTTATTATTTTAGTATTAAAAATGTTAGTGACGTAAAAAACACGTTTCAAGTGTCTATATTTTGCCAAATATTTTTCACTTTACTAAATCACGTAGTAGGAGACAATTATTCTTATAATAAAGATAGTTGTTTGATTAAACACGTGTCAAAGTTTTCTATGTGATTTAACACACTTGTTCAATTAATCACCTCAATTAGATATAACTTTATGGCAACGCTTAACATGTTTCTGAGGCCCCCATAATCTCATGTCTCCAAGGATTTATTCCTTAGGTAAATTTTGTAAGGTAGTGGACATAGCAAATCATAATGTTATCAGGTAACTAAATGTATTTTCACCGATCTATTCATACACACCAGCAGCATACAAGAATTATTCAACAATAAAAGTCATTTTAGGGAAATCATCAGATCACGATATTCAGATCAAGAAATAAAAAACATGCATAAATCCTATGAGAGAAAGGATCTCTCCCTACCCTCTCATGTTAATTCACCCATATTGAAATTCATTCTCCCCCCTTACCTTGGATTTGAGCTTTTCTTTGACAACAATGGAGATTTGGTTCTTCTTTGCCCTAACTCTCCTTGTTCTGTCTTTTTCTTCTTTTTCACGTTAACCGACTAATTTCCACTAACTCACTCTTAACCCCTTAATTAGATGTTAATTCATTTAATTAAATTAATAATAATAATAATAATAATAATAATAATAATAATAATAATAATAATAATAATAATAATAATAATAATAATAACAACCTCAAATATTATTATTACTACTAGTTGAAATAGTAATACTAATAATTATAATTATTAATCTTTCTCATTAAAATATTCCTCATCCTAGATTCACATTACCCCCAACTAAGGTCAGTTCTCAGTCTCTCCCCTACCTCATACCCTTAATCAAGGACATCACGCCAACACGCATCACAGAAAATTACAAAAACGACTAAATAGTTTAAATGGGTGTTACAATATTCACGTCGCAAACCTTAATGTTTAAATTTTAGAAATAAATGATAACCATGTAGCGACGTAATAATCACGTGGCAACTTTGCCACGTGATACCCACGTCGTAAATGTTCCAACGATCATATTCTTTTTGTCAGTCAACCTGCACCTCTAGTGACCCATCACTTTACTGTCAGATTTTTTTTCCTCCTAAACCGTTGCGACGTGATATTCACGTCACAACTAAAATTTTGAAAATTTCGAACTTCCCTCTTCATTAGGCCCGACCCTTTTAATTGTTTTTTTTTAAATTTAAACGTTGCGACTTGATTTTCTCGTCACAACCTTTTATTTTTTTATTTTTTAAATGACACTCCATGTAATAACTTTACGCTTATTATTGTAATATTGAAAATGTTTGTGACGTGAGAAACACGTCACAACTGTCCATATTTTTCGCTTCACTAAATCACATAACAGGAGACAATTGTTCTTATAGTGAAGGTAGTTGTTTGATTAAACATGTGTCAGAGTTTGAGTTTTCTCTGTTATTTAACACACTTATTTAATTAGTCACCTCAATTAGATATAACTTTATGGACGAACTTAACATGTTCTCGAGACCCGATAATTTCATAATTTCATGTTTCCAAAAGATTTATTCCTTAAGTAAGATGATTTTGTAATGTTGATCTAACATTTTTTAAGGATGTTTGGATGTATTTTCACCGGTCAAAAGGGAACAAAATTATTCCAAAATTTTTATTAAAAGTAATTAATGGAAAAAGAAAAAGAAAAACCAATAAAATTTAAATATTAAAAAAAACAAAATTAATATTTATATAAAATATACGATTGATCCAAATATATATATATATATATATATATATATATATATATATATATATATATATATATATATATATATATATATATATATATATATATATATATATATATATATATATATATATATATATGCTACAATCTAAATATAAATATATTTTTCTTTTAAAAATAATAAAAAATTGTTTAATTATTTTTTCTATTTGGGCCCTGAATCCAAATTTCAACTAAAGTGGGCCCATATCAAAGCCCATAACAAAACTAGGGTTTCGGTATTGTTTATATACTTCACACAACACCTGGTGTGGTGCAGTGCAGCCTTTTTCGCTGGGCTTTTTGACCGATTGCAGAATAAAAATAAAAACCTAAACCTCACTGTTTTTTTATTATCCTTCATTAGTTTCAGTTTCTTTATTGATTCTCTCTCTGTTACCTACTCCTTTTCCGCTCTAAATATGAGTTCTAACTCATCCATTGCTTCTAACTCTATTGATTCTTTCAATGGAATTGA
Organism: Lathyrus sativus; assembly: GCA_963859935.3. Classification (NCBI taxonomy): domain Eukaryota; kingdom Viridiplantae; phylum Streptophyta; class Magnoliopsida; order Fabales; family Fabaceae; genus Lathyrus; species Lathyrus sativus. The sequence goes on along the minus strand of OZ012735.1, from coordinate 621,274,259 downwards.
TAATTTGGATTCTAAGATAACTCTTTCAAAGATTCTTGTTGACGTGATTATGGAGCATGGTGTTACACTTGAAGAAAATGAAATAGCCTGCATATATTGTGAGCACTATGTAACAACTGGCGGGGTTTTTCAATTTTTATGTCACTTGGCTGGAACTGAAACTAAACCTTGTGACAGTGTTAGTGAAGAGGTGAAGAATGAAATGATGGAGATTCTTACCATAAAGATGGGTTTAAAGCCAATCTGGTTTGCTTCTCACCCTAGTGGTTCCTTCTATGGGGATGTTAGTGTGGATTCTAAGACAACTGTGTCAAAGAGTGTTATTGATGTGATTTTGGAGCATAGTGTTTTACTTGACGAAGGTCTACTACAAGGTTGTCGATATTGTGATGATTACTTAGCAACTCATGGGGGTTACCATTTCTTATGCCACTTGGCTGGAACTGAAAATGATGTTAAAGCTTGCGAGGGTATTGCGGAAGAGGTGAAGAAGGAAGTGTTGGACATTTTGTATGCTTTCCGAGAGAGTAACGCGAAGGGATGTGTTAGGGTTAGTGAAAAAAGAAAATGCAGTGAAGTGGCTGTTGAGAGCTCTAGAGAAGTTTCCAAGAGGAGGAAGAGAGATGGCTCGCAAGCCGCCGTCAAGAATGCGGTTAAGAAGAGTTTGAGAGAGGAAACATGTCGAGCAATTGCGAGGTTTTTCTACAACAATGGCATACCGCTGGATGCAGTAAAGAGTGATGAATTTAAGTGTATATGTGATTTGGTTTCAAGACATGGCTTAGGGTTTGAGCTACCTTCTTTTGATGACATTAAAGGGAAATATATGACGAAAGAGATTTTGAATGACAGAGAGCTATAAGCACATGATATTATGAGTTTATTTGCACAAGATACTATTGTGTATTTTATACACAAAGATTTGTACTAATGGAGATTAATATATAGAATTTGACAACTTACTATTTTTGTATATTTATGAAGTCTGAATTACTATTTTTGTAAATCGGTCCGTCCTTTCATTTAGTTTATCTTGACGACACGTAGTGCACAAAGCAGAAAGTGTTGTTGATAGTAGTGCGACATTTGTAAATGTTGTTGGCTGATAATATAGATTCATGATGGGTTTTAACAAGACTATGAGGGCTACGCTTTTGGAGAATTCAAAATTAGATGCATACAATTATCCTCTAAATTATCAGTTTAAAAAAATACTGATAGAAGAGTTCAGTTTAAGTGTTATGACTTTTTTCTTTTAATTATCAATTGTCCTGTTAATTATCTGTTTAAAAAGATATTGCTATCAACTATCCTTTTAATTAAAATGAAGAATCGGTTGCTCAACCATTTGAAGCTATTGGTATTTCTCAATTTTGTTTTACTGCCCATGCAGATGGAAATCAGTTGCGGTGCTTGAAAATTGAATTAATAGACAGATAATCATCCTCCGTCAGTGTTTTCTTATACTTTCTATGAAGAAATGTTTTCCCTCATTTATAGGAATGAGATGGGTTGATTCTATCTAACTTTGCATTAGAGCAACAATTGCATACAGCAAGGCAAGAGCTAAGTCATGCTCTAAAACTATTGACTCAATGAATTGTTGTCTTCTACAGTTATGCCAATTCATGGAATTATGGAAGTTTGAAGCCTAGAAGCTGTTACAGTTGCTACATATTTTGCTAATATATTAGTAGCCATTTTAGATGTTAAATTAAAATTTACTAATTTTGGTTGGTATTATCAATATTTAAAATAAATAGTTGTGAAAATACATTTGACTTTAGACTCTTTCAACCTATTGGATTATTATAATTTACATTACAGTAATTGCAATTGTCAATATTTGTTGTTGACTTCGTTTCATGAATAGAGATATGTTTGATTTTGAGTTCAGTTATAAATGTTAATATTAAATAGATAGTTGATTCATCATAATTATTCAAGATTAAGATATACGAGAGTTATGTTTTTAATAATTTCAGCATTTTTTAAGTTGATTTTTTCTTCAAAATATAATTTATTACCGATTTAACAATTGGTAAATTATTTATGAAAATTTTAATATATTATTCATTTGATATAATTAATGTGTATTACATTATCAAATTTATCAATGTATATAAATAAATTATATACCAATTAACATTAATCAATCCGTGCGGAGGCACGTGTCTTTTACTAATATTATATATATATATATATATATATATATATATATATATATATATATATATATATATATATATATATATATATATATATATATATATATATATATATATATATATATATATATATATATATATATATATATATATATATGCTACGCAGGTATTAGTTACACTTATATTGACAATTGTTAGTCGTGAGATTAGGCACTATTTTATATTACAGAGAATAACACAGAGGATAACATAAACTTGTGTGGAGATATGTAGTTCTTTAAGAAGAGTTTGGACACAAAGGAAATATGTTGTGGCTTGGACCAGGATCCTATAGCTTTAGTGCTAGACCTCTATAAATTCATCTAAAAAGCTATATAATAATTATTTTCTCCTCTAGATGTATTTTACTTTAAGTCTCATTGATCGGTATGAATTAGACTAATAAGATCAAATTCGTGTTGCATAAACATACATTTTTTTTCTTCGTTAATTAGGCACTATTTTATCAATGTCCAGAATGTGGGGTGTCACGTTACAAGCTGAAAGACAACAATGGTGATGACAATGACAATGACAATGTTAGTAGGAAGAAGCCTCTTGCTAAAGTGTTATGGTACTTTCCAATAATTTCAAGATTCAAGAGACTTTTTGCTAATGCGGATGACGCAAAGAATATTAGATGAAATGCAAATGAAAGAAAATGTGATGAAAACATACGCCATGTAGCTTATTCTTTGCAATGGAAGAAAATTGATTCGTTGTTTTCGGATTTTGGCACTGAGCCAAGAAACTTTAGGCTTGGACTTGCCACCGATGGAATGAACCCCTTTGATAATATGAGTACTGACCATTCTTCATGGCCTGTTCTTCTCACGATTTACAACATATCTCTTTTATTGTGCATGAAGCATACGTATATGTTGTTAAGTATGATGATTTCTGGACCACGACAGCCTGGAAACGACATAGATGTTTATCTAAGTCCATTAATTAAAGATCTAATACTTTTGTGGGAGGAAGGCGTTGAATTTGATGATGCATATTCTAGTGAAACATTTAAGATTCGTGCAATGTTATTTTGCACAATCAACGAATCTCCTACATATGGTAATTTGGTTGGATATAGTGTCAAAGGACACAAAGCGTGTCCTATTTATGAATCTGATACATGTTATCACCAACTTGAGTTTGGAAGAAAGACTATTTACCTTGGGCATCGCAAATTTCTAAAACCCGATCATTCTTATCGTAGATTGCGAAAGGCTTTTAATAGAGGAAGAGTTTGATATCACTCCTAAACCTTTAACTAGGGAGGAATTTTATGAATAATAGAAACCCATTAATGTTCTCCTTGGAAAGAGAGAAAAAGAAAAAGGGAAAGTTGTTGATAAAAAATATATGGAAAAAGAGGTTTGTGTTCTTTGATCTTCCATATTGGTCAAGTCTCGATGTAAGACATTGTCTTGATGTGATGCATGTGGAGAAAAATGTGTGTAATGGTTTGATTGGAACACTTCTAAATATTCCAGGAAAGACTAAAGATAGTAAGCAATCTCGTCTCAATATGGAGGTGATGGGTATATAAAAACAATTGCCTGCAATAGAAAAAAGGGAAAGAACTTATCTGCCTCTGACTTGTTACACTCTATGTAAAAAGGAAAAGAAATTCTTTTGCGAGTGTTTGCATGTGTATCAAAGTTCCCTAAGGTTACTCATCAAAAATCAAGAAACCTGTATCAATGAAAGATCTCAAGTTAGTTGATTTGAAATCTCATGATTGTCATGTATTGATGCAACAACTTCTACTAGTGGCTATCTGTGGCATCCTACCAAAAAATGTGAGAGTAACTATCACCAGATCATGTTTCTTCTTCATTGCCATATGTAATAAATTTCTTAATTTTAAAAAACTAGATGAATTAGAAGATGAAGCTTCCTTAATCTTGTGTCAATTAGAGATGTATTTTCCTCCATCATTTTTTGACATTATGGTTCACTTACTTGGTCATCTAGTTAGAGAAATCAGAATTTGTGGTCTAGTTTATTTAAGGTGAATGTATCTGTAGATGTTCTTGATTGGCTGCATTTTATGGTAAAACATTGTTGTGTGTGTAGATGTCTTGACTGATGTCATGACATACTTGTGCAGTGTTCTGCAGGATATGTTTGGTTAGCTAATATAGAGTTTACTGGATGTCACGCTGAATGTTGTGACATCAGGTATCTGCCAGCATGGGCGCTGGTTTGTTTTCTATTAGGTTTCCTACTTTATCTCAGGCTATATTCTAGGAAACGCCTATGGCCTATCTTTTAGCACCTTGAATTGTAGAAATTGGATTAACTTGGTTAAACCTAATTTATGCTACCTAGACCCATGTGTTGCATATAAAGAAGAGTGGCAATCCTTACTAAAGAAGTAGAGATTTTGGTGTGAAGAATTATGTTTTGGGTTTATATCTTCATGTGTGTTTTTTTCTTAGGTTTTCTTGTGAGCCAAGCAAATATCATCTTGATGATTGCATTGGACTATTGTGGGTTTTTGAGTGGTGCTTTGGTTGTGTCACTCTAAGCTTCTAAGCAAGAGTGCTATGTCTCTTGGTTGAAGCTTTTAAGCAAGATCAAGATTTGTCTGAAGTGTGTCTTCTTGTTGAATCTGTTTGTTATTTGATTGATATCACTGCTGTGATTGAGGGGGAGTGAGTAGGAACTCAGGTCTAGAGTTAAATTGAAATTGCATTGGGTAGGTCTTAAGTGAAGAGTGGAAACTGGTTGTTTAGCTCTGAATTAACACTGCTTATAGTGGATTTACTCCCTAGCTTGGTAGCCCCCAGATGTAGGTGATGTTGCACTGAACTGGGTAAACAATTTCTTGTGTTCTTTACTGCTTTCGTTACTTGTTTATTACTAAGTTTAATAATTTATTCAAAAGCGGATGTCATAACATCCGATATGACATCGCCTGTCTGTTACTAGAATTTCAATTGGCATCAGAGTATGCACCCTGCCTGTTATTTTCTAGGTGAGATCTAGGGACGAAAAATTCTGGTACTATGGACAAGGATGTAGGATTTGTGAATAGACCACCCATTCTGGATGGATCTAACTATGACTACTGGAAACCTCGTATGGTAGCCTTCTTGAAATCTTTGGATAGCAATGCCTGGGGAGCAGCTAACTCAGGATGGGAACATCCAGTTAAGACAGGGAAAGACATATCAACTGTGCAAATACCTAAAGAAGAGTGGAGTAAAGAGCAAGAAGCTTTGGCTCTTGGAAATTATAAGGCCTTGAATGCTCTATTCAATGGTATAGATAAAAATATATTCAGACTTGTGCATCACTGTGAAGTGGCCAAAGAGGTTTGGGATACTCTCAAAACAACTCATGAAGGTACCTCCAAGGTCAAGATATCTAGACTACAGATGTTGACTACTAAGTTTGAGAATCTAAGGATGAAAGAGGATGAGACCATTCATGATTTCTACATGAATATTCTTGAGATTGCCAATACCTCAGGAGCCTTAGGAGAGAAAATGTCTGAAGAAAAACTTGTAATAAAGACTCTCAAATCATTGCCCAAGAGATTTGCCATGAAGGTTACTGCTATAGAATAGGCTCATGATATCAGCAACATGAAGGTTGATGAACTCATTGGTTCCCTCCAAACCTTTGAGATGGGAATGTGTGAAAATACTGAAAAGAAGAACAAAAGCATAGCTTTTGTATCAAATACTGAAGAGGACTCAGATGAAGACAATGGTGGAAGTGAGGAAAATCTATCAGAAGCTATAGTTATGCTTGGAAGACAATTCAACAGATTGATAAGAAGAATATATCAGAAGACCAGACCTAATGTTAAGAACATCCCCTCTGACACCAGCAGAAGAGTTGAATCTAAAGAAAAGTCCAACCAATGCAAAGGAATTCAGTGCCATGGATGTGAAGGTTATGGTCACATTAGAGCTGAATGTCCCACTTACCTCAAGAAGCAGAAGAAAGGTCTATCTGTTACCTGGTCTGATGGAGATTCTGAGAGTGGATCAGAAAAGGAATCTGCAAAACATGTCACTGCACTAACTAGTGTATGTGTATCTGATGATGACTCTAGTGAAGATGAGCTGACTTTTGATAAACTTGCAGCCTCATATAAAAAGTTGTGTATCAGAAGTGCAGAAGTGTGTCAACAATGGGAGAAGCAAAAGAAACTCATAAAGGATTTGGAGGATGAGAAGAAAGTGCATCTTGCAACCATAGACTCACTCAACAGTGAGGTCAGTTTGTTGAACTCCAAACTTGATCAGATGTCAAAGTCTATCAGGATGCTAAACAATGGAACTGACACTCTAGAAGAAATTCTACAAGTTGGGCAGAAAGCAAAAGACATGTCTGGAATAGGTTTTGTTGGTGAACAGGGACCCACCTTGGGGTTCAAAAGGTCAAAACCTGAAGATGATATGTCAAACCGGATGTCAAGACCGATGTCTCAACATCATGGGAACAGAAGCATGAACCAGACAAAGAGAAAGTTCCAAAGGTGGAGGTGTCACTATTGTGGAAGATTTGGACACATAAAGCCTTTTTGCTTCAGGCTGTATGGATTTCCCAGCCATACTCATCAAGTCAAACCCAAACAGGATACTCTTATCAAGAAACAACAATGGGTTGCTAAGGATGTTGCTCTAATAGCTCATACCTCTCTAAGGGTATCAGCCAAAGAAGACTGGTATTTTGATAGTGGTTGTTCAAAACATATGACTGGAATAAAGAACTTATTGGTGGACATCAAACCTCATTCCACTAGTTATGTGACCTTTGGTGATCGAGCTAAAGGGGAAATCAAAGGTGTTGGAAAACTAGATTGTCCTGGAGTTCCAGACCAAAATAATGTTTTGCTGGTGAAAGGACTGACTGCAAACCTTATTAGTATCAGTCAACTATGTGATCAAGGACTCAATGTCATATTCACTAAAGAAGAATGTGTTGTCACCAATGGAAAAAAAAATGAGGAAGTCATGAGGGGATCTAGATCTAAAGATAATTGCTACTTATAGGAGCCTAAAGTCTCAAATAACTCCACTGTTTGTTCTATGGCCAAAGAAGAAAAGGAGGTTAAACTCTGGCATAAAAAATTTAGACATCTTCATCTAAGAGGGATGAAAAATATCATATCCAAGGAAGCAGTGAGAGGAATTCCAAAGCTAACAATGGATGAAAGAAAAGTCTGTGGTGAATGTCAAGTTGTCAATGTCACTCAGAATGTCATGACATTATATTGTAACCCAATTCAGCATAACAGAACCAAGCACATTGATATCGAACATCACTCCATAAGAGATCTTATGGAAGACGAAGTGATTACCCTGGAGCATGTGGCCATTGAACTACAACTTACTAACAGTTTTACAAAACCTCTAAATGCTACTCAATTTGAGAAGTTAAGAAGCAAGTTGGGAATTTATCTCTGTGAGGAATTATACTTTGAACAGTTTAAATATTAATCATCTGCTGATTGGTCAAATTTTAAGTTCCCTCTCCTTTTGCAATCATATCACTCTAGCACCTATACACGGTACCTCTGCTTTATTTGTTGTCCATACCACTCCTTCATCTTCCATAATTTCCTCAACAACCACAGAAAACTCTCTCCCACATTGTCAAAGTCATCCAAAATGTCTCAACAACCAGACTCTCTCTCTCCCAAGAAAATATCCCCCACTTCTGATCCTGACTCTGTCCCAAGAACTGACCCTATCAACCCTAATCAGGTTCTTGATGTTTCACCTCTATGAATGGTGAACCCAAAAGGTCTGAATGTGAAGAAGCCACAAACTCCACATGCAAGAAGACCCAAAGAATCAGTATCGCGTAAGGCTTTTCACACTTTATCATCCGCCCCTCATGAGGACACGACTAGTGAAGGCTCTAGGTATGTTCATAATGCTATTGCAAACTTAATCTCCACTATATTTAATGAACAACATGATGTGCCTGGGATATTCATCCCTCTTAGCACTGAGGTTCCTGAACCCCACCTAAATCAAGAAACTGATGTTAATCAAGTGTGTTGAAACTATGGATACGTCCTTAGGAAAGGATGATGATAGTGTTCAAACTGTTGATGAGGAAGATGATGTTCAAACTGGTAATGATGTTGCTATGCATGATGATGTATAAGCTGGTAATGATGATGATAGTGTTCAGAATGATGATGCTGATGAAGATGGTAATTGTTGTACCCCAAAATTTGCCCAACCTTTTCTTTACTTGGTTTATGTTTCATTTCATTGTTGTAGCATATTGCATTGCATAGCATTTTGCATTTTTACAGGGGATCAAGAGATGTGTGTGGAACAAGAGGAATGTTCCAAGGGTTCTGAGCCTAATCAAGGGGTTGTATTCAAGTCAACAAGGGGGTTATCATCATCAGAGACAAGTCAAAGCCCTTTGGATAGGCAGATAAGTGTATGTGGTTCACCTCCTGTCTAGGAAGCCATTTGAAGGTCATCTGAGGATCACAAGCCCATGTTCATGGAGGAAGATTGTCATTTAAGCTCATTGGAGGCCTTTAGGGTCATTGTGGAGCTCATTCAAGTGTTTATACCAAGTGTGAAGAGTTACAGTTGAAGATGGTGCAATTAGGGTTTTCATCTGGTCAACCCTGAGTCAACTGTGAAATTGAAAGAGATTAAGACTCAATTCCAAGTCTTTATGGTCATGGAATGTTGTGTTAAGATACATGGGATATCATTTCAAGATCAATTCATCAAGAATCAAGAGTGTTAAGAGTGACTGAATTAGGGTTCTCAGTGTAAAATCCCCTGTTCAGTGCCTAACTTCAAGACCACCTATCTCAAGATACAAGTCTCATATCAACTTTTGACCAACATGAAACTTGTAGAGCATGTTCTTAGATTTCTTTTGAGTACAAGAAGTTCTTGATTGGATTTGTAGAACTCAAGTTATGATGCAGACAAGTTACAGGTCCTCAGATGAATGTGATTTTAGTCAACAAAAGTCAACCAACTTCCAAACCATTTTTGACCTAGCAGGATGTTTCTCCTCAACTTTTGATGAACATTAAAGTTGTTCGTCATGATCTTAGCTTTCGAAAGAGTACTAGAAGTCCTTCATCTGATTTGTAGAACTCAAGTTATGAGGCTTGCAAGGCAGGGGTATTTTGGGAAAGCAGGATTACATGTCATTTTCATTATAGGTCATTTTCACCACTTTGGACACTTCAAATGGAAATTTTTCCAACATCAAACTTTCTCCAAATGGGGTCATTTGCTCAACCAAACATCAAGGCATCAAAGTTTTGGCTTGGATGGAAGAATCCCTAATTGAATTTCCATGAAAAAGGCTTAAAAAGGGAAAAATCAAAATTAATTCATTTGAAAATATTTTGTACCAACCTTATGCATATTTTGAGTGCAAATGACATTTGGAACACAATGTCATCTTTGTATTTGGGATTTCAGTGTATTTTGGTGGCCATTTTCATGGTTTCTTCAAGATTAAGTTACACCTCAAAAACATGCCATAAGACCAAACCAAGGAGTCATTCTCAGCCCTTTGATCCACCAACTTCAGATGCAAGCCAAAGAAGCCATTTTTACAGCTAATCAAAGTGAAATTCTTGCACTATTCAAATGACCATGGAGTGAAAAAGTGAAAATAAAATTGGGCCAAAGGGAACAGAATTGGGCATATTCTTCATCTGAATCCAACTTATTTAATCCCAGGATTCTTCCCATGCCTTCAGAATGGGATTTGGTGAGAGTTAGAGAGAGAACAGGTTGAGAAAAAGAGAGACAAAAGTGAAAATCGTTTTCCAAGTTTTATTGAGTTTGAATCAAAACAAAACATCCCAAAACACTCCTTGAGACTCATAGAAAGTTTCTGGATAACTTATTGCAAGCTTTGATAACACATTGAGCTCTGAGGAAGCTTATTTTCTAGGTTTCTTTCTTTCAAAATATCCCTCTGTTCAAGCACTTTTAACATGCCATTTTTATGTCATTTTAATCTTTGTACATCATAGTTGGATTCTGGATTGATTTGGTAGTCGTTTGTGAACTTTTTTTCATTTGAGCATTTTTCTATTTCTTTTCGTTTTGGCCTTTTAAAGCATGATCAATGAAAATGGCTAGTGGATTCATGATCCACGTAACCTGGAGATCATTTTTGGCTTTTGTTTTGTTCATTTTGATGAAGATTCGAGGTTTCTGGGTTTTTGACCGTGAAGGGTTGATGATGGCTCGCCGGAGAAGACGATCGGAATAGTGGTTCCGGCCGTCTGGTTCTCCCTCTCTTTTTCAAACCCAGCCAGTCTCACGTGTCTCATTGCTGGCCTCATGATGTGTTTACTTTTTGTTTTAACGTCCCAGATTAAGACCTATGGTGGGCTTGCATTGACCAAACACACTGAATCAGGCTGAAAATTCATTAAATAAGTTGGCATCATGTGAGCCTCTTGATCTGATTACCATTTGATCAAACGCGCCTGGTTGCTCCACACCATGGACCTTGTTTTGACTTGCCACACTGAATCTCCACGTTTTGTTTTCTTTTTGTTTTTTCTGATGGGCTGGGTTGTTATTGGCACCCCCCTCTGGTTGGGCCTTTGCATTGCAACGCTTCTGGGCTGCTTCTTGCACCCCCAACCCCTTTATTTTTCTTTTTCTTTTTCTTTTGTTTTTTTTTTATGCTGTTTAGATTTAATTTATTTTAAAATATTTCCAAGTATGATAAAATCCCAAAAAAAATATGTTTTAGAATCTTTGAGATGTCCTCTTATTTTTAGAAATTTTTATTTTATTTTATGATTTATTTTTCAATTAAAAAATGGGATTTAACTTTGGAAGTGTTTTATGTAACTTAAATTTTGACATGCTTTGTTATTTATTTTATTTCTCTCATTTCCTTTTGATCCAATGAATAAGATTCAATCCTCATATCAATGATGAGTTGAAGAATTTTTTAGGACCATTTTTCCCCTGATTGGTTGACTTTTGATGCCTTTCATTTGACCCTAAGCAGTCCTCCTTCACAATGGAGCACCCTTGTGAATCAATTTCTATGGTGATGTTGTGAAGTGATTTTGATTGCAATCTCTTGGCCTCTGGTTTCCAACACATTTATGAGCTTCTTGCATTTTATTTGATAATTTTTTTAATCATTTTCCTATTTTTAGAGTAACTTGCAAGTCAAGTTACCCTAAAGGAAGGTTCATACATACATCTTGACCTAGTTTGACTTGGATATGACATTTTTGGATCCTTTGAGCTCTCAATGCCTATTGTTTCATGTTGTTAACATGTTGAGGATGGTTCTTGCTCATTTTTAGGTCATTATGTTGTATTTTGCTTGTTCATTTGGCTGTTGACTTTTGAGTTACCAATTAGGGTTTTATTGTGAAACAAGCTTGCTTTCCTTTGAGAATTTGCTTGCATTTCCTTGTGGTTTACTTTCTTTTTCTTTTGAGAACTTTTTATTTAATTCCCCTTGCTGTCCAAGGACTTTGGAACACCATTTAGGTTTGTCTAAGTTCCCTCCTTTGGAGGTATTTGAAACATAGATTGAATGGTGAGCCATGAGGACACTTTTGTTGCATCTTTTGCACAAATCATGATGATGCCTTGGTTGAATGATGTTTGGGGAATACCTCGATGTTTTATTATTTTGTTCTAACCCCTCTTTGAGTTAGGGTTCTTTTCTTTTCTCTTTTCATGTTGTTTTGCTTTGTGGCATTGTGATCGATGTTGCTTGGTTTAGGCCATTTCATCCCACTTTTGATGTTCTTGTGTGTTTCTATTGATGTATTTCTTGTCCCTTTTATCTCTTGCATTTATCATATTGTCGCTTAAGGTTGAGATAAGCTTGTGGTGGTCTTTACCCCACACAATTTCCTCCCTCATTTGCATTCCATGTTTGTATCCTTGTATGTTTATGTTGTTTCATGTTGTTTCTTTGTCTCCTTTCCCTTAAGACCTCTAATCTCTTAAGGGAGATTATGTTAGACATTAGGATCTTAACCATGTATGATAACATTAGATAGGGTTTCCTTTATCTCAATCTTAGGATCACCATCGCATGACAACTTTAGGCTTGGATTTAGTCCCCCTTTTAGTGTCCTTTCTCATCTCATCTCAAAACAATCTTAAAACACTTAATAAAGATAATGGATGTTGTGCCATGAGCCTTAAGCTACTTGGGAAATGATGATTGGGTGGTTGCCTCTCAATTGTCTAGAATGTTAGTATATGTCCTTTGGACGATATGCAACGCATTCGCTCCTAAGTCATAGTCTTTAGTGCAACATGAATTACAAATCAAATTCAAAACACTTCTCCTCTAAAAAACACAAAAACATTTCAAATCTTTTTCATCCTTCAGGATTTTAATCAGGAAAATCTTTTCACATAAAAGAGTGTCGTTAACTCTTAGTTCTACCGCAAACGGTAACGCCTAAGTCTCCAATGGTCGAGCTGCATATACCAACTACTAGAACTACTTGTTAACCCTACTCGGGCCTAAAAAACAGTTGAAAAAACTTGTGTTCCCTCTTAGCCCGAACTACGTTTGCTCTGATCTTTCATACTAGATGAAAGTACGTAGGCACAAGACGCGATGTCTTGGCGAGCAACCTTCCCCCCTTAACCCGTAGTTAGCCGAACTACGTTGACTCTGACTTCTCACTTCAGATGAGATACGTAGGCACAAAGCGTCGTTGCTTTGCCGAGTCACTTCTTTTTATTTTATCCTCAAGTCTGTAGTTAGATAGTTTCAATCACCCTTTTAAACTAGACAACAAGGGGTGCTAATACCTTCCCCTTGCGTAACCGACTCCCGAACCTAAGATTTGGTTGCGATGACCGATCTTATCCCTCTTTTCGTTAGGTTTTCTCTGAGTGTTTCCTTTCCCTCTCTTGGGATAAATAACGCGCGGTGGCGACTCTTCTGTCATTGTCGGCCTCGATTTTTGCAGTAGCGACAGTAATGTTGCTAAGGAAATCAATAACAATGTTGAAACTGAAAATGTGGTGAATCTTGATGACTACTCAGATAATGAACTGATAGCATCTATCAACCCTAGCATGGCCAAAAGGATCATGACTAGGAAACGAAAGAAGATTGCTGCTCAAAGTCCTCCCAAGAGGAAAACTGTGGCAAAAAGTATTGTTGTTGGCCCCACAAAATCTTGGAGCAAGGTGGTTCTAAAGAAAAGAAAGGCTAAAATAAGTGTTGAATCTGACTCGGACTCTGATGTTGCTCGGGATGTCACTGACATCCCTCCCAAGAAGAAGCCAACAACTAGCAAGCTTGCTCCTAATGTGCCTGAGGTACCTATTGATAATATCTCTTTCCATTATCCTTCTAGTGTCAACAGGTGGAAGTATGTTTACCATAAGAGGTTGGTCTTGGAAAGGGAGTTGGCTCAGAATGCTCTTGAGTGTAAGGAAATCATGATTCTGATTCATGAAGCTGGGTTAATGAAGACTGTTACCCACTTTTCTAAGTGTTATGAAAGTTTGGTGAAGAGTTCATTGTGAATCTATCAGAAGACTGTGCTGATAGAAAGTCAAAGGATTTTAGAAAAGTGTATGTGAGAGGAAAGTGTGTCACCTTCTCCTCAACTGTTATCAACAATTATCTGGGAAGATCTGATGAAGCTCAACCTGATCTTGCTTCTTCTGACAATAAAGTATGTCAAGTCATCACTGCCAACTAGGTCAAAAGTTGGCCCTTAAAAGGGAAACTGGTTGCTAGTAAGCTAAGTGTGAAGTATGCAATGTTGCATAAGATTAGAGCTGCAAACTTGGTGCCCACAAACCACAAATCCACTATTGCTATTGTCCTGGGGAAATTCATATATGTTGTTGGAACCAAGACAAAGTTTGATTATGGCTCCTACATCTTTGATCAAACAATGAAGCATGCAGGAAGTTACAGTGTGAAAGGCCTCATTTCTTTCCCATATATTATATGTGGTATCATATTGAACCAGTATCCTAATATTCTAAATGAAAATGATTAGGTGTGCAAGAGAGAAAGTCCTCTGTCCTTTCACCACAAGCTATTTCAAGGAACTCATGTTCCTGACATTGTCGTGACTTCTGCTGAGACATCCAATGGGAGCTCAAAAACAGGTAAAGCTGAAGTCATTGCTATGCTCAAGGAGACCTGCAAGGAGTTGGAGACAAGAAAGCTGACTTTTGAAAGTTGATCAGCTCACTTGAGATAGATGAAGATGTTGAGCTTGCTGACAACAATGAGGATGGGCAGGATGATGGTTCTGAGGAAGGTAATGACAATGAAGCTAAATCAGACAAAGAAGAATCAACTGCCAGTCCTGATGATGGAACTGATGAAGAAAATGATGGTGATGGCTCTGAGTCTAATGACTAGAGCACTTATGATAATTTTTGTTTGATTTTTGATCATGGTCTACACTTAATCAGAATTTCGTAGTTGCTTTGGCAACATTTATGGCCAAACAAGGGGAGTAGAATGTTACCCCATAACAATTTCTTATATTTCTTATGTGATCAACTATTCTGTTTCGATGTGTTGTGTTCCTGTTCTTGTTAGTTGTGTGCTTGGTGTATTTTTGAACTTTGAGGAGCCTAGGTAGGGTGTGATGATGTGCTCTGCAGGTTGGGCTATTTTGAATCTGTTGAGGGGGAGTTTGTGTTTACTCTCCTTGTTTTGGAGTTTTTTTCTAATATGGTAGTACAACAGGTTTTGTGTGATCGTAGTGTATTAGCTATTCTACATGATTGGCTGTGTGTTATGCACTTTTCTGCTGCATGTGTTCTCTGATATGGTGATAAGTTATTTTAGCCAAAAATTTGCCAAAGGGGGAGTTTGTAGACGTTCTTGATTGGATGCATTTTATGGTAAAACATTGTTGTGTGTGTAGATGTCTTGACTGATGTCATGACATACTTGTGCAGTGTTCTGTTGGATATGTTTGGTTAGCTAATACAGAGCTTACTGGATGTCACGCTGAATGTTGTGACATAAGGTATCTGCCAGCATGGGCGCTGGTTTGTTTTCTGTTAGGTTTCCTACTTTATCTCAGGCTATATTCTAGGAAACGCCTATGGCCTATCTTTTAGCACCTTGAATTGTGGAAATTGGATTAACTTGGTTAAACCTAATTTTTGCTACCTAGGCCCAAGGCCCATGCGCTGCATATAAAGAAGAGTGGCAATCCTTACTAAAGAAGCAGAGATTTTGGTGTGAAGAATTATGTTTTGGGTTTATATCTTCACGTGTGTTTTTGTCTTAGGTTTTCTTGTGAGCCAAACAATTATCATCTTGATGATTGCATTGGACTAGTGTGGGTTTTTGAGTGGTTTTTTGGTTGTGTCACTCTAAGCATCTAAGCAAGAGTGCTATGTCTCTTGATTGAAGCTTTTAAGCAAGATCAAGATTTGTCTGAAGTGTGTCTTCCTGTTGAATCTATTTGTTATTTGATTGATATCACTGTTGTGATTGAGGGAGAGTGAGTAGAAACTCAGGTCTAGAGTTAGATTGAAATTGCATTGGGTAGGTCTTAAGTGAAGAGTGGAAACTGGTTGTTTAGCTCTGAATTAACACTGCTTATAGTGGATTTACTCCCTGGCTTGGTAGCCCCCAGATGTAGGTGATGTTGCACCAAACTGGGTAAACAATTTCTTGTCCGTTGGATGATGGCACTACAACTAGCATCAAGAACAATTGTTTCCGGTTCCATATACCTCCGCTTTTTAGTAAGTATGTCATTCATGAACTTGGCATACTTTGGCATTTGCTCCAAAGCTTCAGCAAACGAAATGTTTATTTGGAGTTGTTTAAGAATATCCATGAACCAGGCGTAATGTCGTTCATTTTCTCTCCTAGATGGAGCATGTGGATATGGTAGGTTTTGGACCGGAGTAGTGCTCACTACCTCCTTTCCTCTAGACGCTCTAGAATTCCGCTCTTTTTTCTTCTTCACTTCCTCCACCTTCACTTTTTCACTTTTATTATTTTCTACTTCTACACTTTTTTTTAATTTTCAACTTCAACCTTTTTTTCATTCTTTTCAACTTCTTCCTCACTTTCCATCTCAACTTCACCATCAATTCTATCATCAATTTTTTTCTCCTCATCTTTTCTCTCATCCTCTCTTTTTTCACTCTCATCTTTTTTTTACTCTCACTAACCAAATCCCTTCCACTTCTCGTCGTTATCGCTTTACAATGCTCCTTTGGATTTGTTTGCGTGTTCACCGAAAAAGAAGGTCCGAATTATTGTTCTGCTAGTTGCTTAGCAAGTTGTCCGACTTGAGTTTCAAGATTTTTGATTGCCGCATCGTTGTTCTTTTGATTAGCCATTGACATTTGCATGAATTGCGTCAATGTTTCTTCCAACTTTGAATTTACGACCGGCGGTTGTTGAGGTTGATAAGGATTTTGACGGCTAGAATTACCACCTCCATAACCTTGGTTATGGTGATAGTTACTCCTTGGTTGGTACCCTTGATTTGGTTGACAGTGTTGTTGTGGTTGATTTTGAGAATGTTGCTGATACGGTGGTTGTTGTTGTTGTTGCCTCGGTTGGTAGTCTCGTTGATTCACCATATAATTTACCTCTTCGAACCCGAGAGGTGGAAAAAATCCGGTATCATGTTCACCTTTGCAAAGCTCACAACAAGCTATTTGTTTAGCTTTTGAAGGCTCTTTCATCTCTTTGATTTATTGAGTTAAGAGTTCCACTTGTTGTGAAATGAGTTTATTTTGTGCAAGGATAGCATCATTTGTCCCAAGTTCAAGCACTTCCGGTTTCTTCAAAGTGTTTCCTCTACTTTGACTTTGAAGGTCATTTAGAGCCATACGGTTGATGATATCTGTAGCTTCATCGGCGCTTTTAGACAACAAAGAACCACCCGCAGTGGCATCCAATAAAGTCTTACAATTTGGTTGAAGGCCGTTTTTGAAAATGTGGATTTGCGTCAACTCGTCAAAACCATGACCTTTACACTTTCGAAGCATGGATTTAAATCTTTCCCATGCCTCGTTCAATGATTCGTTGGCTCCTTGAGAAAACACGGAAATTGCCATTTTGGATTCCATGAACCGGTTGTGAGAGAAAAATCTTTCAATGAATTTCTCTTCCAACACGTTCCAATCCGTCATGACCGTCGGTGTTTGATCCAAGTACCAATCTTTGGCTTTGCCGAGCAAAGCATGTGGAAAAAGTCTTTTGAACAACGGTAGCTCTTGAGCTTGATCAACTCCCGCCGCCAATGCTATCTCGTAAAATTTGGTGAGAAAAGCAAAGGGGTCTTCATGGTCCATTCCGGTGAATGGACTTCCGTATAACAAGTTAAGAGTTCCCGTCTTCATCTCGGCTTGCCTTCCTGTGTGGTTGGCAAACTGAGCAGTATTTCTTGGACTGTTGATACATGGTATGGAAACGGGCGGTGGTGGTGGTGGATCCATGATAGGTATGAAATGAGGTGGTGGTGTTGTAGAAGAACCTTCTCCTTGTTCTTGTCGTTGTCTAGCAAGTTGCCTCCTCCGTCTTGTTCTGCTATTCAGTCTCCTTGCAGTTCTTTTGATCTCGGGATCAAAAAGAATTCGGTCCTCAGGAATCTGCCCTCGCATAAAACGAAAGTTGCACACTAAACCAAACAAATTAACAAGCACAAGTCAAAAAATTCAAGAGTTAAAAATTCAACAACTATTGCGACGCTCGCAATATCAATTCAAATTCCCCGACAACGACACCATTTTGTTGGAACAGTGGTAAAGTGTCGGGTTTTTATTATCGTCTCCACAGGGAATTTGAGATATTGCCTCCGTTCGACGGTTGTCAAGTTCTTAACTTTATAGTAACAAAAGGGGTTTGGTTTTTAGTCACGGTATCTTGCATAAAAAGTAATAAATGCGGTAAAAGATTAGTTTTACGATTTAATAAAAATTGTCAAAGTTAGGGTTCGGTAATCACTTTGCTTGTATATGTTCGATCAACAATACGCATAAACTCCTTTAGATGATAAACACATTCACAACATCCTCCCAATGTGATTATTTCTAACTCACATTGTGATTTTTCCCATTTTGATCCATTGTTGATTTCTCACACAATCTATCAAAATGACAACATTTAGGTTTAACATTTTCATGAACAACCACATTCAAAATTATTTCTAGCTTAAGAAAATAGAGGGATGAAAACCTAGGTCAAGAGTTGGAAAATATCTTTCAATCATAAACTAACACAAAGAGTTATAAATAAAGCAAGGTTTTCACCATATATTCATCATCAAAGAGTTTACAAGTGAACATCATCCATATACATACAAAGCTTAATGATCACCTACATCTAACCTTGACAAAATGAAGAACTTAGCTACTCATTTTCATGGTAGCTTGCAAAAGAAGTTTCGGAAGAAGGTTGATGAACATCCGAGTCGAAGAATCCAACTTGGATGATAATCCACCTTCTTTTTGTAGAATAATGTTAAGAAATGAAGAAAAATCAGAGATATTGGGTTTCTAGGTCACAAAAATCTCTTTTGGAGCTGAACTAGTGAAAAATATGGTATGGTCTCAAAAAGTACATATAACTACTTATAGAAAAAGTTTTGTCCTGTCGCGCTCGCGACCTTGTTCGCCTAGTGAGCTAACAGCGAACGTTCGCTACAGCCTCGCCTAGTGAACATGCTAGCAAGGACTGAGGAAAATATTCTGGAATGCTTCGCTACTTGCTCGCTAGGTGCTCGCCTAGCGAGTTCTTTGCCGCCTCCCTTGCTGCCAGCGAATGATGCCAATTTGATTTTGTCCAAGTCTGGGAGTGTTCGCTAGAAGCTCGCTAAGAGCTCGCCTAGCGAACAGCTCGCTGCAACACTCGCCATATGTTCGCCTAGCGAACATGCTTTTGCTCTTGTTCTTTCTTGATTCCTTTGTCAACTTTCTTGTGTCTTCAAATTCTACTCTTTTATGCTCAAATACTGCACAATAACACACAAATTAAAAGGACCAAGAGCATTTCACATCATATTGCATATCAACAAAAGCAAGGCGATTTTGAACCGAAATTAGACAAAAAGGAGCGAAAGATGCCCACATTTGATAGCTTAAATAAGCACAATTAGGCATCTAACAACTCTCCCCAACTAGAATCTTGCTTGCCCTCAAGCAAAGTATGCCTCTTGAAGAACAAGAGTATTTGCTTAAAGAAAAAGGTTTTTCTGAAATTGGATCAAATGGCTCAAACACAAGCGACTCAACTAGATACAAGTCTCCAATGGTTAGAACAACACAATACACAAAAACTAAATCCTTAAAGCAATACAAAACATGCATCAATCTACAACAATGATATCCTGAATGAATCACCCTATCAATCCTCTTCGAATAAGGATTGAAGAGATCATGCGTTTACAACCGCGGGTACAATCTCACTCTCCAACGAACAATGCCAAACTCAGTTCAATTCATACAATGTCTAACAATTATAAATGAAAATGCGGAAGCACGAAGATCACTAAGGTTTTTTCCGGTTGTAGCTTGATCAGGTTAACAAACAAGGGACATATCTAAAGCCATTGAAAATGAAGTTGCCGATGCAAAAGAGACATTCATTGTACAAATATTCACACATCTCAACTTCATTTAACTTATTTCTCATTTGAAACCTTCACAACTCTTATTTCACAACTCAAATTTTTTCAAAATTTGTCTTCCAAGCAAGCATTCATTTTCATACTTTCCTTTTGATCACTTTTTTTTCTTTTTCACACCGTATTCACAAAACAAGTGTTTCTCTTTTTATAATTTCTTTTCAATGCTTGCTTGGTTTTTCAAGAGTTGTGGCAAACTACCAACTTACAATTTCGTTCTCCCTAACTTATCTTCTACTTCCTTCATAAGTGAATGCTCTTTACTTTTGACGACAAAAGAACAATAATAAAAAAATTTCAGGTTTTCAAGAAAAGATTTTTGAAGTCTCGCTTTGTTTCAAGCTGAGGTTCAACTGTTTAAGCTCAAAGGGGTTAACAAATACTCTCTGCTCACGGGTAGTTTGTATTTGGAACTGGTTGTGCTCGAAAGAAACAAGTGCCTTAATCAATTATAATTGCTTCCACAAATTCACAATAATAAAAGACAAAGTATGAATTAAGAGAATCAACACAGTTCATTAGAATCCAGCATTTATTAGTACAATGGAGGTTTCCTCATAATTTGTGGTCTTAAGTCCTAAGTGAATCATTCATTCAATCATGTTGCAAAAAGAACAATATTCAATTAAAACAAGAATAAAGTTCTTCATGCATTCTAGAGTTCTAACCGAAGCTAACCATGTACATTAGCCTTATTCGCTTGTTTATTTTTATCATTGCCATCCAAGCTCGGATGCACCTTCATTGGATACTTCTTTCAGAGAGCAATCAATCTAGAAGGTTTTGACACCCAACAACCATAAAAATTATTAAACAGAAAAATTTTAAAACAAAACACAATAATTTAAACAAAACATTAAACATTAGAATAAAAATAATGTGCGTGGGGGACAAAGCACCCCAAAAAGTACAACCCAAAATATCTGAAAATAAAACAAAACACTAAAACTGAAAAAGATAAAAACTTAGTCCTCTTCGGACTCAGACTCCTCATCCTCAGAACCATCATCATCAAAATCTTCCTCTCCTTCAACATCATCATAACCATCGTCATCAGTACCATCATCAGCAAGACCACTAGCACCCGGCCCCTCTCCAAAAATAGGCTTGTCCACAGGCCAGTTCGCGTGCTGCATAAACTGCTCACACGACATCATAGGATGCTCAACGGAGGGGTCTCGGATCTGAAGCTGCAATACCTGCATAGAATCGTGAATATCCACCATAGCTCGTTGCATTGCCGCCATCCAATCCCAGTTGTAGTTACACACTGCCTGCTGAAAAGGGTCGAACCCTTGAGAAAAAGCGTCGGGACCATCAGTAGTCCCGGTACTAGCAGTTGCATCACCTCAGTAGTTCTTTGGCTTACAATACTTATCCACATATTTGTCATCAATAGCGGCCGGGATCTTCACCGAACTGCGGGATGGAAGCTTCATCCTCGACTGGGAGCATAAGGCCATGATGAGGCAAGGAAAATCAAGGGGGCAATTAACTCGCGCCCCCGACTTTAGACCGCTCTCAACAATTGACTTCAGCTCATTAGCAATAATTCGAGCCACATCAATCTGGACATTTGTGAGTATGCAATGGACAGGGTGTGCCACTGGGATCGGCACGGTCGATGTGTGGGATTTTGGCACAATGTTTGTCAGAACCAGAAGTAAAATCAACTGAGCTATAGGAATCATGTCATCCCTATGATATCTCATAGGATGTCCAGATTGGTTTAGCTCAACCGATTTACCCTCTAGCAACAGGGCAGCGGAAATCGCATCTGTATCTCTCTGCAACCTTAGGTTTCTGGTGTATGTGTCCAATCCATTCGCTCCCAGATGGAGCGGCTCGCCAAGCACTCGGTTAATGGAATCCCTGTCGAAAGTGACCTGATGGCCCATCACTCTTTTCGTCCATGTGAAGGGCTCGTCGTTGTTAGGCAGCGCGTTCGCGTAGAACTCGTGCACTATATCAATGCTGTAGTTTTCGAGTAGAGAAACCATCCTGTCCCACCGTTTATTGTTAATCAGCCCTGCAAAAGTTCTGTATTCGCCTTGTGGGTCAATGATGAACCTCTTTTTAGGGAGGATCTTCCTTTTTTGTAATGCCACAAAGCGGACGACTTGTTTTGCTCCGATGAACTTTTCGGTATAAATTGGATCGGAACCGGACGGGAGGTGCTGGCAACTTTTCGCTTCTTACCATGACTACCTGAGGCCATCTGCACACAAACCACAGAAAACACCAACAAACAGCAGCACAAGATTATCAGTCATCATAAATAAAAAACAAGTTTTGTCATGCTCGCTGGCTTGCTCGCCTAGCGAGCTCATAGCGAATGCTCGCTACTCACTCGCCTAGCGAACAAGCTAGCGAGCGCTGCGAAAGTTCATAATCAACCACTGTTTTGGACCCCAAACATCAAAATCACAAGTTCGTCCAACACAATTCCAGAACTAATTGATGTAACATGAAAGGCATTGTTCTTAGTACCCATGCAAACCTAAAATTTCTCAATTCCTTAACTCGCAACAGTTAACCTAAATCTTAATTTTTCTACAATTAAAACAATGAAGAACAAAAAGAGAGGAGAAAGATCAAACCTGATTGCAGCAGAGAGATTGATACACACAAATTAGGGCTTGCAAGAGAATAGAGAGGAGAGTTTTTGTATTGTGTAAGTGCAGTTGGAAGTGTGAGAGTGAAAGTGAATGTGAATGACTAAGTTACAAAAGAAAAACATATTTTGGGCCTACAAGTGCGACCCACTAAACAACTTAAAATGCCAGATACGCGTATGCTCGCTTAGCGAACAGATAGTGAAGGCTCGCTACATGCTCGCCTAGCGAACGTGCTAGCGAGCATGACAGAATATCACAAATTCAGGACAGCAGCCAAAGTTCAGTTTCAGCATGCTTCCACCTTGTAGACATCAACAAAACATAACCAAAAATAGAAAATACTTACAATGTTGAGGTACCTCTCAACAAGCGCTTCTTTAACGTCGGATAAGCTCGACGGTCCAAGATGCTCACACCGGAACATCCAGAAGGAAGGCACAACTTTCTCGATCAACTAGGCCGCCAAGATATACCTTTAAATGTTGGCCATTTACCGTCCAATTGTCCTTCTTTTCCATGTCTTCAATGACAACAACCCCAAAAGTTTTTACCTCTTTCACAGGAAATGGCCCAGACCATTTTGACTTCAATTTTCCGAGAAAAAGCCTCAACCTGGAATTAAACAATAATACCAACTGCCCGGGCATAAATTCCTTTTTCCGGAGCTTCTTGTCATGATATTCTTTAACTTTTTCTTTGTACAACCAACTTGAGTGATATGCGGCAATGCGCATCTCCTCCAACTCAAGCAGTTGCACCTTTCTTTTTTCACCGGCTAACTCATTATCAAAGTTCAAAAATTTTAAAGCCCATAAGGCTTTGTGCTCCATTTTGACCGGCAAATGGCAAGTTTTAACAAACACCAATTGAAATGGAGTTAGCCCAATTGGAGCTTTGTAAGCGATGTGGTACGCCCACAATGCTTCGTCCAATTTTTGCGACCATTCTTTTCTAGAATTAGACACGGTTTTTTCAAGGATTCTCTTAATCTCTCGATTAGAGACCTCAGCTTGCCCGTTTGCTTTTGGGTGGTATGGAGTTTCCACTCTATGTGTTACACCATAATGTTTTAAAACGTTTCCCAATGGTGCATTACAAAAGTGTGATCCTCCATCACTAATCAACACACAGGGGGTTCCGAAACGGGAGAAGATGTTTTTCTTTAAAAAATTTATGATCGTTTTCGAATCCGCCCGAGGTGAGGCAATCGCCTCAACCCACTTTGAAACATAATCAACCGCGACAAGCAAATATTCATTTCCAAAAGATGGTGGGAAGGATCCAACAAAGTAGATACCCCAACAATCAAATATTTCAACTTCTCGAATGTTTTGTAAAGGCATCTCATCTCTCTTACCTATCCCGCCACTTCTTTGGCAACTGTCACAACTTTGTGCATGGGCATTTGTGTCTTTGAAAATAGTAGGCCAATAAATTCCTGATTGGAGGACTTTAGTGGTCGTTCTTGCCCCCATTAAAATGTCTGCCGTAAGGCGAGTTGTGACAGTGCCAAAGAATACTTCGCGCTTCATCGCCGGTAACACACCTTCTCAAAATGTTATCACCATCCAACTTAAACAAGTATGGGTCATCCCACACATAATACTTACAATCCGAGAGGAACTTCCTTTTTTGGTTCGGAGTTAGGTCGTGCGACACCAAACCACTAGCCTTATGGTTCTCAAAGTCCGCAAACCACGACCTAACTTAAACTTTAAAAAGTTTTTCATCAGGAAATTCTTCTCGGATTTCCTTTTCAAAAGATGTAACCTCCACATTAACAAGGCGAGATAAATGATCCGCCACCAAATTTTCCGATCCTTTGTTGTCCTTAATTTCAACATCAAATTCTTGCAACAAGAGGATCCAACGGATGAGCCTTTGCTTCAAATCCAGTTTGGTGAGCAGATATTTAATCGCCGCATGGTCGGTATACACAATCACCTTAGAACCAATAAGATAAGACCGAAATTTTTCTAGTGCATACACTATCGCAAGTAATTCTTTTTCAGTGGTGGCATAATTAATTTGCGCCTCATTTAGAACTTTACTTGCATAGTGTATAGCATGAAATTTTTTTTCCTTCCTTTGGCCCAATACCGCTCCAATAGCATAGTCGCTCGCATCACACATTAGCTCAAAATTTAAGTTCCAATTCGGAGCGACTACAATTGGAGCGGTAACAAGTTTTTCCTTCAAAATTTTAAAAGCATGTAAACAATCTTCAGTTAAGAGAAATACCTGGTCTTTGGCGAGCAAATTACTCAAAGGCCTAGCTACCTTTGAGAAGTCTTTAATAAAGCATCGATAAAAACCGGCATGCCCGAGAAAGCTTCGGATTCCCTTCATATTTACCGAAGGAGGCAACTTCACAATCACGTCAACTTTTGCTCGATCCACTTCAAGCCCTTTTGAAGAGACTTTATGTCCGAGCACTATCCCCTCGGTCACCATGAAGTGGCATTTCTCCCAATTAAGCACGAGATTTGTTTTCACACACCTTTCAAGCACTGTTTCCAGATTATCCAAGCATAAACCAAAAGAACTTCCAAACACGGAGAAGTCGTCCATGAACACTTCCATCGTTTTCTCGATCAAGTCGGCAAATATAGTTTGCAGACATCGTCGGAAAGTCGCCGGTGTGTTGCATAACCCAAAGGGCATTTTTCTGTATGCGAAAATTCCAAACGGACATGTGAAAGCCGTCTTCTCGTGATCGGCCAGGTCAACCGCAATTTGGTTATACCCGGAATAGCCATCAAGGAAACAATAGTATTTTTGCCCCGAAAGTCTTTCCAACATTTGGTCCATGAATGGAAGTGGCAAATGGTCTTTTCGAGTTGTGGTATTCAACCGCCTATAATCAATACACATTCTCCACCCCGTTGCCACCTTCGTCAGGATCAATTCATCTTTTCCATTTCGAATGACGGTAATGCCACCCTTTTTTGGAACCATATGCACGGGACTCGCCCAAGGGCTATCCGAAATTGGATAGATCATTCCCGCATCCAACAATTTTACAACCTCTTTCCTAACAAGCTCCTTCATAGTAGGATTCAAGCGGCGTTGAGGTTGAGCCACCGGCTTAAAATTCTCTTCCATTAAAATCTTGTGCATGCAATAAGAAGGACAAATTCCTTTGAGATCGGAAAGAGTCCATCCCATTTCTTCTTTATTCTTTTTCAACACATCAATTAAACGGGATTCTTCATTTTTAGACAAAAGGTTGCTTATGATAACCGGCTTCTCTTCGGTTTCATCAAGGAATGCATACTTCAAGTTAGAAGGTAGCTCTTTCAATTCAATTGACGGGTTTTCTTCGTTTTCCTCCTTTTTCAACACTTCCTCCTCAACTTCCCATGGATGCAACCCTTTAAGTGTAACACCCTTCTAAACCCCACGGAAAAATATAAGTATCATCAGAGTAAAATTAACATGCATTCACAAAGGGCGTCACACATACACTTCCAAATTACTAAAAACCATATGTCATGCTCAATAACACTAAAATAAATAATCATACTTTACAAAATTACATTTGCATGTAGCAGCGGATTCACTTATATCACAATTTTTCATAAAAGAAATATTTGCATTTATCACATAAATCAATCATCACTTAGGCACTGAGGCCAACAACACAATATACGTCTGAAAATGTAACCCAAACGATCCTAGTGTTACACGACCAGAGCACGACTCGACCCAATACAATTAAAATCACTAAATAGCTACACCAATAGCGACCTCGCAACTACGAGCAGTACTACACTTTGATATCTGCACGATGTCACGAAGGATATCATTCCAGCAGAAGGGTGAGAAATATTATCATAATAACAATGCATATAATCATGTATAAATGCACAAGCACAAAATACATATATTCCAAATTTTCTCACCACAATACATTATAAACGTCATATATGTCACAACATACGTTTACCTAATTAAGCACATTCATCAATTCACATAAACACAAGCAACATGTTTATTTCACCAATATATCATATGAAGATGATAATGCAACTCATAGATACCGACTCACGACTCTATGCGGATGCACTTGCGGTACCGACTCATTCAGCAGGTTCAGTTGAAGAACCAAAGGAACCATCGCTCATTACCGAAGTAACTCCCCGTCGGGCCTACGATGTTCACCCATCGCTCACACCCCACAAGGGCACACGAGGTTTCTGCAGATCCTCCACGGGATCAAGAATAAACCATCGCTCACACCCCACAAGGGCACACGAGGTTTCTGCAGATCCTCCATGGAATCAAGAATAAACCATCGCTCACACCCCACAAGAGCACACGAGGTTTTTGCAGATCCTCCACAGGATCAAGAATAAACCATCGCTCACACCCCACAAGGGCACACGAGGTTTTTGCAGATCCTCCACGGGATCAAGAATAAACCATCGCTCACACCCCACAAGGGCACACGAGGTTTTTGCAGATCCTCCACGGGATCAAGACACAAGAATGCAATCATGATGCTACACACGCACAATGACTCCACACACTCTTGAAATGCACACATATTCACAAAAATATACAATTATGCATTACACCCCACACAAATACATACAATTATACACATAATTGCCAAACGGCCACATCACACACTTTCATACAACAATCACATACACATACCATATGACTCATACAAACACAACAACTCTCGCAAATCCTCATTTGGATTATGGGTACATCACTTATACCCCACAAGGAACAACATCACAGTTATTCTACCCCGGTGATTACTACACTAGGAACGACACCATGTCATTCTACCCTAGTGAGTAAGAATCTCGCACGTTTACATATTCTCAACGTCATTATCATATTACCAAGCAATGCACATATATCATACATATATTCTCATGCATTCTTCCTACCTTATCACATTCATCATGCATTCATGTTTAATTCAAACAATGTATATAATTGCCAAAAGACCATACTTCACAATCTAGGATTCACGCCATAAGGCTACCCACAGCACGTCTCATCACAATAATACACAAACTATTCACGTTATATAAGGATTAACATAATTGAACCAAACAATCAACCATTGGACGGAAAACACAAGAAAACAACCTGCTGACACGCTCGCTACCTTGCTCGCCTAGCGAGCCTCTAGCGAGTGCTCGCTACCTGTTCGCCTAGTGAACATGCTCGCGATGGCAAACAAAAGCCACTGACTTGATTCGCTACCTCACTCGCTCAGCGAAGGCCTAACAAATGCTCGCTACCCCCTTCGCTACCAGCGAGGAATCACCAAAACCATTATGTCCAAGTCTGGGACCATTCGCTACTGGCTCGCCACAGCGAATGCCTAGCGAATGCTCGCGACCTGCTCGCCTAGCGAATAAGCTAGCGAGGGTCTGCGAACTCAGAATTCCCCATTGTCCAAAACTCCAAAACTCATCGAAATCCAACCGATTCAATCCCCACTCGTTCTAGCAGCCTTAGCCCAACATTCCTCGACTAAACTCCACTACTTATCCTCATTTTTAACCGTTAAAACTCGGTTTCTACCGATTAAACTCATTATGCCCTAGAATGGAAAATGAGGAAAACAACCAAGCAAATCCAAGCAATTCATACATAATCACACACATTGGTAAGATAACAATATTTCACACCCTTACCTCGATTGATCGGAAGCTAGAAGTCGTTCTTGAGCTTTCCAAGCTTTTCCTTCTTTTTCCTTCTACTTTCTCTTCTTCCTCCATCTTTCTTTCATGTTTTCTATTTTACATTTTCGTTCTACTTCCCTTTATATATCCTTCCCTTCTATTTCTCTCCAATATATCTCTTCTCTCAAAATATTTACCAAATTCTCTTCTCATAAATATCCCATCTCATCCTTAATTAGAGAATATCTAGTAAGTCCACTTTATTCTATCAAATAGAATAAATCAGTTAAATCCAATCATTCACTTAAATCATGCAAACCAATTAACTAGTACCATTAATCAGTTATTGAAAATTGGGCTGTTACAACTCTCCCCCACTTTAGGAATTTTCGTCCTCGAAAATGTTATCCAACTCGAATAACTCTGGATACGACTCTCGCCTCTCAACCTCCCAACTAATTCCGCCAAAGGAATCCCTTTACCTCGAAGTTGCTTCTCGTTCACCCACCTGAACTTAGCAATGTCTCCATAATTGGGTTGCCTCTCGCACAATCTCAGGTCTGAGTACAACACTTTCGCCGGACACACATCAACTCAAAGGAGCCTTACACCCCTTACCAAACAAAGCCTCATACGATGTCATTCCGATATTAGAATGATAGAAATTGTCGTAGGTAAACTCAATCAACGACGATTAACTATCCCACGATCCACCTTGGTCCAATCACACAAGCTTTCCAACAGATTCTCTACATACTGGGTAATCTTCTTTGTCTGCCTATTCCTTCCACGAACGCTAGTCAGAGTTCAACAACCACGTGGCACCCAGAAGTACCTATAAACCTTTCCAAAATCTCAATGAAGAACTCAGATTCCCATCTAACAGAATGATTCATCCTTACTGGTAAGTAACGAGTTACTCTTGTTAATCCATTCTTAACTATCCAAATCGAATCGTATTCCATCAAATTCTTCAGAAAACCCGTCCTAAGACCCATGGGGATACTATCCCACGCCACTCAGAAATATTCAACAGTTGTATCAGGTCCAACAGTTTCTGATGTTCACACTTCGACCTTCAACAAGTCTAATCAACATATACAACTTTGACCACTTCTCTCTCCATTTATGGTTACCAAGACGATTCCTCAAATTCGGTCATATCCCCACAGTACCTGGATGGATATTCAATTTATCTCAATGTCCTCCTCCCAGGGTACTTTTATCCAACTCCCACTATTGGAAACACAAACTTTAACACGACACTCATGGTACCATTTCCATCAATCCGAAGATTAGCTCTTCGACTTTTATCCCTTAAATTCAATCAATCTATTAACTCAAATGAATTCTAACTCCCTCGGATCTCATCGGGAATACCAACAGTCAGTCTCAACATACAAAGCTCAACTCCATAAGAAGTCTCTTTGTTAGAACACAGATTGGTTCTTAATAATATCTTTATGTTTTGATGATAACTATTATGAAATTTTGTAATTAAGAATTATATACTCTAAAACTTGCTTAAGAATGTTTGTTGCAGATATCAAAGTAAATATCACTCCAGAAGCAAATCATAACTGAACATAAGAAATATGCAAGGCTCTGAAGCGTCAGATGCACCCATTAGAAGATTCTGAATGCTGCCATCAGAAGATCCTGAGCGTTGTCTCCAGAAGGATCTGAAGCAGAAGCTCCAGAAGAATCTGAAGCCAGTCAGAAGCATCTGAACAAATGAAGAATTTTGTATGAAGAGTTTTCAAGCATAGTTACTTCAGAAGACTCTGATAGTACTAACACTGCCAGTACTGAGGATCTGACCCTAAACTCTGCTCTGAACTTATACACGCTAAAAGCATACTTGCTGCAAAGACTCTGATTTAGCAAAGCTCTGATGAAATTAGACTCTGATGATTCTTGCTGAAAATTGTTGAAGAAGAATTCAAAGATTATGTCCGTTGGAATATCCAAACGACTCTTTCCTTATTTATGCTAGACACAAGAACACAAACAAAAAGGATTTCTCTGTGCTTTCTTCTTCTAGGAAAGATCACTTGATGTGAAAACAAAAAGGCTCAGACCTTTTGGTACACACTTCTCAACGTGAAATATTCTTGGATCATTGTGCCTATAAAAGCAAGTCTCCACTCATCTTCTTGAGTTGATGAATCACTTGAAAAGAATTCATTATCAAAAGCTCTCATACAACTCATATATTCTTTCTAGAATTAATTTCTTTGTTCTTAATATTAAGTGATAAATCACAGTTGTGATAAAGCTTTATTAGAAGCATTTTAACACTTGTATTTGTTATTACATTTGATTGTAAGAAAACCTTAAGAAGATCCAGCTAGGATCAGTAGTTCTTGAGAAGACTTTGAACAGTTGTTCTTAGTGCTTACTATTGTAATCAGTTGATTAAATAGTGGATTAAGTCCTTGATTGAGAAAGGAAAATCACTCTAGAAAGGGTGGACTGGAGTAGTTGAGTTCAACGAACCAGGATAAAAATAACTGAGTTTTTACTTCTAAGTTTTTTATCTTCATACTTATTCAACCCCCCTTCTAAGTATTTTCTCACCTTCAGTTGGCATCAGAGCTCCGGTTCTGTGTGTGCTACCACTTCACAGTGACAGAAAAGATCCAGTGAGAAAAACTTTAATATATATATATTTGGTTGTTACTATGGCTGATAATTCAATATCTAACATTAATAACAAATATGAAGAAAGGGACAGAATCAGCACTAAACCCCATATGTTTGATGGGGAGAAATTTGATTATTGGAAAGACAGGATTGAATGTTTTTTCCTTGGTTATGATGCTGATTTATGGGATTTGGTCATAGATGGATATGTTCATCCCATTGATGGGAATGGCAAGAAAGTAGATAGAAAATCTATGACAGAAGCCCAAAAGAAGGAATTTAGAAATCACCACAAGGCTAGAACAATATTGTTAAATGCAATATCTCACACTGAGTATGAAAAGATTACAAATAGAGAAACTGCATTTGACATGTTTGAGTCCTTAAAGATGACTCATGAGGGAAACTCTCAAGTCAAGGAAACAAAGGCTCTGGCTCTAATTGAGAAGTATGAAGCCTTCAAGATGGAAGAAGCTGAATCTGTTGAAGCTATGTTCTCCAGATTTCAAATACTTACAGCTGGACTAAAGGTTCTGGATAAAGGATACTCTACTGCTGATCATGTGAAAAAGATCATCAAAAGCTTACCTACCAGATGGAGACCTATGGTGACTGCGCTGAAAATGGCTAAAGATCCGAAC
Organism: Lathyrus sativus; assembly: GCA_963859935.3. Taxonomy (NCBI): domain Eukaryota; kingdom Viridiplantae; phylum Streptophyta; class Magnoliopsida; order Fabales; family Fabaceae; genus Lathyrus; species Lathyrus sativus. Next base: position 621,242,876 of record OZ012735.1, on the reverse strand, counting down.
AAGATTTCCTTGGAGGAACTAATCAGTTCACTAAGGAGTCATGAAATTGAACTTGAGGAAGATGAACCTCAAAAGAAAGGTAAATCAATTGCCTTAAAATATAATAAATATGCTAAAGCATTGCAGGTAATAGAGGAAAGCTCTGAAGAATCCTCATCTGAAGATGAAGATGAACTATCCATGCTGTCCAGAAGAATAAACAAACTCTGGAAGCATAAAGGAAAGAAGTTCAGAAACATCAGGAAGCCTGACCAAAGAAACGAATCTTCTGGACACAGAAGATCTGGAAAAAAGGAGGTTGTCTGCTACGAATGTAAAGAACCTGAACATTACAAAAGTGAATATCCAAAATTGTTGAAAGAAAAGCCTAAAAGAAAATCTGATAAGAAGAAGAAGGTTCTAATGGCAACCTGGGATGATTCAGATACATCTGAATCTGAATCTGAGTCAGAAGAGGAATGTGCCAACGAAGCATTGATGGCAGACATAGGAGATCAGGAGGAAGAAATTTCAGGTTCTGAATCTGACTTTGAATCTGACTCTGACGCTGAAGAGGTAATGGCTAAACTCACTAAAGATGAACTTATCAAAGTGTTATCAGAAGTTCTGAAGAGCTATAACAATATTAAGATCAAATACAAGAAGCGTCAAAGCAATCTTGTATCTGAGAATAATATTCTCAAATCAGAAGTAGCTGAGCTAAATAAAAGAAACTTAAGATTGAAAAATGATTCTGAATTAGCTCAACAAGACTCTGATTCTGAAATTGAGTCTGAATGCAAAAATATTTTGGAAAAATATGACTACAGCTTTCAGAAGTTTCTTGCTAAAAGCATAGACAGAAGCAAAATGGATTCTATGATCTATGGAGTTAGCAGAAACAACAGAAAAGGAATTGGATACAAATCTTCCTCTAGAAAGGATTTAAATCCAAAACCTGTTGATAAAATTATCATAAAAAAGACTCCTTTATATTCCCACTTTAAATTTGGTCACTTGAATGATATTGAACACACTCGTTCTGAAAAGAACATTCATGTGTTTAAATCTAAGGCTAGTCAGAATAAACCTTATGTTGAAAAACATAAGTTTAGACAAACCTTCAGAACAACTAACCTAAAAGGACCCAAGAAGATCTGGGTACCTAAAAGTAAAATAATTCCTGTTGCAGATGTTCTTAGCAGCAAGGTCAGGACGCCAATCATGGTACCTGGACTCTGGATGCTCGCAACACATGACAGGAGAAAGGTCTATGTTCCAAAGTCTGGAGCTTAGATCTGGAGGTGATGTGAAATATGGAGGGAATCAGAAGGGCAAGATCATTGGATCTGGCACTATTGGAAATGGTAAACTTCCCTCTATTACTAATGTTTTACTTGTAGAAGGATTAAAGCATAATCTATTGTCCATAAGTCAATTAAGTGACAATGGTTATGACATAACCTTTAATCAAAAATGTTGTAAAGCTATTAGTCAAAAGGATGGCTCAATCCTATTTAGTGGAAAGAGGAAGAACAATATTTATAAAATAAATCTTTTAGAACTTAAGGTTCAGAATGTTAAATGTCTCTTGTCTATTAATGAGGAGCAATGGGTCTGGCACAGAAGATTGAGGCATATTAATATGAGACGTATATCTCAGATTAATAAATTTAATCTTGTCAGAGGACTTCCTGATCTAAAGTTCACCTCAGATGCTCTTTGTGAAGCATGTCAAAAAGGGAAGTTTTCAAAATCCTCTTTTAAATCAAAGAATGTTGTTTCTACTTCCAGAACACTAGAATTACTTCATATTGATCTGTTTGGACCAGTGAAAACTGCATCCATCAGAGGCAAGAAGTATGGATTAGTCATTGTTGATGACTATAGTAGATGGACATGGGTAAAGTTCTTAAAACACAAGGATGGGTCACATTCTGTGTTCTTTGACTTATGCAAACAAGTCCAAAATGAAAAAGATTTCAAAATTATAAAAGTCAGAAGTGATCATGGTGGTGAATTTGAAAACAAATATTTTGAAAAATATTTTAATGAAAATGGCATTGCTCATGATTTTTCCTGTCCTAGAACTCCACAACAAAATGGAGTTGTAGAGAGGAAAAATAGAACTCTGCAAGAAATGGCCAGAACCATGATCAATGAGACAAATCTGGCAAAGCACTTTTGGGCAGAAGCAATCAACACAGCCTGTTACATTCAGAACAGAGTGTCTGTAAGACCTCTTCTGGAGAAGACTCCCTATGAACTGTGGAAGAACAGAAAGCCCAACATTTCATATTTTCATCCTTTTGGATGTATTTGCTATATGTTGAATACTAAAGAAAATCTGAACAAGTTTGATTCTAAAGCACAGAAGTGTTTCATGCTTGGGTATTCTGAACGCTCTAAAGGCTACAGAGTATACAATACTGAGACACAGATTGTGGAAGAATCTATTCATATTAGATTTGATGATAAGCTTGGAATTAAAAAGCCAAAGCAGTCTGAAAACTCTGCAGATAGAGAAGTAGTTTTCACTAACTATGAAGGCTCAGAGGCAGACAAAGTTCAAGTAAAGGAACCAGAAGAAACGCCAGATGCAATTCCTTTGACTTCTCAGATGAACAACTTAAACATTTATGAAGAATCAACTATTAGAGGATCATCTTACAGAATCAAAGCTTCTCATCCAGAGAATGTTATTATTGGAAAGAAGAATGACCCTATCAGAACAAGATCCTTCCTCAGATCATCTGAAGCATCATTATTTGGATTGGTGTCAGTAATTGAACCAACTTCTGTAGATGAAGCTCTGCAAGACAACGATTGGATTATTGCCATGCAAGAAGAGCTAAATTAGTTCACTAGAAATGATGTGTGGGACTTAGTTCCAAGACCAAAAGGATTCAACATAATTGGAACTAAATGGGTCTTCAGAAATAAGCATAATGAGAAAGGAGAAGTTGAAAGAAATAAGGCAAGGCTTGTTGCTCAAGGGTACAGTCAACAAGAAGGTATTGATTACACTAAAACTTATGCTCCAGTGGCAAGGTTAGAATCTATACGCCTTCTTATTTCATTTGCTGCACAATATAACATCACTCTATATCAGATGGATGTTAAAAGTGCCTTTCTAAATGGTATTATAGAAGAAGAAGTTTATGTTCACCAGCCTCCTGGTTTTGAGAGTGAAAAATTCCCAGAACATGTTTTCAAACTAAAGAAATCTCTGTATGGTTTAAAACAAGCTCCCAGAGCTTGGTATGAGAGATTAAGCAATTTTCTTCTGGAGAAAAATTTCATTAGAGGCAAAGTGGACACAACATTCTTTTGTAAAACATTTAAGAAAGATCTTCTAATTTGTCAAATATATGTGGATGATATCATATTTGGATCTACCAATACTATGCTGGGAAAGGAGTTTACTCAATGTATGCAGGCAGAATTTGAAATGAGCATGATGGGAGAATTGATATTCTTTCTAGGAATTCAAGTCAACCAGACTCAAGAGTGCACTTACATTCATCAGACCAAATATGTTAAAGAACTTCTGAAGAAATTTAACATGACTGATAGTAAGTTGGCAAAGACTCCCATGCATCCAACTAGTTCACCAGGCAAGGAAGAGGTAAGTAAGAAAGTAGATTAGAAACTCTACAGAGGTATGATAGGATCTCTTCTTTACTTAACTGCTTCTAGACCTGACATTTTGTTCAGTGTATGTTTGTGTGCTAGATTCCAATCAGATCCTAGAGAATCACACTTAATAGCTGTTAAGAGGATTCTAAGGTATTTCAAAGGTACTTCTAATGTGGGTTTGTGTTACAGAAAATCTGATGATTTCAAATTAGTTGGATTCTGTGATGCTGATTACGCTGGAGACAGAGTGGAAAGAAAAAGTACTTCTGGAAGTTGTCAATTTCTAGGAAGAAATCTAATCTCTTGGTACAGCAAGAAGCAACCCACAATTGCACTATCAACTACAGAGGCAGAATATATTGCTGCTGATGGATGTAGCACGCAAATGCTCTGGATGAAAAGTCAACTAGAAGACTATCAGATATTTGAAAGTAACATTTCTATATTCTGTGATAATACTTCTGCTATATGTTTGTCTAAAAACCCCATTTTACACTCTAAGGCAAAACATATAGAAATTAAGCATCATTTCATCAGAGACTATGTTCAGAAGGGAATTATAAACTTAGCCTTTGTTGATACAAATCATCAATGGGAAGATATTTTCACAAAACCCCTTGTTGAAGATAGATTCCAATTTATTCTAAAAAATATTGGTATGGATTTGTGTCCAGAATAATATTTGTCAGAAGCAAATTTTACAGATGTAAAATGTTTAATGATCTGAAGTATTTCATCTATTAATTTATTCATTTTATTAGATTATTTTACTTGTGTAAATCTGAACTAACAATGCTCAGAGGATCTGAACGTTGGTTAACGTTTCATTTCTCAAGAGAATTCAGAAGCACATGCAAGCAAACACGTGTCACTCTAAATCTGCAAAGATGGCGTGTACACTACTGAAGAGACGTTTGAGGTGAAGTTTGAATAGTGAAAATCTTGATTTTCCCCCCAATTTGTCAGAATCAATTAATACTTGAAATGATTCTTATTCTGTTTCATTAATTGTTGTGAGTGAACGTGCTTTGATTGCCTGTTTGTATGCCTAACTGTTTTCTATAAATACCACATCTCTCACCACTTTCACACTTTTCACAACTCAAGAAAGTTTATGCATTTCTGTCTTCTTTTCTCTCTTCACAAAAACCCTAAACCTTTGTCAAAATCATCTTCAATGGCAACCTCATCTTCTACAACAACTCAGTTTCAATCAACCATGGATGCAATTACTTCTGCAAATATGGATGTGGCTCCATATACGACACCTAAAAGGACTTTGTTAACACCTGTTGACAAACTTGAAGTTCTCTGTGAATCAATGGTGGAATTTGATTCATTAGCTGAAAATGGATTTGAATTTCGTTCAATAGTTGATCCTCAAGGCTGGGTAAAATACTTTGACAGATTATTTGGACCAGTTTACCCTCATCTGGTGAAAGAATTCTGGATACATGCTTCTGTATACCCCAAATTCATTTTGTCTTCTGTTCTGGGTAAGGAGATTATAATTATAGAAGATCTGATCAAGAAACTCATAGGATATGAGGAGACTGATGGAGTATCTCATCTGCCAGCTGGGCGTGTAGATATGGAAGAAGTTTATGAGGAAGTCATGACTGCTGGACAGGCCTCTAACAAGTTTAAAGATCTGAAGCCTGACTACAAAATTTCGGCAAAGATTTTCATGGGATGCATTCATCACAAAAAATCTACAAATTCTCCAGACTATGTGAACAATGAACAGCTCTACTTCATGTACTGTTTAAGTCAGAGCACTAAGGTAGATCTTCCTTACATTTTGTTCATGCACTTATGGAATCATATTAATGCTTCCAGAGAATTTGTAAAAGATAAGGGTCAGAAGATCAGAACATGGATTCCCTTTGGAAGGTTAATTTCAGATATTCTGACAGAAAATGGACTGGTGACTGCTCTGTATGCTGCTGGAGTCAAGGAGGAACTTGAATCTATTGTTGGAAAACCTTTGAATGCCAAGAGTCTTCAGAGACTAAAAATTGTAGAGGAACTCACATCAGCACCCAAGAAGCTGAATATCTCTGAACTTAGTCAGAAGCGAATCCCAGTTGAAAATTACCCATTGTTCTGTGCTGAAGAACCAAGGGAAATAATTGTAAGGTATATTGATTCTTGCAAGGCAGATGGAACCCCAATTCCTGCAGATATTCTGAAAAGAGCAAGGGAACCAATGCCTGATGGAGGAAATGAGAACGCAAGGAAAAGAAGTCCATCAAAAGCAGAAGAAGTTGCTGCTCAGAAGAAGCCCAAAGTTGCTGACAAGCCTCAGAAGCTGATCAAGAGAAAAGCATCTGGAGACGCTCCCTTTGTTCCCACAAAGCGTATCAAGATTAAAGGTACCAAATCTTCTGTATCTTCACTCAATAATACTGTTTTAAATGATTCAACATTCAAGTCTATTCCAAAACCACCTCCTACTCATAAACAATCTGTTCCTGCTCCATCTCATATCTCTGTTCCTTCCCCACAAAAATCATCTTATTCTGTTTCCAACACACATGTAAAACCTTATACTAATCAATCATCTGCACCAACACCAATAACAACAACACCAGCAAATCAAACTCCACCACCTCCAACAAAACAATCTGAGCAACAACAACAACCAGAAAAACAACCACAACCAGAAAAACCAACAAAACATTCTGAACAACAACAACAACAACCAGAAAAACAACCACAACCAGAACAACCAACAAAACAATCTGAACAACAACAACAACCAGAAAAACAACCACAACCAGAAAAACCAACAGAACAATCTGAACAACAACCAGAAAAACAATCACAACCAAAAATAACTCAATCAAACAAATCTGAACCTATTGCATCTGCACAAGTTATTTCTGAACCTATACAATCTAATCAAGTGGCATCTGATCCACCTACATCTGATCCACCTGCATCTGATCCACCTGCATCTGATCCACCTGCATCTGAACCACCTACATCTGAACCACCTACATCTAAACCACCTACAACTGAACCACCTACATCTGCACCTCCATCAAAACTTTCTGAAAATCCATCAGAATCAACCAACCCATATGCAACCAATATCCCTGAGACAGAGGTTCTAAACGTTAGACCTCTAAAAACTCTATTTGAAGTGTCCTCTACGTCTTGCACTCCAACCACATCCTCAAATTCAACAGAATCTGATATACACCCAAATTTTCTGATATCTCCCTCTCACAGAAATTATGAAGTTAACCAACCAGAACCACCTGTTTCTTCTGGAATTCTCATTCCCAATCCTACCCCAACACCTAAGCCATCTTCTGGAATTCTCATTCCCAATCCTACCCCAACACCTAAGCCATCTTCTGAAATTCTCATTCCCAATCCTATCCCAACACCTAAGCCAAGGATATCTGAGTGTGTACCCTCTGGTTCGTATAAACTATTTTCATCTCACAAACTTCCCTCTGGTTTCAAATTAAAAAATTTCTACACCAGAATTGAATCATCTGACACTATCACTCCTCTTAAACCCAAACTTACCATCATTCTACCATCTGTTCTTCAAACGTATATTAAAAAACTGCCAGCAGTAATTTCATCAGATGCAAAACCATACTCTGCTAAATCTGCTAAATCTGTTAAATCTGCATTCAAACCTTACTCTGATAAACCATTTGATGTTATTTCCCATGCATCAAATGTAAAACCATGTTTGTTGAAGGCTCTAACCAGATCAAAACCTGACAAATCATATGATCCTCCATTCATACCATTCTACCCTCGTCCTCTAATCACCATTCAAAAATCCTTATTTCCACCTTCTCCCCAACCCAAGCCAATCACAGTGGAAACTCTTCTAAACCCAAAACCTAGGCTGAATGTTGATCATTTATTTACAAGTTTTTTGAAAGAAATAGAGATGTATTTAGGCTCTGTACAGAGGAAGTGTTCATCAACAATGGATGCAAATGAATCTGATGCCATTTGGAATGGCTTCATAAACAGATTCAATACTGTAGCATCAAATCTGAAAAACGTATGTTCTGATGATGCGAAGCTCAGATTTGCTGAAACTGCTAGAAGTCTGTTCTGGACAGTTAAAAGATCTGCACCATTGCTTCTTAAAGATGCTCCTTCATCATCAGAAGAGAATACTGACTCTGCATCTGAAGACAACCATCTGGCTATGACTCTAGTAGAACATCCCTCTGGATCTGCTGCTCCTAACTCCAAATCCCCTATGGAAATTGACTCTGCTCATGCTTCCGAATCTGTCCCACCTTTTTCATTTGAGATTAAGAAAGAGTATCCAGATCTTGAAGATAAGATTGCAGTTCTGGAAGCTGGTCAATCAGAGATTAAGTCATGGATGGCTAAGCAAGATAAGAAGTCTGAAGACATGGCTCAGTGGATGTCTAAACAAGATCAGAAGAATGAAACCATGGCTAAGTGGATGTCAAAACAAGAACAGTCCTCTTTTGAGATCACGGATCTGTTGAAGATGATTTTGTCAAAACAATCTTAGCTTATTTTTCTTTCTGATGTTTGCACATGTACTTGAATATTTTCTGATGTATGTACTTTTTGCTCTGAATGAATGAATGTCTCAATGTTTTCTCTACATGATTTATCTCGTTTGTTTTTCCTTTTATTTGTCTTTTAAAAGTTCTTAGTTTTTGCTTATGACAAAAAAGGGGGAGAAAATAGATCTGAACTGTTTAATTAAACTCTACCAGAATGAAACTTCAGACATATCAATTTCATCTAACATAATATCTGAGTATTTCAGAACATTTGATAAGTATACTCTGTAAAAGAAACCCTGAGACTCCCAGATCATATATAAAAATCATCAGACTCTGACTCTGAAATATGCAAGAGACTCTGATTCTCAAATGTTTAGAACAATCAAGCTCTAACTCTGAAAAATACTCAAGACAAAAAGGGAAGTTTCTATTTCTTATTAATATTTAATTCAGGGGGAGATTCATCATCTCAGGGGGAGTTATAATTATTCTCTTTACAATTAAACAAAATTTCTGATGTTTTTGTCATCATCAAAAAGGGGGAGATTGTTAGAACACATATTGGTTCTTAATAATATCTCTATGTTTTGATGATAACTATTATGAAATTTTGTAATTAAGAATTATATACTCTAAAACTTGCTTAAGAATGTTTGCTGCAAATATCAAAGTAAATATCACTCTAGAAGCAAATCAGAACTGAACATAAGAAATATGCAAGGCTCTAAAGCGTCAGATGCACCCATTAGAAGATTCTGAACGCTGCCATCAGAAGATCCTGAGCGTTGTCTCCAGAAGGATCTGAAGCAGAAGCTCCAGAAGGATCTGAAGCAGAAGCTCCAGAAGAATCTGAAGCCAATCAGAAGCATCTGAACAAATGAAGAATTTTGTATGAAGAGTTTTCAAGCATAGTTACTTCAGAAGACTCTGATAGTACTAACACTACCAGTACTGAGGATCTGACCCAAAACTCTGCTCTGAACTTATACACGCTAAAAGTACACTTGCTGCAAAGACTCTGATTCAGCAAAACTCTGATCAACATCAGAAGGCTCTGATCAAATTAGACTCTGATGATTCTTGTTGAAAATTGTTGAAGAAGAATTCAAAGATTATGTCCGTTGGAATATCCAAACGACTCTTTCCTTATTTATGCTAGACACAAGAACACAGACAAAAAGGATTTCTCTGTGCTTTCTTCTTCTAGGAAAGGTCACTTGATGTGAAGACAAAAAGGCTCAGACCTTTTGGTACACACTTCTCAACGTGAAATATTCTTGGATCACTGTGCCTATAGAAGCAATTCTCCACTCATCTTCTTGAGTTGACGAATCACTTGAAAAGAATTCATTATCAAAAGCTCTCATACAACTCATATATTCTTTCTAGAATTAATTTCTTTGTTCTTAATATTAAGTGATAAATCACAGTTGTGATAAAGCTTTATTAGAAGCATTTTAACACTTGTATTTGTTATTACATTTAATTGTAAGAAAACCTTAAGAAGATCCAGCTAGGATTAGTAGTTCTTGAGAAGACTTTGAACAGTTGTTCTTAGTGCTTACTATTGTAATCAGTTGATTAAATAGTGGATTAAGTCCTTGATTGAGAAAGGCAAATCACTCTAGAAAGGGTGGACTGGAGTAGTTGAGTTCAACAAACCAGGATAAAAATAACTGAGTTTTTACTTCTAAGTTTTTTATCTTCATACTTATTCAACCCCCCTTCTAAGTATTTTCTCACCTTCACTCTTCACATACCAAACTCATATCCCGAATTTGTTTCCTCAGTTCTAGTTCAATACCATCATCATCAGTATATACGGAAATTCCCATTTGATACCTCAACTACCACGTCATCTCACCCGAATGGTAATTCGACCAAAACCATATTCCTTCAGAAGTCCCAATTATTTCCTCTACCTCATATTCAACTCTCCCAATTCAGAGGAACACCTTAAGCTCTTAAGGTCAGCAATCATTTCAAATCTCAATTAAACAATTGAGGCCTCCAACCTCCGGCACAGACACACAATAACCAATAGTCCCGTCGGATTTGACCAAACCAATACACGAGTTATTGACAGCTTCTCTCAAAACTCTTTAAACTTCTTCCCAGTGGCATATCACTACTCTTTCTCAATTTCTAATAACTCAAGTCTCTGATGTCCAACATGATCTTCTATACTCTTCGAATATCCAAATACCCTCGGTTACACAACTATTCACTCACTCAATTAAGTATGGAAAATCCTGTGTCAAACGGACACTCAATTTGTGAGTTATGGCGGAAACATAAACCACACTTCCCGTACGTATTACAACATCCAAACGTACTCCATCAAGAAATAACTTAATTCCATGTTACTGTTCTCTCATTATGACAAAGTACGAAAACAACATTTCCACACTCAAAAGGCCATTTACACATCTTCAACTCTTGAAATGCTCAGAGGGCTAATCACACCAAGATTGTATTCCACCTCTTACTTTCTTTAATAATCATCAGAAATCACCATCCACCCTTTATATACTCGACCTCATAAACTGTTGCCGTAGCACACACAGACACAAGTCTCAAAATTACTCCATCAATTTAATTCCTTGGCTAACCAATTAGACATATAACACGGAGCTCTCAATATCGGACTAGTTTCTGTAACTAAGTCGATCACAACTCCACTTCACGTCCTGGCTGTGTATCACTACTTTGTCAGGACAACTTCCAGACATTCACAACTAATCGGTAAACCGCCAACTTTCCACTCTCGTTAATACACAAAACTCCTAAGAACTTGGCCTTACTCCGAACAATTCACTGCTCACGCCATCTAAGCTTGCAAGACACGTCTATCCCATCCAACACAGTCTCAACTACTATCAACAAGAGATTAAGGGTGATCAGTTCCTCAATTTGTCAATAGACAGCCGAAATCATGATGGGGCATAAACTATCTTTACCAAACTATAAGAGCGTTCAACCACACACTTGCATCATCCTGGAGAAACACAACTCTCTCCCCCACTTGGATCATTCCCACTCCTGCAGACAAAGTTTAGAACAACAAACGCGTACCGACAGTGTTTTTACACACATGTCGCATACAAGGGAACAAACAACATTAGACAACTTGGCCGGATGGACCGACCTGCTCTGATACCACTAATGTAACAACACCCTTCTAAACCCCACGGAAAAATATAAGTATCATTAGAGTAAAATTAACATGCATTCATAAAGGGCGTCACACATACACTTCCAAATCACTAAAAACCATCTATCATGCTCAATAACACTGAAATAAATAATCATACTTTACAAAATTACATTTGCATGTAGCAGCGGATTCACTTATATCACAATTTTTCAAAAAAGAAATATTTGCATTTATCACATAAATCAATCATCACTTAGGCACTGAGGCCAACAACACAATATACGACTAAAAACGTAACCCAAACGATCTCAGTGTTACACGACCAGAGCACGACTCGACCCAATACAATTAAAATCACTAAACAGCTACACCAATAGCGACCTTGCAACTACGAGCAGTACTACACCTTGATACCTGCACGATGTCACGAAGGACATCATTCCAGCAGAAGGGTGAGAAATATTATCATAATAACAATGCATATAATCATGTATAAATGCACAAGCACAGAATACATATATTCCACATTTTCTCACCACAATACATTATAAACGTCATATATGTCACAACATACGTTAACCTAATTAAGCACATTCATCAATTCACATAAACACACGCAACATGTTTATTTCACCAATACATCATATGAAGATGATAATGCAACTCATAGAGACCGACTCACGACTCTATGCAGATGCAATTCCGGTACCGACTCATTCAGCAGGTTTAATTGAAGAACCAAAGGAACCATCGCTCGTTACAGAAGTAACTCCCCGTCGGGCCTACGATGTTCACCCATCGCTCACACCCCAAAAGGGCACACGAGGTTTCTGCAGATCCTCCACGGGATCAAGAATAAACCATCACTCACACCCCACAAGGGCACACGAGGTTTCTGCAGATCCTCCACGGAATCAAGAATAAACCATCGCTCACACCCCACAAGGGCACATGAGGTTTTTGCAGATCCTCCACGGGATCAAGAATAAACCATCACTCACACCCCACAAGGGTACACGAGGTTTCTGCAGATCCTCCACGGGATCAAGAATAAACCATCGCTCACACTCCACAAGGGCACACGAGGTTTCTGCAGATCCTCCACGGGATCAAGAATAAACCATCACTCACACCCCACAAGGGCACACGAGGTTTCTGCAGATCCTCGACGAGATCAAGACACAAGAATGAAATCATGATGCTACACACGCACAATGACTCCACACACTCTTGAAATGCACACATATTCACAAAAATATACAATTATGAATTTCACCCCACACAAGTACATACAATTATACACATAATTGCCAAACGGCCACATCACACACATTCATACAACAATCACATACACATACCATATGACTCATATAAACCCAACAACTCTCGCAAATCCTTATTTGGATTATGGGTACATCACTTATACCCCGCCTGTCGCACCTCAAAAAATCACGGAGACATTTCGAAGAAACGACCCTCACGCAAAAGGCGCGGAAAATGCGGTTCGACAGAGTCGCCACCGAACTTTATTTTTCCCGAATGAACGGGAGAGGAAAATATCGAGAAAACCTCATAAACGCGGAAGGAACACGACCGTCGCAACCATATTCCTGGGTTCGGGAGTCGGTTACGCGAGGGGAAGGTATTAGCACCCCTCACGTCTGTCGTACTCGACGGGAACCTCTTAATTCGAGTTAATGGATGTTAGCTAAACTTAATTCTTCTCTTCTCGCTACTAAATGCTAAAGGATACTATAAAGGGATAAAAACACTAGGGGAAAGGGGATGGTTAGAAGATAGGGTGCTTGCCAAGGATTGGGGCCCTTGTGCCTACGTATGCTCATTCGGACGAGAATGAGAAATCAGAGCGTCATAGTTCGACTACGGGTAAGGATGGGGGAAATGGAAGATGGAGGGGATTGTGCTCGCCAAGATCATCGCAATCTTGTGCCTACGTATCTTACATTCGAGAGTGAATGAAGAATCAGAGCGTTCGTAGTTCGTGGTAACGACCACGAAAGAAACGGGTTTGAATGAGTTTGAAAGGGGTACGGATGACGATTACTTGAAGCTTAAGAAAGACTTCTCGAACCCAAGTAATCGGGAGAGCGAACCAAAGACTTGGAATACTCTCTTTTTCATCATGAAGGAATGATGTGATGTTTGAATGGTGTTTGAACTGATGACGTTTACTTGAAGCCTAAGAAAGACTTCACAGACCCCAAGTAATCGGGAAAGCGAACCAAAGACTTGGAACACTATCCTTTTTATCGTAAGTGAAGTTGTGTTTGAAAGGATGAGGTTGAAATGATGACGATTAATTGAAGCTTAGGAAAGACTTCTCAAACTCCAAATAATCAGGAGAGCGGACCAAAGACTTGGAACCCTCTCTTTTTCATCGTAAAAAGAAAGTTGTTTGAGTTGGAGATAGTTAAACGATGTCAAGTTGTTAATGTTATTTAGAGGCGTCAATTGTTCACACCCGAATAAGACAACTCGTATGTAAACAACTGAAAGCAAGATCAAAGACTTGAACCTATTTTTTACACCTTGAAAAGAATCAAATAGTTGTTAATTGATTGATGGTTTGTTTCGAAAATCCGCTTGACGTTGGATCAAGGATTTGACTTGTTATCGCGTGCAAAGCGTGTTGAAAATGAAATTGTTTGAAAAAGAGACCGACTTGACTTACGCATCAAGGGTCGAGTTGTAATAGGTTGATGGCGAATGCGTATGAGCACTCGACTTACGGGTTGTTTGAAGGTGGCTCGATGATGAATCGAGAATTAGTTTGAAAATAGTTTGAATCCGCTCTAGTCCCTATGGGTGCTCCTAGGAGATTAACTAATAATCAAAGAAATACGAAACATACATCGAAATGGGAGAGGGGTACATGTAATTTACACGGGATTGCACGAAATAAAGGGGTCTCATTGTCAGGTAGCCCAAGAGAAAGCCGTGTGCGTGCATTAGTGTCCTAAACTACGCCTTGAGCAAAGTCGGGCACGACTTAAAATCAAGATACCTGCAAATAACCGATGCTACAACAGTCCACCAATTCGGCTTTTAGGAATTTCGATTATTTATTAAGTATTTTCAAATATGGGTGAGTGAGATATGAATAACGAGATATGATAATAAATAATATGAATAAATATGATAATATGAAATAAAATGAATAAAGTTTGACAGAAATTAAATTTAAGGTTAGTCTACTGAAATAAAATCGAAAGAACAAAGGTGGTCTCGGATCCTTTGTTTCACGCCACTAATGTGACGGTTAAACGGTGGAAGTTTCGTCACCGACCCAAAACAGAGGAAATATGAACATAAAGTCCTCAAAATTAAAAAGTTAAAGTTTAAATTTTTAATATAAAAACTCCAAAATTATGTAGAAAATGTTATAAAAACAATAAGAAAATCTAGAAATCTAATAAAAAAGTTAATAATTAAATAAGCTAATTAAACTAGTTATATTAGACAAAAAAAGAGGGAGTTTGAAAGGAAACAGAGGGCTGTAAATATGAAAAGTAGAGGATCACTTGGGCTTAAGCCCATCACCTCTCAATGAACCTGGATGGGGGTGTGAACAACAGGTTAAGGGTGTTAATATGGATAGACAAAGGTTTGATAAATAAATAGGAATCATGTGGGCTGAGACAAAGCCCATCATCCGTTTTTGATGACAAAAAGGGGTTAGTTTTAAAAAAAACAAAATGAACCCGTCAACACCGTCGCTCAAAGGATCAACATAGCATCAACTGAAGAAACTAAAAAAAACAATACGAACCAAAGCAGCGGCTAACTCAAACCAAACTCGTAAGATCTGCAAAAAAATATACCGAAGCCAGACGAAGCTCAAACGACTCGGAATGAAGAACGATGTAATGTGAAGTACCACCTTCTTTTTCACTGCTCTGTTTCATACGTTTGCGCACTAATTTGGGGCCTTATTTCGATTTAGGTTTGGAACTCTCTTCATCTCACTATTTCTTCATCTAGTTTATGGTTTTGATTTGGATTAGTTGTTGTTGTGTGAATGAAAGGTAATTTTGGGGTTATTGGTTGAGGAGGTGAAGGACCTGTTGAGCTTCGAAAATTAATGGGTGATTGGAGGGTTTAGGTTTTGTGTGGTTTGGTTGGAGCACTTGAAGTTTACAGCTGAATTAGATGGTTCTGAACATAGGGGCTTTCGAAAGAAGGTTAGATTTGAGTGTGGAAAAAATGGAAGTTTATAGGTTGACATGAGTTTTCTGAATTTTTGTTGTAATGTTTCATCGGGAGTTTGAAGATGATAACATATTGGATTTCAGATTTAGGCTGTTCGGGTTAAAAGGTGATTTTGGAGGGCTGATGATGTTGAGAAAGATGGTCGGTGGTTGTTATTCTGGGTGAGTTTGTAGAAGATTATGGAGGAAAAGTCAAGGAGATGGATTATCAGTTGAAAGTTTTTTTGGTTAGTTGAAGGTGATGGAGGAAGGATGAATCCAAAGTGAAGGAGATTTCAGAAGAAATGAAGAGTTTTATGGTTATGGTTTGTTCCTCAGAAAATGAGTCGTTTTTCCCCCTCAAATATCAAGAGAGAAACCCTCAACAAAGGGAGCGTGATGTTCAAGGCTAGGTGTCAAGTCCCCTTTTGTGGTACAATTTGCTGCAGGTTTGTGGTGCTCAGGCTACTACCCTTTGTTTGCTAGTGATTTGGCTGTTATCACTGTACTCTGTTTTCCTTACAGGCTGTTTTTTGCTTTTGCAGGTCATGAGCTGTCCCTTTCTTTGCTATTGTATGGTGTGGGATGAGAGGCTGTTGTCTGGTGTGGGGCTTTGTGGACAATTGATGTGGCAGGGTAGAACGTAAAATGAAGGCTTTGTGATACTTTGCTATTGTACAGTTGTTTTTTTTGTAAAATAACATTGGCCTTTTTTATGTGCAGATTGGTGCGTGAGATGGAGGTCTTGTGATACGTGCGAATTTCAAATCATGAGTTGCCGCAGGTTTTGGAGAATCACCATGTGTATGTCATGACAATGGTTGATGCGCTGAAAGAGGCTTTATGGAGTGCCCTTGTTTGTTCCCTGGCTGCCGTTTTTCTATGCGTACGTATTTCCTATTGTGCAGCAGTTGTGGAGTTCGCGTGGACTGGTGCGCGTAATGAGTTGTTGCCGAATTCGCACAGGTTACTTTTTATGACAATTCCTGTTGATGGTCTTGTTCTTTGGTACCAATACTTATCATTTCTATTTACTTTGTGAACTGCTGGTCGACATTGCACCGTGAGTTGTTGTGAATCGTTGACTTCACGTGGTATCCATAATGGCTTTAAGAACGCTGGTTTGAGTGCATAACCGTAACTGACTTCTTATCCATTTCATGTAGGTCGTGATGAATAATGAGATTCGACGGCAAAAACCTACATCTTCAGTAAATCGGACAGCAAAGCAACATTTCTGTGTTTCTTATCAGGACAAGGACATAACCATAGGTGAAGATATGTGCAAGAGAGGTCTAAAGTCGGTCTCCGGGAAGCTGTATCCGACACACGTAGCTTTACCAACATCTGCACATTCCTACTGCTGGTGACAAGTGGGATCTTAACTCATAATCTCTTAATTATACAGGTTATGGTCTTCTTCTTGACATTGTTTAGTGATGGTAGGATGTACATAGGTATTGAAGATGCTGGTTATACAACTTCGAAAAGTTCACGCCGGCCCTGTCCATCATGGTATTGTGCTATGAATTAAATTCTGTAAATTATGAAATTCAGTTTATGCAATTGTTTTTGCATTTCAAAATTATTGCGCAGGTCATGTTTTCAATACAGTGAGTCATGGAATGTGCAGGTCATGCATACAGTATGGTGCAGCTGAATCATGGCTAATATCAGTACTCTTTCCTTTGTGAGCAACATTTATTTCCTTTATTTTGGTGTGTATTGGTTGTACCATTTTTCCTATTGTGAATTACGATGGGTTAACTTTTTGAGGAACAGTTTTTTTTCATGTATGAAGCTTCACATGGTTTTTCCTTCTGTTTTTCTTCTTGCAGATTGTTGTTCTTAGTGTAGGTCCTTCTTTCAAAACTTGGTGGGCTGTGTGAAGGCTGGTGATGTAGAATTCTGCATAACCGCTTCGTAAGAACGATTCTAGTGTGGTCTTTTTTACTTTGTCGCTTCCGCTACAACTATGCTCTGTGATTCCTGTTTTCTCCTGGTACAGGTTATGTGCTGAAACTTCATAACGGAGACGTGGACTATGCGGAAAGTGACGGTTGATAACTACAGCAAAATTTGAATATAGCTGTGCGGAGGAGATGCCCTTTGGACTCCACACTCGTCAACAAAGAAAACACGAAGGCCAGGGTATATATTACACAGTGACCTGTTAATTGGAGAGGGGGATGAGTTGCGTTGAGTATCAAACTCCTCCTTATGCTTGATTAAGCATTTTCATTAAATTGTATGGCACTACTTGCAACATCAATTCCTTGCGCTTGGAGAGAATGTCACGAGTCACACATGATGTGTACTTCATGGGGTGTGTGTTTATTGTTTATTGTGAAAACAAATTATGTACTCCTGAAACGGGAATTGTTTATGAGCTTCGGTAATATATTTTTTTGACCAGAATTGATTTTCATATAAATAGACATGAGCCTTTCATATTCTTGGCAATTTGTACGGTAAAATGGATCATTGATCTTGGAGTTTTTCTGAACTTTTATTTTAAAAAGATTTTCTTGCAATTTTCATTGGGCTTTTGGCTTCTATCATGGACTCCACAGGAAAATTGAGTTGGGCTTACACCAAAAACTTGGCTAACCGATTTGAGACTTTGATTCTCACCTCACTCATAAACAACTTGGAAATCGCCATAAGGTCATGATAGCCAAACTTGAAAATTTTGAGTTAACATGATGAAAACTTGACATTCCGCGAAAATCAAATTCCAACTAAAATTCCTGACTTGAAATAATTGCAACTTGAGTCAATTTTAAGCAAAAGAATCGACCATAGATCAATCTTGAATTAAACAGAGTCTGAATAATTGACCCACATACATATGATTTGGGTACAAAAACTCTCACTGAAACCTCATGACATAATCTCTTGAATGAATAACCAATTTAGGTCGGAAATACTGAGTAATACTCATTACCTGTCTGAGTCACCTCACACCGACTTGAACCACAAGCAAAGGCAACATATTTTTTTGGGTTTTCTGAACAACGTTAGTAGGTGGATATACAAGTTAAAGCTATACAGGTAGGACAAATTAGGGGTATGACAGATGCCCCTATCTAATTGGCTTAGACCGAATAAGATGAACGGCTATGGCGCTCATTCTTTTAAGGTAGAAGACAATTAGATATGAAGAAGACCCTGAGTTTGTCCGAAAAGGAAAGAGATGTCGAGGTATTGAAATACTGGATGAGGTATACCAATGAATACCTGGCAAAAAGATCCACATCACCAAAAGGATGATGGGATGAAACGCACACGGCTACTATCGCACAATCTATCATTAATGACTATGACAGACCCCCCACCAAAAGGATGACGGAGCGAAACTCACACCACACAATCTATCATTAATGACTATGATAGACCCCCCACCAAAAGAATGACGGAGCGAAACACAAACATCGCACAATCCATCATTAATGACTATGATAGAACCCCCACCAAAAGGATGATGGAGCGAAACACAAATAAACACATCGCACAATCTATCATTAATGGCCATGATAGACCCCCCACCAAAAGGATGACGGAGCGAAACACAAATAAACACATCACACAATCTATCATTAATGACCATGATATACCCCCCACCAAAAGGATGACGAAGCGAAACACAAATAAACACATCGCACAATCTATCATTAATGACCATGATAGACCCCCCACCAAAAGGATGACGGAGCGAAACTCACACCAAACGATATCGCACAATCTATCATTAATGACCATGATAGACCCCCCACCAAAAGGATGACGGAGCGAAACTCACACCAAACAATATCGCACAATCTATCATTAATGACCATGATAGACCCCCCACCAAAAGGATGACGGAGCGAAACTCACACCAAACGATATCGCACAATCTATCATTAATGACCATGATAGACCCCCCACCAAAAGGATGACAGAGCAAAACTCACACCAAACGATATCACACAATCTATCATTAATGACCATGATAGACCCCCCACCAAAAGGATGACGGAGAGAAACACACACCGGCCACTACCACCAAAAGGATGATAGGACAAACACAAATTGAAGGCTACCAACACCAAAAGGATGCAGGCTAGGTTGAACTGACGTGGTTCGACTATCACCAAAAGGATGATAGTAAGGAAATTGACAACAGTCACGCTTGCTAAATACAACTCATTAGGGAATACCCAAGAGGAAGATTGGGTTGAAATGAATCAATGGGGACGACCACTGACTTGCTTGGAGTTCGTAATTGTTGAAATGATTTCATGGTTACGCCCATGAATTCTGAAGAGGATGCCCCTGACTGGACTGAGTTGGCCTTGATGTCTTGTCTTGCTCAACAAAAGGCTGCTCACGGCTTTGCTGAAGATGCCCCTGCTCGGGCTGAATCTTGCACTGAACTTCTTGGATTTGCCCAGCAAAAGGTTGAATAACTTCGTGGGGAACGCCCACGGTCTTGAATGGTATGCCCCTGACTGGGCTGAATGTTGATTTGAAGATCTGATCAACCACAAGGTTGAAATACGTCATGGGAGACGCCCATGGTCTTGAAAAAGATGCCCCTGACTGGGCTGAATCTTGCTTTGAATGACTTTGAATTTTGTGGGAGAAACCCACAATTGCAGAAGATTGCCCCTGACTGGGCTGATGATTGTTTTGAAGCCAAAAATTTGCGGGAGAAATCCACGACCTCTGGAGAAGGTGCCCCTGACCGGGCTGATGATGGTATTGGAAATCTTCAAGATTGATCCTGGACCTTGACTTGCATATATGAATGTTGGATGATGAATGATACTCCATACGAGTGGAAGTGCAGATGCAAATGCTGACGCGCAGAGATGAAAGAGCTGGGGAAGTATGATATAGTTGGGTATGCATATGATGCAAGATGCTTATGATAACGAATGCAATGCGTATGTTGCACATGATTGCAGACAAGTAATTGGAAATGCAGGGAGACATCAGCGCGGTGGACTCTGGTAGCTGCCAATGCGGATTGGACTTCATGTGGTGGGAGAGATTGACTTCCTCGACACGCAGTTTGCTGAAGACGCCATGATTGACACAGGCGAAGATACTCTAGATGCCCCCATTCTGGGTACTTGGAGATTTGTCGTGAATTTGCTTCAGAGAAGATTGCAACTCTGCTTAATGGTCAGGACGACCTGGTCTTGCCCCAATTGGAACTTGTTAATGGCTTGTCCCTGCTCGAGCTCTTGAGTAATTTGCCCCAGCCTGTGGATTTTGAGGTAGTCTTGCTTCGTGACAACCACTGAAAGTCAAGTTCCTCCTTGATTGCCCCTTGTTGAAATGTCTTTGGATACCTAGCACTGTTTTGCAATTAAAATTGTACATTCACAAATGGTAATAATTAATGCAAAGTTCGATGCAAGTTTGAAAAAGTATCGTTTATTTGAGAGTGTCGTGATAGTGAGACAAATGGACTGTTAGCCCAGACGTTGTGTTAATTTGATTAGTGCAAAAGATATAGCAAGAGAAATAACACCAATGCTGATGATTAGCAATCATGTGAGGAGTCAGGTTACACAACCTTGCAATAGTATGCTTTCAGAATAAACCTCGCCTCAATCAGGTCTTTCGAGGGTTGTAACGTGGTCTGGTTCACGGTTATGAAACAAAGGATATTAGGCTCAAAGTATGATTTGTACCCACCCCTTCTTCTTAATGATCTCCAGTCCTACGCTCAGTTAATTCTATACTTGTTTTAACAGTATAAACTTGATGGCAGTCACCTTATTTTGATGGATGCCAGTGCCCCTTTGATCTGGGTGGCCACTGAATCTTTTTTGTTTTTGTTGAGGGTTTCGGGGTCCTCTTTTGCTTTTGTTTTTGATCCCTAACTTTTGCATGAATTGACTTTGCCTGTCAGATCCATTGGGATTGCCTTGATTTTGCCTAAGTCCCCTCTAAGGTGTCTGACTTAGCAGGCTTTTGATGTTTTTTTTTTGGATTTTGTTGGAAGGTTGTGACTGCCATGTTATGGGTCATTGAAGAACAACCGTCTTCTGGATTTTGCTTGTTGATTCGAGTGCGGGGTTGAATTAACTGAACACTACCCTGCCCCAGGTTGAGTGTAAAGGTTTGAATATCCGAAGGAAACTGCTACTCCTAGGCTCGAAGTGGTTTACTAGGGATTAACTCCTTATATCTCCGGTGTTTGGGGAATTGAAGCAATGCCTGTACATCATTGACGAGATTCTATCTAAAAGCATATGAGTTCGCAATTATGGGTATCTTGTTTTCATCATCCTCCCTCAAATCACGTTAAACAACAGTGAATAGAGTGGAGTGAATAAACATGTCGGTGATAAGTGAAAAATGAGTGAATACGACATAACTAATTCAAAACATGCATAAAAAATACATTAATGAAAACCAAATACGAATGACAATTGTTCAAAGCATACAATACTTAAATAAGCAAAGACAAAATATAAGAACTGCGAATAATGAAATGGAAACATGACTGCCTTCTTCGGGGAATGAACTTGACTGGAATCGATCTGATGTTGGCACTAGTTGACTGGTGGCATCGGATTGTTGATGATATTTGGAGACTTCCCATTGAAGTTGATAGCATCCCTATCGATCATGTCTTGAATTATGTGCTTGAAAGCCTTGCAGTCCTCAATGGTGTGACCTGGAGCGCCCTTATGAAACTCACAATGAGCATTTGCATCGTAATCGGCAGGAATGACAGTTGGAGGAGCCAAATCTCTCGGAACAACAGCTTTCTTCTCCATCAACTGAGCAAAGATTTTGGCATATGTCATTGGTAGACGATCAAAGACTCTATTTGGCCTCCATGTTCTCTGCGGACGCTGTGGGCGATCACCTTGTCGTTGCTGAGTAGCTTGCATCTGCTGTTGCTGAGGAGGATACTGATATCCTTGCTGGTTGTAGGCCTGTTGCTGAGGAGCCTGTTACCGTGGCATCCGAGCTTGCACTGCTTGAACAGCTGGATGATAAGGCGTTGGAGCATATTGCGCAGCAGCAACATACGAATACTGATAATAGGGAACTTGATAAGGCATAGGAGCAGGAGCTTGTTGAGAAGATTGCCCTTTCTGCAAAAAGATGGCATTTGTTTCACCCTCCTTCTTCTTGTATCCATTGAAAGGCTTCTTGGTGTTGGCCTAGTTGTTGGAACCTCCTGGTATCTTTCCGCTTTTCAGCCCTTCTTCAATTCTTTCACCAACGATCACTAGGTCAGAGAATCCAGCAGAGATACTACCGATCAGCTTTTCGTAGTACTGGCCTTGCAAGGTACCCATGAAGATGTCAATAAGTTCACGGTCAACAAGAGGTGGATGCACCCTTGCGGCTAGCTCTCTTCATCGTTGCGCGTACTCCTTGAAGGATTCGATATCCTTCTGAGTCATACTCTGAAGCTGAGTACGATTCGGAGCAAGATCGGTGGTGTATTTGTACTGCTTGACAAATGCATCGGCTAGCTCGGCCCAAGTGCGCACACTGTTACGTTCCAGCTGCATATACCATTCGAGTGATGCCCCAGACAAGCTATCTTGGAAGCAATGGATCATGAGCTTTTCGTCTCTGGCATAGGCAGCCATCTTACGACAATACATCTTCAAATGAATGTTTGGGCAACTGAGACCTTTGTATTTCGAAAACTCAGGCACCTTGAACTTGGGAGGAATGACAACATCAGGCACCAAGCATAATTCCAAAGCACTTAAGGAATTTGAACTGTGCCCTTCCATGGCTCGGAGTTTCTCGGCTAGATCTCGGCGCATCTTCATGGCTTCTGAATCCTGAACAGCAACAGGACTGGAAATGGGGATAGCAGCATGATAGTTCTGAACATCGTCATAAGGATCCATTAGAGTATCTTCGGTATGGGGAGCTGGGATTTGCACAGCAGTAGGTTGGGCCTGTGGGATAGCTCCAATGGTAACTTCGGGCGCTGGGGTTGGATGAGAAGCGTTCCCTTCGGTTGCGTTATTGAAGTTCAACGGCATCCCATGAGGATTTGGAATTGGAACCAAAGGGATGGCAGTAGCCCCTTGTCCTTGACCATTGTTGTTGACGATAGCAGCGGCTTCACGCTGTTCTTCCTCTCTTCTGGCCGCGAGGATGGCTTCGAGGATCTGGTCAATCTTTCCTTTCATAGAATCCAACTCTTCCCTGAAGGTAGCTTTCTCGTGTTGAATCTGCTCCATCATTCGTCTTGTATTGGCTCTAGTTGCGTACTGGTGTCGAGGACTCAGCTTGATTTACTGGATATGAAGGAAAGAGAAACATGAGAAACTGATGAAGGAAGGTGAATGCAAGATGCACAATAAATGAGATGCAATGCAAATGATATGCAATGTAAGATGCAAAATCCAGGATCACAGGATCACAAATTCAAACAATTCTGAGATTAGCCGGGTGAACGGTTCAAGGATCACAGTCACTGCTCAAAGGACCCCCACAGGTAGGATTCTAAAATGGGTAGGTGCCTAGAGTCATGGATATCTTTCAAAGATATTACTGCCATGACAAAGCCTCATCACGACAATAACATCCTCACTAGAATCTCCTCTAGGTGAGGTTCTCATATCTTCCACGCGAGAAAGACTTCTCGGAGGCATCAACTTACACAACCATCGACACACAGATTCTATAAAAGGTTCTCAGAGTCATAGATTGAGGTTGAAAATATTACTGTAAGGATGTAATACGTTCAAGGGATCTCATCTGATTGGGGCGTTCGTGTTAATTCACAAAGAATTAACACTACCAACCACCATGGATAAAACGGTTAATGGTCCTTGGGATCAACGATTCAGACTCGAAAACATTATTGTTATGGCGAAGACTCACCATAATAACAACATCTCCAAGGAATCTACTCCAAGCGGGGTTTTCGCTTCAACTTAACGTGAAAGACTCCACGCAAGTCTCCACTACACAACCACCATCCTAATCCTAGGGATATACTCGGACTCGGGTGTAGAGCCATCTCACAACATAACCACAAGCAGAACAACCCCACAATGCCACAAGGAAAGGTAGCCAAGATAAGGATACCCATAAATAAGCGAGAAGAAAATAAAAGACAACAAGCTAACAACTCAAACTAAGATAGGCTCGACTCTTTTTTGCATGGAGCAATAGTCCCCAGCAGAGTCGCCACCTGTCGCACCTCGAAAAATCACGGAGACATTTCGAAGAAACGACCCTCACGCAAAAGGCACGGAAAATGCGGTTCGACAGAGTCGCCGCCGAACTTTATTTTTCCCGAATGAACGGGAGAGGAAAATATTGAGAAAACCTCATAAACGCGGAAGGAACACGGCCGTCGCAACCATATTCCTGGGTTCGGGAGTCGGTTACGCGAGGGGAAGGTATTAGCACCCCTCACGTCCGTCGTACTCGACGGGAACCTCTTAATTCGAGTTAATGGATGTTAGCTAAACTTAATTCTTCTCTTCTCGCTACTAAATGCTAAAGGATACTACAAAGGGATAAAAACACTAGGGGAAAGGGGATGGTTAGAAGATAGGGTGCTTGCCAAGGATTGGGGCCCTTGTGCCTACGTATGCTCATTCTGACGAGAATGAGAAATCAGAGCGTCGTAGTTCGACTACGGGTAAGGATGGGGGAAATGGAAGATGGAGGGGATTGTGCTCGCCAAGATCATCGCAATCTTGTGCCTACGTATCTTACATTCGAGAGTGAATGAAGAATCAGAGCGTTCGTAGTTCGTGGTAACGACCACGAAAGAAACGGGTTTGAATGAGTTTGAATGGGTTCGGATGACGATTACTTGAAGCTTAAGAAAGACTTCTCGAACCCAAGTAATCGGGAGAGCGAACCAAAGACTTGGAATACTCTCTTTTTCATCATGAAGGAATGATGTGATGTTTGAATGGTGTTTGAACTGATGACGATTACTTGAAGCCTAAGAAAGACTTCACAGACCCCAAGTAATCGGGAAAGCGAACCAAAGACTTGGAACACTCTCCTTTTTATCCTAAGTGAAGTTGTGTTTGAAAGGATGAGGTTGAAATGATGACGATTAATTGAAGTTTAGGAAAGACTTCTCAAACTCCAAATAATCAGGAGAGCGGACCAAAGACTTGGAACCCTCTCTTTTTCATTGTGAAAAGAAAGTTGTTTGAGTTGGAGATAGTTGAACGATGTCAAGTTGTTAATGTTATTTAGAGGCGTCAATTGTTCACACCCGAATAAGACAACTCGTATGTAAACAACTGAAAGCAAGATCAAAGACTTGAACCTACTTTTTACACCTTGAAAAGAATCAAATAGTTGTTAATTGATTGATGGTTTGTTTCGAAAATCCGCTTGACGTTGGATCAAGGGTTTGACTTGTTATCGCGTGCAAAGCGTGTTGAAAATGAAATTGTTTGAAAAAGCGACCGACTTGACTTACGCATCAAGGGTCGAGTTGTAATAGGTTGATGGCGAATGCGTATGAGCACTCGACTTACGGGTTGTTTGAAGGTGGCTTGATGATGAATCGAGAATTAGTTTGAAAATAGTTTGAATCCGCTCTAGTCCCTATGGGTGCTCCTAGGAGATTAACTAATAATCAAAGAAATACGAAACATACATCGAAATGGGAGAGGGGTACATGTAATTTACACGGGATTGCACGAAATAAAGGGGTCTCATTGTCAGGTAGCCCAAGAGAAAGCCGTGTGTGTGCATTAGTGTCCTAAACTACGCCTTGAGCAAAGTCGGGCACGACTTAAAATCAAGATACCTGCAAATAACCGATGCTACAACAGTCCACCAATTCGGCTTTTAGGAATTTCGATTATTTATTAAGTATTTTCAAATATGGGCGAGTGAGATATGAATAACGAGATATGATAATAAATAATATGAATAAATATGATAATATGAAATAAAATGAATAAAGTTTGACAGAAATTAAATTTAAGGTTAGTCTACTGAAATAAAATCGAAAGAACAAAGGTGGTCTCGGATCCTTTGTTTCACGCCACTAATGTGACGGTTAAACGGTGGAAGTTTCGTCACCGACCCAAAACAGAGGAAATATGAACATAAAGTCCTCAAAAATAAAAAGTTAAAGTTTAAATTTTTAATATAAAAACTCCAAAATTATGTAGAAAATGTTATAAAAACAATAAGAAAATCTAGAAATCTAATAAAAAAGTTAATAATTAAATAAGCTAATTAAACTAGTTATATTAGACAAAAAAAGAGGGAGATTGAAAGGAAACAGAGGGCTGTAAATATGAAAAGTAGAGGATCACTTGGGCTTAAGCCCATCACCTCTCAATGAACCCGGATGGGGGTGTGAACAACAGGTTAAGGGTGTTAATATGGATAGACAAAGGTTTGAGAAATAAATAGGAATCATGTGGGCTGAGACAAAGCCCATCATCCGTTTTTGATGACAAAAAGGGGTTAGTTTTAAAAAAACAAAATGAACCCGTCAACACCGTCGCTCAAAGGATCAACATAGCATCAACTGCAGAAACTAAAAAAAAACAATACGAACCAAAGCGGCGGCTAACTCAAACCAAACTCGTAAGATCTGCAAAAAAATATACCGAAGCCAGACGAAGCTCAAACGACTCGGAATGAAGAATGATGTAATTTGAAATACCACCTTTTTTTTCACTGCTCTGTTTCATACGTTTGTGCACTAATTTGGGGCCTTATTTCGATTTAGGTTTGGAACTCTCTTCATCTCACTATTTCTTCATCTAGTTTATGGTTTTGATTTGGATTAGTTGTTGTTGTGTGAATGAAAGGTAATTTTGGGGTTATTGGTTGAGGAGGTGAAGGACCTGTTGAGCTTTGAAAATTAATGGGTGATTGGAGGGTTTAGGTTTTGTGTGGTTTGGTTGGAGCACTTGAAGTTTACAGCCGAATTAGATGGTTCTGAACATAGGGGGTTTCGAAAGAAGGTTAGATTTGAGTGTGGAAAAAATGGAAGTTTATAGGTTGACATGAGTTTTCTGAATTTTTGTTGTAATGTTTCATCGGGAGTTTGAAGATGATAACATATTGGATTTCAGATTTAGGCTGTTCGGGTTAAAAGGTGATTTTGGAGGGCTGATGATGTTGAGAAAGATGGTCGGTGGTTGTTATTCTGGGTGAGTTTGTAGAAGATTATGGAGGAAGAGTCAAGGAGATGGATTATCAGTTGAAACTTTTTTTGGTTAGTTGAAGGTGATGGAGGAAGGATGAATCCAAAGTGAAGGAGATTTCAGAAGAAATGAAGAGTTTTATGGTTATGGTTTGTTCCTCAGAAAATGAGTCGTTTTCCCCCCTCAAATATCAAGAGAGAAACCCTCAACAAAGGGAGCGTGATGTTCAAGGCTAGCTGTCAAGTCCCCTTTTGTGGTACAATTTGCTGCAGGTTTGTGGTGCTCAGGCTACTACCCTTTGTTTGCTAGTGATTTGGCTGTTATCACTGTACTCTGTTTTCCTTACAGGCTGTTTTTTGCTTTTGCAGGTCATGAGCTGTCCCTTTCTTTGCTATTGTATGGTGTGGGATGAGAGGCTGTTGTCTGGTGTGGGGCTTTGTGGACAATTGATGTGGCAGGGTAGAACGTAAAATGAAGGCTTTGTGATACTTTGCTATTGTACAGTTGTTTTTTTTGTAAAATAACATTGGCCTTTTTTATGTGCAGATTGGTGCGTGAGATGGAGGTCTTGTGATACGTGCGAATTTCAAATCATGAGTTGCCGCAGGTTTTGGAGAATCACCATGTGTATGTCATGACAATGGTTGATTGTTGAAAGAGGCTTTGTGGAGTGCCCTTGTTTGTTCCCTGGCTGTCGTTTTTCTATGCGTACGTATTGCCTATTGTGCAGCGGTTGTGGAGTTCGCGTGGACTGGTGCGCGTAATGACTTGTTGCCGAATTCGCGCAGGTTACTTTTTATGACAATTCCTGTTGATGGTTTTGTTCTTTGGTACCAATACTTATCATTTCTATTTACTTTGTGAACTGCTGGTCGACATTGCACCGTGAGTTGTTGTGAATCGTTGACTTCACGTGGTATCCATAACGGCTTTAAGAACGCTGGTTTGAGTGCATAACCGTAACTGACTTCTTATCCATTTCATGTAGGTCGTGATGAATAATGAGATTCGACGGCAAAAACCTACATCTTCAGTAAATCGGACAGCAAAGCAACATTTCTGTGTTTCTTATCAGGACAAGGACATAACCATAGGTGAAGATATGCGCAAGAGAGGTCTAAAGTCGGTCTCCGGGAAGCTGTATCCGACACACGTAGCTTTACCAACATCTGCACATTCCTGCTGCTGGTGACAAGTGGGATCTTAACTCATAATCTCTTAATTATACAGGTTATGGTCTTCTTCTTGACATTGTTTAGTGATGGCAGGATGTACGTAGGTATTGAAGATGCTGGTTATACAACTTCGAAAAGTTCACGCCGACCCTGTCCATCATGGTATTGTGCTATGAATTAAATTCTGTAAATTATGAAATTCAGTTTATGCAATTGTTTTTGCATTTCAAAATTATTGCGCAGGTCATGTTTTCAATACAGTGAGTCATGGAATATGCAGGTCATGCATACAGTATGGGAGGAAAACCGACGCGCACACGTTAGCCACATGAAAGTCGAAACGTCACAAGTTCGTGCGCAAGAATGTGCACTATCCTAGACTGGTTATGAAGGCATGTTGTGGCTTTGTGAGCAAATTCACTGACAATTTGCAGGGCGATGACTGTTTTATTTTTGCGAAGGTCTTTGACAGGTTAGTGTATGAATGGTGTTACGGTTTTGAAGTTGTGGCCACGACGTGAGAGTTCTAACAACTTAATGGCTTTGCGAATTACTTCCACATCTTGTTTGTTGCAGGACCCCTTCGCAAGTGGTTGCGCATTACAAATTGCTGGCTGATTTGGGATCGAGTTGGGTGAGTGAAAGTTCTCTTACAATTCTGACTCTTTTTTTTAAATCCTCAAAACTGACAAAATTCTCCTTCCGCTTTTCTAACAAGTTTAAATTTGAAACTGGTGCAGCTAAATCATGGGTAATATCAGTACTCTTTCCTTTGTGAGCAACATTTATTTCCTTTATTTTGGTGTGTATTGGTTGTACCATTTTTCCTATTATGAATTACGATGGGTTAACTTTTTGAGGAATAGTTTTTTTTCATGTATGAAGCTTCACATGGTTTTTCCTTCTGCTTTTCTTCTTGCAGATTGTTGTTCTTAGTGTAGGTCCTTCTTTCAAAACTTGGTGGGTTGTGTGAAGGCTGGTGATGTAGAATTCTGCATAACCGCTTCGTAAGAACGATTCTAGTGTGGTCTTTTTTACTTTGTCGCTTCCGCAACAACTATGCTCTGTGATTCCTGTTTTCTCCTGGTACAGGTTATATGCTGAAACTTCATTACGGAGACGTGGATTATGCGGAAAGTGACGGTTGATAACTACAGCAAAATTTGAATATAGCTGTGCGGAGGAGATGCCCTTTGGACTCCACACTCGTCAACAAAGAAAACACGAAGGCCAGGGTATATATTACACAGTGACCTGTTAATTGGAGAGGGGGATGAGTTGCGTTGAGTATCAAACTCCTCCTTATGCTTGATTAAGCATTTTCATTAAATTGTATGGCACTACTTGCAACATCAATTCCTTGCGCTTGGAGAGAATGTCACGAGTCACACATGATGTGTACTTCATGGGGTGTGTGTTTATTGTTTATTGTGAAAACAAATGATGTACTCCTGAAACGGGAATTGTTTATGAGCTCCGGTAATATATTTTTTTGACCAGAATTGATTTTCGTATAAATAGACATGAGCCTTTCATATTCTTGGCAATTCGTACGGTAAAATGGATCATTGATCTTGGAGTTTTTCTGAACTTTTTTTTTAAAAAGATTTTCTTGCAATTTTCATTGGGCTTTTGGCTTCTATCATGGACTCCACAGGAAAATTGAGTTGGGCTTACACCAAAAACTTGGCTAACCGATTTGAGACTTTGATTCTCACCTCACTCATAAATAACTTGGAAATCGCCATAAGGTCATGATAGCCAAACTTGAAAATTTTGAGTTAACATGATGACAACTTGACATTCCGCGAAAATCAAATTCCAACTAAAATTCCTGACTTGAAATAATTGCAACTTGAGTCAATTTTAAGAAAAAGAATCGACCATAGATCAATCTTGAATTAAACAGAGTCCGAATAATTGACCCACATACATATGATTTGGGTACAAAAACTCTCACTGAAACCTCATGACATAATCTCTTGAATGAATAACCAATTTAGATCGGAAATACTGAGTAATACTCATTACATGTCTGAGTCACCTCACACCGACTTGAACCACAAGCAAAGGCAACATATTTTTTTGGGTTTTCTGAACAACGTTAGTAGGTGGATATACAAGTTAAAGCTATACAGGTAGGACAAATTAGGGGTATGACACCGCCAGGAACAACATTACAGTTATTCTACCCCGGTGATTACTACACTAGGAACGACACCATGTCATTCTACCCTAGTGAGTAAGAATCTCGCACGTTTACATATTCTCAACGTCATTATCATATTACCAAGCAATGCACATATATCATACATATATTCTCATGCATTCTTCCTACCTTATCACATTCATCATGCATTCATGTTTAATTCAAACAATGTATATAATTGCCAAAAGACCATACTTCACAATCTAGGATTCACGCCATAAGACTACCCACAACATGTCTCATCACAATAATACACAAACTATTCACGTTATATAAGGATTAACATAATTGAACCAAACAATCAACCATTGGACGGAAAACACAAGAAAACAACCTGTTGACACGCTCGCTACCTTGCTCGCCTAGCGAGCCTCTAGCGAGTGCTCGCTACCTGTTCGCCTAGCGAACATGCTCGCGAAGGCAAACAGAAGCCACTGACTTGATTCGCTACCTCACTCGCTCAGCGAAGGCCTAGCTAATGCTCGCTACCCCCTTCGCTACTAGCGAGGAATCACCAAAACCATTATGTCCAAGTCTGGGACCATTCACTACTGGCTCGCCACAGCGAATGCCCAGCGAATGCCCAGCGAATGCTCGCAACCTGCTTGCCTAGTGAACAAGCTAGCGAGGGTCTGCGTACTCAGAATTCCCTACTGTCCAAAACTTCGAAACTCATCAAAATCCAACCGATTCAATCCCCACTCGTCCTAGCAGCCTTAGCCCGACATTCCTCGACTAAACTCTACTACTTATCCTTATTTTTAACCGTTAAAAATCGGTTTCTACCGATTAAACTCATTATGCCCTAGAATGGAAAATGAGGAAAACAACCAAACAAATCCAAGCAATCCATACATAATCACACACATTGGTAAGATAACAATATTTCACACCCTTACCTCGATTGATCGGAAGCTAGAACTCGTTCTTGAGCTTTCCAAGCTTTTCCTTCTTTTTCCTTCTTTTTCCTTCTACTTTCTCTTCTTCCTCCATCTTTCTTTCATGTTTTCTATTTTACATCTTCGTTTCAATTCCCTTTATATATCCTTCCCTTCTATTTCTCTCCAATATATCTCTTCTCTCAAAATATTTACCAAATTCTTTTCTCATAAAATATCCCATCTCATCCTTAATTAGAGAATATCTAGTAAGTCCACTTTATTCTATCAAATAGAATAAATCAGTTAAATCCAATCATTCACTTAAATCATACAAACCAATTAACTAGTACCATTAATCAGTTATTGAAAATTGGGTCGTTACATTAAGATTATCAAGCTCTCTTAGACATTCATCAAGAGCTTGCTCTTCTTGACTTGTAAAAACTTCAAAAGAGTCATCAAGAGCTAATTCCACAGGAGATGTCACATGAATATGCTTATATACTTCCAACGTTGTTTCTTCAACCACATCAATTTGGAAACTATCACGATTATCTTTTGAATGCTTCATAGCTTCAAAAAGATCAAAAGTGACTTCTTCATTTTGGACTCGCACTTTCATCAAACCGTCATCAACATCAATCATCATTCGCGCGGTTTTCATGAAAGGTCGGCCTAGGATTAGCGGAGCATCATCATCCTCTTCCATGTCAATCACAATGTAATCAACCGGAAAGAAGAATTTGTCAACTTTAACCAATACGTCTTGAGCTAACCCATGAGGATGGGTAGTCGACTTATCGGCCAATTGCAACGTCATTCGGATGGCTTTCATTTCAATGTTGCCAAGCCTTTTCACAATAGGAAAAGGTATTAAATTAATGCTTGACCCCAAATCAATTAGCCATTTCCTGACATATACATCACCGATAGTAACCGGCAAAGTAACTCTTCCCGAATCAACTTCTTTTCTCGGAAGAGTCCGTTGGATGATGGCACTACAATTAGCATCAAGAACAATTGTTTCCGGTTCCGTATACCTCCGCTTTTTAGTAAGTATGTCTTTCATGAACTTGGCATACTTTGGCATTTGCTCCAAAGCTTCGGCAAACAGAATGTTTATTTGAAGTTGTTTAAAAATATCCATGAACCGGACATAATGCCGTTCATTTTCTCTCCTAGATGGAGCATGTGGATATGGTAGGTTTTGGACCGGAGTAGTGCTCACTACCTCCTTTCCTCTAGACGCTCTAGAATTCCGCTCTTTTTTCTTCTTCACTTCCTCCACCTTCACTTTTTCACTTTTATTATTTTCTACTTCTACACTTTTTTTATTTTCAACTTCAACCTTTTTTTCATTCTTTTCAACTTCTTCCTCACTTTCCATCTCAATTTCACCATCAATTCTATCATCAATTTTTTTCTCCTCATCTTTTCTTTCATCCTCTCTTTTTTCACTCATCTTTTTTTTACTCTCACTAACCAAATCCCTTCCACTTCTTGTTGTTATCGCTTTACAATGATCCTTTGGATTTGTTTGCATGTTCGCCGAAAAAGAAGGTCCGGATTGTTGTTCCGCTAGTTGCTTAGCAAGTTGTCCGACTTGAGTTTCAAGATTTTTGATTGCCGCATCGTTGCTCTTTTGATTAGCCATTGACATTTGCATGAATTGCGTCAATGTTTCTTCCAACTTTGAATTTACGACCGGCGGTTGTTGAGGTTGATAAGGATTTTGACGGCTAGAATTACCACCCCCATAACCTTGGTTATGGTGATAGTTACTCCTTGGTTGGTACCCTTGATTTGGTTGACAGTGTTGTTGTTGTTGATTTTGAGAATGTTGTTGATACGGTGGTTGTTGTTGTTGTTACCTCAGTTGGTAGTCTCGTTGATTCGCCATATAATTTACCTCTTCGAACCCGGGAGGTGGACAAAATCTGATATCATGTTCACCTTTGCAAAGCTCACAACAAGCTATTTGTTTAGCTTTTGAAGGCTCTTTCATATCTTTGATTTATTGAGTTAAGAGTTCCACTTGTTGTGAAATGAGTTTATTTTGTGCAAGGATAGCATCATTTGTCCCAAGTTCAAGCACTTCCGGTTTCTTCAAAGTGTTTCCTCTACTTTGACTTTGAAGGTCATTTAGAGCCATACGGTTGATGATATCTGTAGCTTCATCGGCGCTTTTAGACAATAAAGAACCACCCGCAGTGGCATCCAATAAAGTCTTACAATTTGGTTGAAGGCCATTTTTGAAAATGTGGATTTGCGTCAACTCGTCAAAACCATGACCTTTGCACTTTCGAAGCATGGATTTAAATCTTTCCCATGCCTCGTTCAATGATTCGTTGGCTCCTTGAGAAAACACGGAAATTACCGTTTTGGATTCCATAAACCGGTTGTGAGAGAAAAAAATTTCAATGAATTTCTCTTCCAACACGTTCCAATCCGTCATGACCGCCGGTGTTTGATCCAAGTACCAATCTTTGGCTTTGTCGAGCAAAGCATGTGGAAAAATTCTTTTGAACAACGGTAGCTCTTGAGCTTGATCAACTCCCGTCGCCAATGCTATCTCGTAAAATTTGGTGAGAAAAGCAAAGGGGTCTTCATGGCCCATTCCGGTGAATGGACTTCCGTATAACAAGTTAAGAGTTCCCGTCTTCATCTCGGCTTGCCTTCCTGTGTGGTTGGCAAACTGAGCAGTATTTCTTGGACTGTTGATACATGGTGTGGAAACGGGCGGCGGTGGTGGTGGATCCATGATAGGTATGAAATGAGGTGGTGGTGTTGTAGAAGAACCTTCTCCTTGTTCTTGTCGTTGTCTAGCAAGTTGCCTCCTCCGTCTTGTTCTGCTATTCAGTCTCCTAGCAGTTCTTTTAATCTCGGGATCAAAAAGAATTTGGTCCTCAGGAATCTGCCCTCGCATAAAACAAAAGTTGCACACTAAACCAAACAAATTAACAAGCACAAGTCAAAAAATTCAAGAGTTAAAAATTCAACAACTATTGCGATGCTCGCAATATCAATTCAAATTCCCCGGCAACGGTGCCATTTTGTTGGAACAGTGGTAAAGTGTCGGGTTTTTATTATCGTCTCCACAGAGAATTTGAGATATTGCCGTTGTTCGACGGTTGTCAAGTTATTAACTTTATAGTAACAAAAGGGGTTTGGTTTTTAGTCACGGTATCTTGCATAAAAGTAATAAATTGCGGTAAAAGATTGGTTTTACGATTTAATAAAGATTGTCAAAATTAGGGTTCGGTAATCACTTTGCTTGTATATGTTCGATCAACAATACGCATAAACTCCTTTAGATGATAAACACATTCACAACATCCTCCCAATGTGATTATTTCTAACTCACATTGTGATTTTTCCCATTTTGATCCATTGTTGATTTCTCACACAATCTATCAAAATGACAACATTTAGGTTTAACATTTTCATGAACAACCACATTCAAAACTATTTCTAGCTTAAGAAAATAGAGGGATGAAAACCTAGGTCAAGAGTTTGAAAATATCTTTCAATCATAAACTAACACAAAGAGTTATAAATAAAGCAAGGTTTTCACCATATATTCATCATCAAAGAGTTTACAAGCGAAGATCATCCATATACATACAAAGCTTAATGATCACCTACATCTAACCTTGACAAAATGAAGAACTTAGCTACTCATTTTCATGGTAGCTTGCAAAAGAAGTTTTGGAAGAAGGTTGATGAACATCCGAGTCGAAGAATCCAACTTGGATGAGAATCCACCTTCTTTTTGTAGAATAATGTTAAGAAATGAAGAAAAATGAGAGATATTGGGTTTCTAGGTCACAAAAATCTCTTTTGGAGCAGAACTAGTGAAAAATATGGTATGGTCTCAACAAGTACATATAGCTACTTATAGAAAAATTTGTTGTCCTGTCGTACTCGCGACCTTGTTCGCCTAGCGAGCTAACAGCGAACGTTCGCTACAGCCTCGCCTAGCGAACATGCTAGTGAGGACTGAGAAAAAGATTCTGGAATGCTTCGCTACTTGCTCGCTAGGTGCTCGCCTAGCGAGTTCTTCGCCACCTTCCTCGTTGCCAGCGAATGATGCCAATTTGATTATGTCCAAGTCTGGGAGTGTTCGCTAGAAGCTCGCTACGAGCTCGCCTAGCGAACAGCTCGCTGCAACACTCGCCAGATGTTCGCCTAGCGAACATGCTTTTGCTCTTGTTCTTTCTTGATTCCTTTGTCAACTTTCTTGTGTCTTCAAATTGTACTCTTTCATGCTCAAATACTACACAATAACACACAAATTAAAAGGACCAAGAGCATTTCACATCATATTGCATATCAACAAAAGCAAGGCGATTTTGAACCAAAATTAGACAAAAAGGAGCGAAAGATGCCCACATTTGATAGCTCAAATAAACTTAATTGGGCATCTAACAATATACATTGTGATGTATATAAGTGGATTGTGAATGCATGCATGATGATGAATATGCTTGGTTATGTATATATACATTGTGATGTATATAAGTGAATTATGAATGTATGCATGATGAGTATGCTTTGTTATGTATATATACATTGTGATGTATATGAGTGCATTGTGATGAATGTGGTGAGAATGCAGAATATGTGAATTATATATATATATATATATATATATATATATATATATATATATATATATATATATATATATATATATATATATATATATATATATATATAATTTTATGCATTGTTATTATGATAATATTTCTCACCCTTCTACTGTTTTTTGATGCTCTATGAGGCATTGCAGAGTAGGATTGCTGGAGGTCTTTTTGTGAAGCGTGTCTTCATTCTTTTGGTCAGTCGGCTCTGATATGTAGCACCGGGTAGCTAGGATATATGATTCTTTTGTGATACATTTGTATATGTATCTGGCTGTTGAATGTTTATGTAACCATGAATATGTTGTTGAATCAAACTGATGGAATTTTTAATATGTGCCTAAATGATTATGTGATTATTTGGGGGTATAGAAAGGGGGTGTTACATTAAGTGGTATCAGGGCATGTGTTGAGTCAGTTATGCTTGTCTCGTTGTTATGTTGGTTGAACAGTTGTTTAACCTTGTTGTTATTTTTGGGAATGATCAGAATATGGTTGGTCGTAACGACAATACGATGGCTGCTGCTTTGGAAGCAATGGCTAGGGCGGTGCAAGGTGCGCCGAATGTGAATGTTAATGATGAGCTCAGGAAGAATCAACCACCGGTCTTCAAAGGAAGATTTGATCCCGATGGTGCCCAAATTTGGTTGAAAGAAATTGAAAGGATCTTTAGAGTTATGGGTAATGAAGAAAGGAATAAGGTGAGACTTGGATCTCACATGCTGAAGGAGGAAGCCGATGATTGGTGGGTCGGTATGCGCCAAGTTCTTGAGGTGGATGATGAAGAGATAACTTGGGATTTATTTCGTACTGAATTCTTGAGGAAGTATTACCCTGAAAGTGTGAAAGGGAAGAAGGAGATGGAATTCTTGAACTGAAACAAGGTAATCTGTCAGTGGTGGACTATACTGCTAAGTTTGTGGAGTTGGTTCAATTCCATCCTCACTATGCTGCAATTACTGCTGAGTTCTCAAAATGTATTAAGTATGAGAATGGTTTGTGTCCTGAGATTAAGCAGGCGGTGGGTGTCGCACCTCGAAAAATCACGGAGACATTTCGGAGAAAACGACCCTCGCGTAAAAGGCGCGGAAATGCGGTTCGACAGAGTCGCCACCGAACTTTATTTTTCCCGAATAAACGGGAGAGGAAAATATCGAGAAAACCTCTTAAAACGAAAAGGATAGGAACAGGGCTATCGCAACCAAGTTCCGGGTTCGGGAGTCGGTTACGTGAGGGGAAGGTATTAGCACCCCTCACGTCCGTCGTACTCGACGGGAACCTCTTAAGGTAAATGTGGGGAGTGTTGTTTAGGTTTACTTGTTTTCTTCTCGTTGTTAAAGGTAGAATTGGTAGGTTAAAAGGTTTAAAGATGCAAAGGAGAGATGGGTGGTTAGAGGATAGGGTGCTCG
The DNA here is from genome assembly GCA_963859935.3 of Lathyrus sativus. NCBI lineage: Eukaryota > Viridiplantae > Streptophyta > Magnoliopsida > Fabales > Fabaceae > Lathyrus > Lathyrus sativus. The sequence goes on along the minus strand of OZ012735.1, from coordinate 621,204,913 downwards.
CCAAGGATTGGGGCCCTTGTGCCTACGTATGCTCATTCGGACGAGAATGAGAAATCAGAATGTCGTAGTTCGACTATAGGAAAGGATGGGGGGAAACGAAAGATGGAGGGGATTGTGCTCGCCAAGATTATCACAATCTTGTGCCTACGTATCTTATATTCAAGAATGAATAAAGAATCAGAGCGTCTGTAGTTCGTGGTAACAACCACGAAAGATGAGGTTGAATAAGTTGGAAGTTTGAGAAAGAGACAAAAGAGTGACTGACAAGCAACCCAAGAGCGCGCCTCAAGAGCTTGTCACTCAAGAATTCAAGGAATGCGAGATTCCAAGAACTCAGTTCTTTCGGGAATTGACTGAATAAGTTGAAGATAAAGAGTTGGATGTTTTGAAATCGAAAGAATGAACTAATAACAACTCAAGGGCGCGTCTCGAGAGTTACTCATTCGAATATTCAAAGAATGCTAGATTCTAAGAATATCTCCCTTTCGTAAGTTTAAAAAAGTGTTTTGTAAGAAGATTGAGTTGAAAAATGGCATGCGAAGCCAAAGGAAGTTGGTTTGGAAATGGCTCGACGACGGGTCGAGAATTTGATTGAAAATGAAACCGACTTGACGACGTGTCAAGGGTTAAGATTGTGAGAAACGATATTAGTCCCTGAGGGTGCCCCTAATACCGAAACCACAAGGAATTGTGAAGTGTGTGCGAAATGTCGATGGTTGCGAATGCGTACGAGCATTCGACTTAGGAGAATGTTGGAAAATGATTGAGTTTGAAAAAGTCGAAAGGTTGAGTAAATAACAACTCAAGAGCGTGCCTCAAGAAATATTCGCTCGGAGATTCAAAGAATGCCAGATTCCGAGAACCTCCTTCTTTCGGAGTTTTAATCGAGAAAAAATTGAGAAAATGTTTTGAAATAGTTTGAAGTGAAACGAGGTGTGAAAATAATTTTAGGAGAAGTGATAATTATTTGATAAATGAGACGTCGGCCTCACAACCAATTAATCGGAGTATTATCGAGATGCTAGATCTCGATAACACCATTTTTATTTGAAAATGTTTGGATGAACAGCGGAAATATCACACAGAATACTAGATTCCTATGATATTTCTTTGCCCAAAATAGCATACTAAACGAAGAGTAGAACGACATATAATTTAAGGTGTACACCCCAATAATGTTCGTCCAAAAATCCACATAAGATTCTAGCTAACAGGTCATTAATAAATTATCATTATTAATTAGATAATGATGTTAAATTTTTAATTAGTAATTTAGTAGCGAAAATAAGTATTTAAAAAAAATATTATTGTTTCAAAATTCTTTCTCTTTAAAAGGAAATCTACTTTGAAATTGTCTTATAAAATAAGTTACTTAATAAACGATTTTGATTTGATTTATGAAACATTATAATAAACAACGAAAGTATCATGTGGAATGCTAGACTCCAATGACATTTCCTTGTCTAAATAATTAGAGGGCGTATTTTGAAGCAGAAAGTCAAATAATGTACTACCTAAGACGTACGCCCCAATAGTGATTATTCCAGAACTCAAAAAGATGCTAGACCTTAAGAGTTTTTTTCGTGATTTAGTTAGAAAAATAATTTTAATGTTAAAAATAAATTGAATTAGAATTAAGAAAGATAAGCAGTCACATTTTAAAAATACATTTTCAAATAGTCTATGATCTTTGTTTAGAAAATACTCATTGAAATGTATAGAAAGAAATAGCAATACAAAATAGACTGTTAAATTTTTTTTGAATAAAAGTAATTCTAATAATGAAAATAGATTAAATTAACATTAGAGAGAAAAAAATGATTTATTTACTAAAAGTAATCATCTAAATAAATTAGAGATAACAAAAACTATGAGTCAATCATGCTATATGCAAGGCCACAAAATCACGTGAGCTAGCCCAAAACGCATTTGTATGAACCTAGAGATAAGGACCTTAGTGCTCAAATGAGAAAACAAGATTTTAAGTGAATGAATGTCCAAATAGAACCATGAATTTGGGATGACCACATAATCTCCTTGCAGGCATTGATTTCATGAACACAAACCGCTGGAAGTTCATAGCAACCAATATATATATAAAACATGAATACGCTTTTGATTCCGCGCAAGACTTAATTTGAACAAACTGATAATGTAACAAAAATATTCACGATGATGTAAAATATTCGAGACCAAATCGCAGTAATAAATGCGAACAATCAGTCATACAACTTACACAATTCATACCCAACTTACACCACAATCAACATTGAAACCACAAATAGCATAATTCATACCCAACCTTTATATGGTAGCAGTAGCAGGATGCACATAGAATATTGAAACCAAAAAAACTGCATCATTCCAAAAGAATACATCAACTGCAAAAATTGAATAAATACGTAGCAAAACCAAACAAACTTCGCAGGCCAAGATAAAATAACAACAGCAGCGGTAGAAACCAAAACATTTCGAAGCAACACGACAATGACAGTTTGCTTACACTAATAACATGTAGCAGTGGTAACTACTAACTACCATCCATATCTATCAAAATTCATGCTACTGTTGACACTGATACGTAATTTAGAACTCGAAATCTACATTTATTATAAATCGAAAAATTGAATTATAAAACCTGTCAAGACTCAACGTATCAGAAGTATACTCTGTTTGAAAGATTTACCCCTAATGCCTTACGGTCTGCTATTGCAGAACCAACTATGATGAATCTTGGAGGTCTTTATTGTTGCGGTTGTGCCCTGTCTAATCCCCTCAGCGTGCATCTTCCTCAGCTCAGCATAATCATGACATACTAACTTACTAACTGGTGTTGATGTGTCTATCAGAAAAATCCAAACCTGCACGCAAACCAGACAACAACACAATCTTTTGCGAACTCGAAATGGGATACGAGCTGGTTGTTGTTGTAGTAGCGTCGTGCCCTGAAGTTGCTGTGGACATTGTTGTCAACCCTATTGCATTTGATTGCAGTCAAAACTGTTTATGTTTTCAGCCGCAAATGTTCGACATCCAACGAGATACATTTGGGGCTGGCTCGACTTTTCAGTTGCTCCTGCAGCATTCAGACTTGAGATTTGCCGCTACTAGCCGGGGATGTCGCATCCTAGCGTTGTAGCTTCTGTTGTTATCATACTGCTGCAGTTGTGGCAATGTTGTTGTTGATATTTCTAAACAAGACAATGCTTCAAGATCTTTTCGCACAACCAATAATTCGGCAACGCCGTCACCTGCATAAAATCAACAGCCAGCCAAATAGAAAAAGAAAGCAAAGTCATTGAAAACCAAAATCCACACGAACAGATATGAGTTGAAGATGCAACCAATTTTTTCAACAAAAATACAACCTCCCAGTTGCAACTGAAAATATGAACACAATAATCAAACGCATCAACAGAACAACAGGCATACGATATCATATTAAGCTCTTAGCATAAAGTGCAAATAGCTGAAGAAACATAAGCGTAACAGTTGAATTCCAAAGTGATTTAAGAGCAACAACAATCAGCAATATCCTAAACCAGTACCAAACACTGATATACACTATAATTAAAAGGGCCAAGTTTCGGCAGAAAAGTCGCTCACAGGCTGAGTAGTATATATGCTTCAAAGTTCCACATACGGTAAGACCCAGACGCGGAGTATACTGCTCACAGTGGTTCTCTCAGTGGAAGAAAAAAATGAAATTAAAGCAACCATATTCAATCGCATCTTTCGCTATTCATGGCGTATACCCAAGCAACCTCAACTTCGAGTTTAGGTCTCATACGAATTGAGCTGTCATACTTCGGACCTTGCTTGTCACCATTGCCTTTTGAGTTATCGTTGCTGCTGAAATGTCTTCACTCATCAACCCCCCTTTTTTTTTGCTCATTCGAAACCTGCATAATGTGTACACACCAACCCAGAACATCCTTTGCGAGTGTGTCAATGGTTAGAAATATCGATAGGTATAACATGGGTTCCTAACAATCAACACTTATACCAATCAACAGAGAAATAACATAAACCCAATCATGATGTATACACTCAAGCCATAACAAATGAAGTATGAGATGAAAACAAGAAAATAATGAGTATGATTTTCAACAGCATGAACAGAAGTAAGAATAAAAGCAACTACACAACTCATAAACCTATCTACCATAAAAAGAAGTCATCGAATCGTGAGAGCTATGGTAACTGTACCAATCCGTTTGTTACTCGCTATGTTGTTGTTGGGGAAAAGTGAAAGTTGCTACCAGATTGGATCGTGTTTGAACGGGGGTATCGTCTTGTGTTGAATGAAATTCCTATTGCGAAGTAGCTGACACTTTGTTGTTTATTTCATTTTTTCGCCGTTATCGCAACACCTCATTGTCGCCGAGTTGCTTCGTTGTTGTACGCTCTCAACAAATCGAAGAATTGAGGATCTCGAGTGGCAGCGGCGAAGGGATTTGCTGGTCAAACTTGAACACGGTGAAGGTTCGAGATTAAGGTGGTGAGTGATTATTCATGGTTGTTTGTTGAGCGGTGGAGGTGAGGGAGAATGACGATGAAAGGATTTCGCGGTGGGGGAAGATGAGGGGTAGAGTTCTGGGGTAAATTGGGGCAAAAGGGGCGGCGCCGATTAGGGTTAGATTGGGAGGATGAACAATAACTTAGGTTTTTTTTCTCCCCTTTCTTTTTATAACGATCTGATCTTCTTCCCTTTTTCAAAGGGCCTCCCACGCTGGGCCTTGACCCACTTTCTCCTTGTTTTATTTTTCTCTTTCCAATTCTTTTCTTTCTCTCTTCTTATTTTCTCATTAATTAATGATTAACAAAAACAAACAAACAACTAATTTAATTAACATAACTAATAAATAAGTGTTAACAAATGACAACTAAATGAATATTAGCAAATATATAAAAAGCAAAAACAATATTAATTACTTAAAAATATTTTTAAGAATATTTTTAAGAAAAAGAAAAAGTTTAAGAAACTGAGAAAAATATAATATTCACAAAAAAGGTTCTTAGGCCACGTGTCACACCTTAATTGGGCGAAAAAGAATAAATTTAAAAAATGCTCATTTATGGGTGGGCACGTGTCTAACAGACATGAAACTATACAAAATTAAGAATCAATGCAAAAATATTTAAAAAGGGGTAGGACAATTTTAGGGTATGACAGATGCCCATATCTAATAGGCTTAAACCTAGGGAAATAAACTGCTACAGCGTTCGTTTTTCTGAGGTAGAAGCCGATTAGATATAAAGGAGACCCTGAATTTGTCCGAAAGAAAAAAAAAGAGATGCTAGAGAGTTAAAATGCTAGAAAATGTAAACCAACTTGAGTAAACTGTAAATAATAGGCAAAAGGTCGTCATTACCAAAAGGATGATGGAATGAAACACACACAGCTACTACCACCAAAAGGATGGTAAAGCAAAACACAATCGCACAATCTGACATTAATGACTATGACAGACCCACCACCAAAAGGATGACAGAGCGAAACCCACACAAACAAATATCGCACAATCTGTCACCAATCCAAGTGATAGACCCCCCACCAAAAGGATGACGGAGCGAAACTCACACCGGCCACTACCACCAAAAGGGTGATAGGGCAAACACAATCGCACAATCTGACATCGACGAAATGCCAGACCCACCACCAAAAGGATGACGGAGCGAAACACACACCCGCCACTACCACCAAAAGGATGATAGGGCAAACACAATCGCACAATCTGACATCGACGAAATGCCAGACCCACCACCAAAAGGATGACGGAGCGAAACTCACACCAACCACTACCACCAAAAGGATGATAGGGCAAACACAATCGCACAATCTGACATCGACGAAATGCCAGACCCACCACCAAAAGGATGACGGAGCGAAACACACACCAGTCACTACCACCAAAAGGATGATAGGGAAAACACAATCGCACAATCTGACATCGACGAAATGCCAGACCCACCACCAAAAGGATGACGGAGCGAAACTCACACCAGCCACTACCACCAAAAGGATGATAGGGCAAACACAATCGCACAATCTGACATCGACGAAATGCCAGACCCACCACCAAAAGGATGACGGAGCGAAACACACACCAGTCACTACCACCAAAAGGATGATAGGGCAAACACAATCGCACAATCTGACATCGACGAAATGCCAGACCCACCACCAAAAGGATTACGGAGCGAAACTCACACCAGCCACTACCACCAAAAGGATGATAAGGCACACACTATCGCACAATCTGACATCGACGAAATGCCAGACCCACCACCAAAAGGATGACGGAGCAAAACTCACACCAGCCACTACCACCAAAAGGATGATAGGGCACACACTATCGCACAATCTGACATCAACGAAATGCCAGACCCACTGTAACGCCCCGATTCTGAATTCCCATTAATTGTTGAGTCTTTTAATTTATTTAATTGATGTTTGTTTTAAATTGAGAAATTATATATTGCTATGTGGTGTTTTGCTTATTTTATCTATTTTTACCTATTCGGAGAGTTTTCGGGGAATTAGAGTAAAAAGGGCATTTTAGACATTTAGCACTTTAGTGTAAGAATTGATTGATAAGTGTTGGAAAGAATTTGAGAGGAAAGAAATAGAGATAGAGATAGAATAAGAGAGGAAAAAGGAAGAAGATAGTAACATAAGAAGAAAAGCAAGAGAAGAGAAAGTGGAGAGGAAAACCTAGAATCATCAAGGAATCATCACCAAAGCTTGCGATCGATCGGTAAGGGTGTGAAACTCCATCATCTCTTTAATGTGTATGATTGTATGTGTATGTGTGTGGATTTTGTAGAGTTTCTACTCTTTTTCCACTTAGGTTAGAAGTTGGTTTTGTGAGTAGAACGAAGTTTTAATCGGTTAGAAATCGGATTAGACGATGTAGTTTATTCGGGTGATGGTTGGGTTGTGCTACTGTGACTGGTTTGGATTTAATCGGTTGGTTGTGTGGAGTTTGGGCTTTGAGACAGCCATGGAAGTTCTGTCTTCGCAAGTTCGCCAGGCGAAAGGCAGCGAAGCTTCGCCAGGCGAAGCCCAGCGAGCTGTAGCGAAGCAAGTCAGAAGCTAATACCCTGTATTCGCTGGCAAGTTCGCCAGGCGAGGTGAGTTGGCGAAGGTTCGCCAGGCGAGTGGGTAGCGAGCCTCAGCGAGTAATTCCAGAATTACTCCCAGTGGACTTCGCTGGGGAGTTCGCCAGGCGAAGGCCAGCGAGCATTCGCTGCGTGGCTTCGCCAGGCGAAGGTTGGCGAACCTGGCAGTGTTATTTGTTTTGCTGTTTGTTCATGGCATGATGTTTGATTGATTCAATTATGATTAATGCCTATATGAATGATTGATGTGTGAACTGTTTCAACATGTTGTGCTGTGGGTGGCCGAAAGGCGTGAATCCTAGATTGTAGAGTAAATGATAAATCTTGAATATTTGATAATCTTGTGTATTTGCTCGAATTGAATAGAAATGCATTGATAGGCTGATATGTGTGTAAACCATGTGTGGAATGGTGTATAATGTGAATGCATGATAGATATATGCTATGTATATGATAAATGCAATGAATATGTTTGTGAGCATAGTATGCATTTTTGTATCGATTGATCCCTCGGAGGATTTGCAGGACCTCGTATGATACGATGGTTATATTTGATTCCTTGGAGAATCGGTTGCATTGTGTGATTCCTCGGAGAATCGGTCATAACATGTAATCCCGTGGAGGATTGGTTAGAGTATTTGATTCCGTGGAGAATCTGCTGAGTACTTGATCCCGTGGAGGATCTGCTGAATATTCGATTCCGTGGAGAATCTGATGAATATTTGATTCCGTGGAGAATCTGCTGAGTACTTGATCCCGTGGAGGATCTGCTGAATACTCGATTCCTTAGGGAATTTGTTGAATGAGTCGGTACCGCATTTGCATCTGCATAGGGTCGTGTGTCGGTCTCTATGAGTTGCATGAGTCATCTGTGTATGATGCATTGGTTGTGTGAATATAACTGTGTATGTTATATGTGATTGTTTGGAGGAAATATAGTGAATGTTCATGTGTATGTGTAGAGACATGGTTATTTGTATATGCTTAATGTGGTGAGAACATAATTGGAGTATAACTTGTACCAATATGAGTATATGTATATATACAATTTTATGCATTAACTGTTATGATGTTGTTTCTCACCCTTCTGCTGTTTTCTAATGCTCTATGAGGCATTGCAGAGTAGGGAGCTGGAGGTTCTTTTTGTGAAGCGATGTCTTCACTCTTTTTGGTCGATGGCTCTGATATGTAACATCTGGGTAGTTAGGAAGTCTTTGACTCTTTTGGAGTTACATTTGTTTTGATTCTTTTGTGATACATATGTGTATGTATCTGTTGTGGATACGTTGTAAATCATGAATTAACTGATGGTTGCATATACTTTTATGCATGAGATCGATTCAATATTTGGATGTTTCCGCTTTATTCTAAATATTGAGATGTGGGTTACCCGTTGTTGCATATCTATAATTTGAGCAGGTATCGTATGTGTGTAATTTCATGATAATGTGATGCGCCTCTTTTATACCATGTTTTAATCAAACTCTGATGAAGTAAATTTTCTATGTGCCTAATTGATTTATCTAATTTATTTGGGGTATAGAAAGGGGGTGTTACATTAAGTGGTATCAGAGCCAGTGTTGAGTCAGTCGTGTCTGTCTTGTTGTTGTGTTGGTTGAACGGTTGTTTAACCTTGTTGATTTTTGGGAATCCTCAGAATATGGCAGGTCGTAATGACAATGCTATGGCAGCGGCGTTAGAGGCTATGGCCAGAGCTGTGCAGGGTGCACCTAACGTGAATGCGAATGATGAGTTCAGGAAGAACCAACCACCGGTGTTTAAAGGGAGATTTGATCCGGATGGTGCTCAGATATGGTTAAAGGAAATTGAGAGAATTTTTAGGGTGATGGATTGTGCTGAAGGGAATAAGGTGAGACTAGGGACTCACATGCTGAGAGAAGAGGCCGATGACTGGTGGGTCAGCATGAGGCAAGTTCTTGAGGTCGACGACGAGGAGATTACGTGGGATTTATTTCGTGCTGAGTTTCTAAGGAAGTATTATCCCGAAAGTGTTAAAGGGAAGAGAGAAATGGAATTTCTGGAGTTGAAACAAGGTAATATGTCGGTGGTGGACTACACCGCTAAGTTTACTGAGTTAGTGAAGTTTCACCCTCACTATGATGCGGTTACGGCGGAATTTTCCAAATGTATCAAGTATGAGAATGGCTTGCGCCCGGAGATAAAGCAAGCGGTGGGGTATCAAAGGATACGAAGATTTTCGGATTTGACTGAGTGTTGTAGAATTTATGAAGAAGATAGTAGAGCTCGTTCTACTCATTATAAGGGTTTGAGCGAGAGGAGAGGGAAGCAGCAAGTACGAAGCGGACCTTATGTGACGCCTGCTGATAAGGGCAAACATAGGGGAAACTTTGATAGGAGACCCGGAGGAGGTTCCGGTGCGATCAAATGTTTTAAGTGTGGCGTGATGGGCCACAAGTCTTATGATTGTGGAAAGTTCAAGGCGAAGTGTTCCAACTGTGGACTCTTTGGTCATGATGCAGCAGAGTGTAGAAAGAATGCTGTGAAGTGTTTTAATTGTGGCGAGGTGGGTCACATTAGCCCGAATTGTACCAAACCGAAGCAAGCTCCGGCGGGCGGAAAAGTATTCGCATTAGCAGGTTCAGACGCCACTAATGCGGCAGATCGTTTGATTAAAGGTACATGCTTTATTAATGATATGCCTTTAGTTGCTATTATTGATACTGGAGCGACTCACTCGTTCATTTCTCTTGCGTGTGCTAAGCGGTTGGATTTGTGTATGGTTTCTTTGAGTAGTAGTATGGTTATTGGGACTCCCGCTTCGGGGTCGGTAACTACTTCTTTGGTGTGTGCAAGTTGTCCTTTGACCATGTATGGTAAGGACTTCGTTATGGATTTAGTGTGTTTGCCGTTGGAAGGTTTGGACGTAATCTTGGGTATGAATTGGTTGCAATTTAATAGGGTTCATTTGGATTGCTATCACAAGTTGGTAAGGTTTCCTTCTTTGGAAGATGGTGAAAACGAGAGTTTTCTTTCCACTAAAGAGTTGAAGAAACTTTTAGCGGACGAAGCTCAGTTGTTTGGTTTGTTTGCATCGTTGTCGGTGGAGAGCAAAGTTGAGCTCGACGTGTTTCCTGTGGTTTGTGAATTTCCTGAAGTGTTTCCGGAAGATGTTGCGGATGTGCCGCCAAAGAGAGAGGTTGAATTTTCTATTGATCTAGTTCCAGGTACTAGACCGATTTCGATGGCCCCGTATCGGATGTCGGCATCGGAGTTGGTGGAATTGAAGAAGCAGTTGAATGATTTGTTGGATAAGAGATTTGTAAGACCAAGTGTTTCTCCTTGGGGTGCGCCGGTATTGTTGGTAAAGAAGAAGGATGGTAGTATGCGATTGTGTATTGATTATCGGCAGTTGAATAAGGTGACAATTAAGAACAAGTATCCGCTTCCAAGAATTGATGATCTGATGGATCAATTGGTTGGAGCCCGTGTTTTTAGTAAGATTGATTTAAGATCCGGTTATCACCAGATTCGGGTTAAGGAAGAAGATATTTCGAAGACGGCTTTTAGAACACGATATGGTCACTACGAGTATACGGTGATGCCATTCGGAGTTTCTAATGCGCCGGGTGTTTTCATGGAATATATGAACCGTATCTTTCACGAGCAGTTGGATCGTTTTGTGGTGGTGTTTATCGATGACATTTTGATTTATTCTAAGTCTCGAGAGGAACACGAAGAACATTTAAGGATTGTGTTGCGAATTTTGAAAGAGAAGAAGTTGTATGCAAAGTTGTCTAAGTGTGAGTTTTGGTTGTCGGAGGTGAGTTTTCTTGGACATATTATTTCCGGCAATGGTATTAGTGTGGATCCATCCAAGATCGATGCGGTAATGCAATGGGAGACTCCAAGATCGGTTACGGAAATTCGAAGCTTTTTGGGCTTGGCCGGTTACTACCGGAGGTTTATCGAAGGATTTTCGAAGTTAGCACTCCCGTTAACGCAGTTGACTTGTAAAGGAAAGGCCTTTATTTGGGATGTTAATTGTGAAGAGGGTTTCATGGAATTAAAGAGAAGGTTAACAACAGCGCCAGTTTTGATTTTGCCGAATCCTACGGAACCTTTTGTGGTTTATTGTGATGCTTCTTTGTCAGGATTGGGTGGTGTATTGATGCAAGATGGGAAGGTCGTGGCGTATGCTTCTAGGCAGTTGAGAGTGCATGAAAAGAATTACCCTACTCATGATTTGGAGTTAGCGGCCGTGGTGTTCGTTTTGAAAATTTGGAGGCACTATCTTTATGGTGCAAGATTTGAAGTTTTTAGCGATCACAAGAGTTTGAAGTATTTGTTTGATCAAAAGGAATTGAAAATGAGGCAAAGGAGATGGCTAGAACTTTTGAAGGACTATGATTTTGGTTTAAATTATCATCCGGGTAAGGCGAATGTGGTAGCCGATGCCTTAAGTCGGAAGTCGTTGCACGTGTCTACTTTGATGGTTAGAGAGTGGGAACTCTTGGAGAACTTTAGAGATTTGAGTTTGGTTTGTGAGTTAACGCCGAGTAGTGTGAAGCTTGGTATGTTGCATGTCACGAATGATTTCCTTACTACAGTGTGCGAAAAGCAAAAGTTGGATTTGAAATTTGTGGATTTGATGACGAATGGAAATGAAGATTTCAACGTTGATGAATTAGGAGTTTTGAGGTTTCGAGGTCGTATTTGTATTCCCGATGACGCGGATTTGAAAAAGATGATATTGGAAGAGGGACATCGGAGTAACTTAAGTATTCATCCGGGAGCGAATAAGATGTATCAGGATTTGAAGAAGATCTTTTGGTGGTCTGGATTGAAAAGCGATGTTGCTCGTTTTGTGTACTCGTGTTTGACTTGTCAGAAGTCTAAGGTGGAGCATCAGAAGCCTAGTGGATTGATGCAACCGTTGGATATTCCGGAATGGAAATGGGATAGTATATCGATGGATTTTGTTACGGGATTGCCGAATGCGCAAAGAGGACATAATGCTATTTGGGTGATTGTTGATAGGCTTACTAAATCGGCTCATTTTATTCCGATTGATATTACTTATTCTTTGGAAAGGTTGGCCGAGATTTATGTTGGCACTATTGTGAAGCTTCATGGAGTTCCTAAGAGTATTGTGTCGGATAGAGATCCTAGATTTACTTCAAGATTTTGGGAGAGTTTGCAAGGTGCCTTGGGTTCTAAGTTGAGATTGAGTTCAGCATATCATCCGCAAACGGATGGTCAAACCGAGAGGACGATTCAATCGTTAGAAGATCTGTTGCGTGCTTGTGTGCTTGAACAAGGTGGTGCGTGGGACGGTTATTTAGCGTTGATTGAGTTCACCTATAATAACAGTTTCCATTCGAGTATCGGTATGGCGCCATTTGAGGCTTTATATGGTCGGAGATGTCGAACACCTCTGTGTTGGCATGAGACGGGTGAAAAGTCGGTAGTTGGTCCTGAAATGGTACAGCAAACGACGGAAAAGGTGAAATTTATTCGGGAAAAGATGAAAGCTTCTCAGAATAGACAGAAAAGTTATCATGATAAAAGGAGAAAGGATCTCGAGTTTCAAGAGGGCGACCATGTGTTTTTGAGAGTTACACCGGTTACGGGTGTGGGTCGTGCCTTGAAGTCGAGAAAGTTGACTTCTCGTTTTATTGGTCCGTATCAGATTGTCGCACGGATTGGTGCTGTGGCGTATCGTGTGGCGTTGCCTCCGAACCTTTCGAATTTGCATGATGTATTCCATGTCTCGCAACTTCGGAAGTATATTCCGGATCCGTCACATGTAATCCCAATGGATGAAGTGGAAGTAAGAGATAACCTTACAGTTGAAGTTTTACCGGTTAGTATTTTGGACCGTGAAGTTAAGAAACTAAGAGGCAAGGATATTGCGCTTGTGAAAGTGTCCTGGGGAGGTGCCGCGGAAGGCAACATGACTTGGGAATTGGAAAGCAAGATGCGAGAATCGCATCCAGAGTTGTTTGAATCAGGTGATATTTTCGAGGACGAAAATTTCTAAAGTGGGGGAGAGTTGTAACGCCCCGATTCTGAATTCCCATTAATTGTTGAGTCTTTTAATTTATTTAATTGATGTTTGTTTTAAATTGAGAAATTATATATTGCTATGTGGTGTTTTGCTTATTTTATCTATTTTTACCTATTCGGAGAGTTTTCGGGGAATTAGAGTAAAAAGGGCATTTTAGACATTTAGCACTTTAGTGTAAGAATTGATTGATAAGTGTTGGAAAGAATTTGAGAGGAAAGAAATAGAGATAGAGATAGAATAAGAGAGGAAAAAGGAAGAAGATAGTAACATAAGAAGAAAAGCAAGAGAAGAGAAAGTGGAGAGGAAAACCTAGAATCATCAAGGAATCATCACCAAAGCTTGCGATCGATCGGTAAGGGTGTGAAACTCCATCATCTCTTTAATGTGTATGATTGTATGTGTATGTGTGTGGATTTTGTAGAGTTTCTACTCTTTTTCCACTTAGGTTAGAAGTTGGTTTTGTGAGTAGAACGAAGTTTTAATCGGTTAGAAATCGGATTAGACGATGTAGTTTATTCGGGTGATGGTTGGGTTGTGCTACTGTGACTGGTTTGGATTTAATCGGTTGGTTGTGTGGAGTTTGGGCTTTGAGACAGCCATGGAAGTTCTGTCTTCGCAAGTTCGCCAGGCGAAAGGCAGCGAAGCTTCGCCAGGCGAAGCCCAGCGAGCTGTAGCGAAGCAAGTCAGAAGCTAATACCCTGTATTCGCTGGCAAGTTCGCCAGGCGAGGTGAGTTGGCGAAGGTTCGCCAGGCGAGTGGGTAGCGAGCCTCAGCGAGTAATTCCAGAATTACTCCCAGTGGACTTCGCTGGGGAGTTCGCCAGGCGAAGGCCAGCGAGCATTCGCTGCATGGCTTCGCCAGGCGAAGGTTGGCGAACCTGGCAGTGTTATTTGTTTTGCTGTTTGTTCATGGCATGATGTTTGATTGATTCAATTATGATTAATGCCTATATGAATGATTGATGTGTGAACTGTTTCAACATGTTGTGCTGTGGGTGGCCGAAAGGCGTGAATCCTAGATTGTAGAGTAAATGATAAATCTTGAATATTTGATAATCTTGTGTATTTGCTCGAATTGAATAGAAATGCATTGATAGGCTGATATGTGTGTAAACCATGTGTGGAATGGTGTATAATGTGAATGCATGATAGATATATGCTATGTATATGATAAATGCAATGAATATGTTTGTGAGCATAGTATGCATTTTTGTATCGATTGATCCCTCGGAGGATTTGCAGGACCTCGTATGATACGATGGTTATATTTGATTCCTTGGAGAATCGGTTGCATTGTGTGATTCCTCGGAGAATCGGTCATAACATGTAATCCCGTGGAGGATTGGTTAGAGTATTTGATTCCGTGGAGAATCTGCTGAGTACTTGATCCCGTGGAGGATCTGCTGAATATTCGATTCCGTGGAGAATCTGATGAATATTTGATTCCGTGGAGAATCTGATGAGTACTTGATCCCGTGGAGGATCTGCTGAATACTCGATTCCTTAGGGAATTTGTTGAATGAGTCGGTACCGCATTTGCATCTGCATAGGGTCGTGTGTCGGTCTCTATGAGTTGCATGAGTCATCTGTGTATGATGCATTGGTTGTGTGAATATAACTGTGTATGTTATATGTGATTGTTTGGAGGAAATATAGTGAATGTTCATGTGTATGTGTAGAGACATGGTTATTTGTATATGCTTAATGTGGTGAGAACATAATTGGAGTATAACTTGTACCAATATGAGTATATGTATATATACAATTTTATGCATTAACTGTTATGATGTTGTTTCTCACCCTTCTGCTGTTTTCTAATGCTCTATGAGGCATTGCAGAGTAGGGAGCTGGAGGTTCTTTTTGTGAAGCGACGTCTTCACTCTTTTTGGTCGATGGCTCTGATATGTAACATCTGGGTAGTTAGGAAGTCTTTGACTCTTTTGGAGTTACATTTGTTTTGATTCTTTTGTGATACATATGTGTATGTATCTGTTGTGGATACGTTGTAAATCATGAATTAACTGATGGTTGCATATACTTTTATGCATGAGATCGATTCAATATTTGGATGTTTCCGCTTTATTCTAAATATTGAGATGTGGGTTACCCGTTGTTGCATATCTATAATTTGAGCAGGTATCGTATGTGTGTAATTTCATGATAATGTGATGCGCCTCTTTTATACCATGTTTTAATCAAACTCTGATGAAATAAATTTTCTATGTGCCTAATTGATTTATCTAATTTATTTGGGGTATAGAAAGGGGGTGTTACACCCACCACCAAAAGGATGACGGAGTGAAACTCACACCAGCCACTACCACCAAAAGGATGATAGGGCACACACAAATTGAAGGTTACCAACATCGAAAGGATGCAGGCTATGTCGAACCGATGAAGTTTGGCTATCACCAAAAGGATGATAGTAAGGCGATTGACAACGGTCACGCTTGCTGGGCACAAACTCAATGGGGAACCCTCAAGAGGAAGATTAAATTGAAATGAGTCAACGGGGTACGCCCACCATCTTTGTTTGGAGATCATAGTTTTGCTGAAGTGATTTCATGGTTACGCCAATGAATTCTGAAGAGGATGCCCCTGACTGGGCTGAGTTTGTCTTGATGTCTTGTTTTGGTCAACAAAAGGTTGAACCACTTCGTGAGGGGCGCTCACGGTTTTGCTGAAGATGTCCCTGACTGGGCTGAATCTTGCACTTAAGGTCTTAGGATTTGCCCAACACAAGGTTGAACAAACTTCGTGGGGAACGCCCACGGTCTTGAATGGTGTGCCACTGACTAGGCTGAATGTTGATTTGAAGATCTGATCAACCACAAGGTTGCAATACGTCATGGGAGACGCCCATGGTCTTGAAAAGAATGCACCTGACTAGGCTGAATCTTGCTTTGAATATTTTGAAATTTTGTGGGAGAAAACCCACAACCGCAGAAGATTGCCCCTGACTGGGCTGATGAATGCTTCGAAGCTCTTGAAATTCGTGGGACAAACCCACAATCTTGCGGAGGATGCCCCTGATTGGGCTGATGATGGTCTTGGAAATCTTCGAGATTGATCTTGGACCTTGACTTGCATATGCTAATGCTGGATGTAAACGATGTTCCATAACGAATGGATGTACAAATACAAATGTTGACGCGCGGAGATGTAAAAGTTGGGGAAGCATGATATGATTGGGTATGCATATGATGCAAGATGCTTATGATAGCGAATGCAATGCGTATGATGCGCATGTGATTGTAGACGGGTGACTGGAAATGCAGGTGAAGACGCCAGCGTGGTGGACTTTTGGTAATTGCCAATATGGATTGGACTTCAGTTGGTGGGAGGGATAGACTTCCTCGACACGCAGTTCGTTGGAGACGTCACGATTGAAGCAGAAAATGATGCTCTGGAGGCTCCCAAGTCTGGGTACTTTGTGGTTTGTCGTGAATTTCCTTCAGAGAAGGTGGCTACTCTGCCTGATGATCGGGATGACTCGGCCTTGCCCCAGTTTAAACTTGTTAACTGGTCTGCCTCAGGTTAACCAGCTCTGACATATGGTGGTTGAACTCGGATGACTTGCCCCTGTTCGAGCTATTTGAGTGGTTTGTCCCAGCCTGTGGATTTTGTAGTGACATTTGTCTCGTGTACGCCACCGAAAGTAGAGCTCCTCCTTGGATTGCCCCTTGCTGGAGTGTCTTTGAATACCTAGCACTGATTTTGCAAATAAGATTGTACATTCATATATGGTAATACTAATGCAAAGTTTGATGCAAAATTTTGAAAAAGTGTCTTTTATTGAAGTGTCGTGGTAGTGAGACGAATGGATCATTAGCCCCAAACGTTGTGTTGTTTGATTGGTGTAGAAGATATATCAAGAGAGAATGACACCAACGCTGTTGATTAGAAATCATGTGAGGAGTCAGGTTACGCAACCTCGCAATACTATGCTTTCAGAAGAAACCTCGCCTCAATTAGGTCTTTAGAGGGTTGTAATGTGGTCTGGTTCACGGTTATGAAACAAAATATGCTAGGCTCAAAGTGTAATTTGTACCCACCCCTTCTTCTTAATGATCTCCAGTCCTACGCTCAGTTAATTCTACACTTGTCTTAACGGTGTAAACTTGATGGTTCAAGGTTTACTCGGCATGGCAATCACCTTACTTTGATGGATGTCAGTGCCCCTTTTGATTTGGGTGGCCACTGGATCTTCTTTTGTTTTTGTTGAGGGTTTCGGGGTCCTCTTTTGCTTTTGGTTTTTGATCCCTAACTTTTTCATGGATTGACCTTGTTTGTCAGATCCATCGGGATTGCCTTGATTTTGCCTAAGTCCCCTCTGAGGTGTCTGACTCAGCAGGCTTTTGATTTTTTTTTTATTTTGTTGTGACTACCATAGCATGGGTCATTGATGAACAACCGTCTTCTGAATTTTTCCCTTGTTTGACTTGAGTGCGGGATTGGATTAACTGAACACTACCCTACCCCAGGTTGAGTGTAAAAGGTTTGAATATCCAAAGGAAACTACTACTTCTAGGCTCGAAGTGGTTTACTAGGGATTAGCTCCTTATATCTCTAGTGTTTGGGGGATTGAAGCAATGTCTGTACATCATTGACGAGATTCTATCTGAAAGCATATGAGTTCGCAATTATGGGTATCTCATTCTCATCATCCTCCCTCAAGTCAAGCTAAACAACAGTGAATAAAGTGGAGTGAACAAATGTGTTGGTGATAAGCGAAAATGAGTGGATACGACATAACTAATTCAAAACATGCATAAACGATACATTAATGAAAACCAAATAAGAATGGCAATTGTTCAAAGCATACAGTTCTTAAACAAACAAGGACAAAACATAAGGAAAACGAAATATGAAATGGCATCATGACTGCCTTCTTTGGGATGAACTTGACTTGACTAGATTTGATGTTGGCACTAGCTGGCTGATGGCATCGGATCGTTGATGATATTCGGAGACTTTCCATTGAAGTTGATAGCATCCCTGTCGATCATGTCTTGAATTATGTGCTTGAAAGCTCTACAGTCCTCAATGGTATGACCTGGAGCGCCCTTATGAAACTCACAATGAGCATTTGCATCGTAATCGGCAGGAATGATGTAACGCCCCATATTGCTTTTAGGATTACCGACTGACCCCACAAACCAACACGGGTATTTTCAGCATGCTTTTTCCTCACTCACATGCTTTCCGGGAAACTTCCCAGAAGGTCACCCATCCCAGAATTGCTCCAAGTCAAGAACGCTTAACTGTGGAGTTCTTATGAACGGGCTACCGAAAAGAAGATGCATCTTGTTGGTATAGGTAGTACCAGTTAATCCTTATAAGCCTTCATTCAACCATGCAGTCTCATACCTGCATAGCCTCAAGATCCCTCTCATTCGGATGTGAATTCGGTTTTCCCCTAGAAGCGGCTAGTAGTGTCTCATTGTCATGCCTCATGACACCGACAACCACTCCCTCGCCCACGGGTGTTACATGTAACCACTGTCCTCTTTCACCTCAAGTGTTACATGCCCACCAACTTCCGCTTGGTTCGTCCCCGAACCACATCGTACTGGGAGAGGTATGGCTCTGATACCATTTGTAACGCCCCATATTGCTTTTAGGATTACCGACTGACCCCATGTAACAGCCCAATTTTTCAATAAGTGATTAATTGTGCTAATTAATTGGTTTATGTGATTTATCTGATTTAAATAAATTATTGGATTTATTTAAATGAGTTAATGGATTTAATTAATTTATTCTACTTGGTAGAATAATGTGGATTTATTAGATATTCTCTAATTAATGATAAAATGAGATATTTTGTGAGAAATGAATTGATAGATATTTTTGAGAGAAGAATTATGATGGAAAGAAAATAGAAGGATATATAAGGGAAATTGGAGAGAAAAGAAAAGAGATAGAAACATAAGAGAAAGAAAGAAAGAAAAGGAGAGAAAGAATAGAGAAAGAGGAGAAAAGAGAAGAGAAGAGGGAAACTTGGAGAAATCATCAAGAATCAACTTCAAGCTTCAATCCAATCAAGGTAAGGGTGAGAAACATTATTATTTGATCAATGTGTATGATTATGTATGAGTTGTGTTGGATTTGTTGGGTGTTTTTCTCTATTTTCCATTTCTAGGGCAAATGAGTTAAATCGATAGAATTGAGTTTTGAACGGTTAGAATTCAAAATAAATTGCATAGTTTAGTCGGGTAATATTTAGCCGTGATTATTGGATTTCGTTTGATTGAATTTGGTTGAGTTTGTGAGTTTTGACATTTTTGAATAATTGAGGGTTTGAGATTTGAGTGAAAATCGGACGTCGTAGAAATCGTGTTTAATGGTTCTAATTCATTGCTATATGTTAGGTGAGTATGAGTATGTGTTTGTTTCGAAAAAAAGAATTGAATCGGTCGGATTTTCGGGCGAATATGTAAAATCCCGTAGCCGTGTTTAGGCAAAATTCTGGTTTTTCGGAAAACTTCAAAAATTCATAACTCTTGAACCATAAGTCGGTTTTAACCCCCGTTCGAAGCGTTGGTAAGTTAACGAAATTATCTTTCTAGAAAAAATGGCTTTGAGGCCTGTACCTGGTTCAATTATAGCATAAAATTGAAAACATATTGTTGTGTTGATTTTTACCGTCGCGAATGTGTGTGATTGATGTGTTATTGTGCAGAATACTTTTGTTATATAACGTATAGCTTGTGCATGTTGTGATATGATATGCTGTGGGTAGCCGTATGGCGTGAATCTTAAATGGTGGAATCAATTAGGAAATATAGTCTTTTGACAAATATATGCATATTGTTTGTATGTGAAGAATGCATGAGAACATATTGTGAATATGTGTGCATTGCTTGATAAATATGGTAATGATATTGAAGTGTAAATGCATATTGATTGTATGCGATATTGTGAATGCATGAGAACATATTGTTAATATGTGTGCATTGTTTGAAAAGGTAATGAGGTTGAATTATGAATGCATATTTGTTGTATCTGATTATTGTGAATTAATGCATGGGAGCATATTGTAAGATATGCGTGCATTATTTGACAAATATGTTGATGAAAAGTATGAATACTTGATTATATGATATGTTGTGTGTGCAATCTTGTTTAATTCTTGAAGGGAGGAATTATGTGAATGCATGGGATTAAGACGTGTGATCGGTCTTAAGTGCATTTTATTGTTGATTGCATATGCATCATTTAGTCAAGAGGCAATGTTTGCTAGTTTCGCGGAGGCTAGTGACTTGTCCCAAACCTAGAGCGGGGTTTGAAAGCTTAGGGAACGGGCTTTTGTTGTTATAGGTCTAGGGAACGGACCCGGTTTAAGTGTAAAAACCGAAAAATGATAACAAGTGTTGGTACCACATGGCATGAGTTGCATTGAGTCTCATTGAATGAATATATGATTGTTGTATGAAGTTATGCATAGGTGTATGTACATGACTTGTGTAATTGTGAACTATGGATATGTTTGATGATTGTATTTGCCTATATATATATATATATATATATATATATATATATATATATATATATATATATATATATATATATATATATATATATATATATATATATATATATATATATATATATATATATATATATATATATATATATATATATATATATATATATATATATATATATATATATATATATATATGTATATATATGCTTTGTGAAGTATATGATGAGTTATGATGAAGTATGGTAAGAATGGTGGAATATGCGTATGTGCATTACTTGTGTAATTGAGAGTTATGAACATGTGATCATTGTATGAAAGTATGCTTATGAACATGAATTGTTGATTTGAGAATTGTGAATGTGTAATTGTGAATTAGTGAGTAAACATAATATGTGTATGTTCATGTGGAATGTTGAGATTTATGGATACGTGCATGATGAATATGCTTGGTGATTATCCATATTTGATTATATATATATGTTGTATTGTACATGATGAGTTATAATGAATTGTGGTGAGAAAATGTGGAATATATGTATTTTGTGCTTGTGCATTTGTGTATATATAATTATATGCATTGTTATTATGATAATATTTCTCACCCTTCTGCTGGAATGATGTCCTACATGACATCGTGCAGGTATCAAGGAGTAGTATTGCTCATAGTTACGAGGTCGCTTTTGGTGTAGCCGTTTAGTGATTTAATTATGTTGGGTCGAGTCATGCTCTGGTCATGTAACACTGGGATCGCTTCGGTTGTGTTTAAGATATACATTGTGTACTCTATAAACGTGTTTATATCCATTGGAATATTACGATGTTGGCCTTAGTGCCTAAGTGATGTTGTTTTATGTGATAAAAACAAATGTTTCTTTTATGAAAATTGTGGTATAATTGAATCCGCTGCTACATGCAAAGTGAAGTTTTGTAAAGCATAATTTTATATTGAAATAGTAATGAGCATGACAGGTGGTTTTGATATTTTGAAAGTTATGTGTAATGCCCTTTTGTAAATACATGGAAATTTACTCTGATTATTCATATATTATCTATGGGGTTTAGAAGGGTGTTACATTAGTGGTATCAGAGCAGGTCGGTCCGTCCGGCCAAGTTGTCTAATGTTGGTCGTTCCCTTGTATGCGACATGTGTGTCAAAACACTGTCGATACATGTTTGTTGTCTAACCTTTGTCTACAGAAGTGGGAATGATCTAAGTGGGGGGAGAAACTTGTGCTTCTCCAGGATATTGCAAGTGCGAAGTTGTAGCTCAGTGTGTGGTTAAACGCTCTTATAGTTTGGTAAAGATGGTTTATACCCCATCATGATTTTCGGTTGTCTATCGATAAATTGAGGAACTGGTCACCCTTAATCTCTTGTTGATAGTAATTGGGATTGTGTTGGATGGGATAGACGTGTCTTGCAAGCTTAGATGGCGTGAGCAATGAATTGTTTGGAGTTAAGCCAAGTGCTGAAGAATTGTTTTGATGAGTCGGCGCAGGACAGTGATGAGATGTTTCATTTTGATGGAAATTTTGAGTGTTAACGAAAGTGGGAAGTTGGCAGTTTGCCAATTAATTGTGGTTGTCTGGAAGTTATTCTGACAAGATAGTGATATACAGCCAGGACGTGAAGTGGAGTTGTGATTGACTTAGTTACGGGAACTAGTCCGATATTAAGAGCTCTATATTGTATGTCTATTTGGATAGTCAAGGAATTAAACTGATTGAGTAGTTTTGAGACTTGTGTCTGGTGTGTGTGTTGTGGCAACAGATTGTGAAGTCAAGTATATAAAGGGTGGATAGTGACTTTTGGTGATTATTAAAGGAAGTAAGATGTGGGATACTATATCGGTAATTGGACTTTAAACATTTTAAGAGTTGGAGATGTGTTGAATGACCTTCTAATGGTGACGACGTTGTTTTCGTATTTTGTCCTAATGGGAGAACCGTAACTCAAAATGACGTCAGATGAGAAGCGTTGGAAGTTATTACAATACTCTATATGATGGTGAAGTAGTGACATGGAATTAAGTTATTTACTGATGGAATATGTTTGGATGTTGTAGTAAGTGCGGAAAGTGCGGTTCGTGTTTTCGCCATAACTCACAGATTGAGTGTCTGTTTGGCATGGGATTCTCCATACTTAATTGAGTGAGTCAATGGTTGGGTAACCGATGATATTTGGATATACTCGAAGAGTATAGAGGATCATGTTGAGCATCAGGAACTTAAGTTATCAGTGTTGGAGAAGAAGTAGTAATATTCTACTATGAAGAAAGTTGAAGGAATTGTTAGGAAAGTTGTCACCAGCTCGTGTATTGGTTTTGCCGAATCCGACAGAACAAATTGTTGTGTTTTGTGATGTTTAGTTGATATGATTGGGGGATATGTTAAGTACAACATCAGCGAGTTTTGGTTATGCTTTAAGGTAACTTAAAGTACATAAGAGAATTATCTGACAAGTAATTGGAGTTGGTTGCTGTTGCGTGTTTGTGTCGGAGTTTGGAAGCCTCAATTGTTTAGTTGAGATTTGAGATGGTTGGTGATCTTAAGAACTTAAGGTATTTGTTGATTTAAAAAAGAGTTGAATATGGTGCAGAGGAAATAAACAGGGACTTCTAAAGGAGTATGGTTTTGGGTTGAATTACCATTCGAGTGAGACAAAGTGGTAGCAGAGGTATCGAATTGGAAATTTCTGTATATACCAATGATGATGGTAATGAGTTAGAACTGATGAAGCAAATTCGGGATATGAGTTTGGCCTGTGAAGAAAATATCTTAGGGAGTTGAGCTTTGTATCTTGAGTCTGACTATAGGTATTCTTGATAAGATTCGAAGAAGTCGAAGTTCTAATTTGAGTTAATAGATTGATTGAATTTAATGAATTGAAGTCGAAGAGCTGATTTTCGGATTGATGAGAATGGTACCATGAGATTTCGTGATGGAGTGTGTGTTCCAAATAGTGTGAGTTGGATAAGAGTACTCTGGAAGAAGAACATCGAGATAGATGGAGAGAGAAGTGGTTGAAGTGGTATGTGCTGGTTTGACTTATCGGAAGTCGAAGTGTGAACATCAGAGGTTGTTGGACTTGATACAACTATTGAATATTTCTAAATGGTATGGGATAGTATTCCCATGGATTTTGTGTCGGGTTTTCCGAAGAAATGTGAAGGGATATGATTCGACTTGGGTGGTTATGAATGGATTGGCAAGATTAACTCATTTCTTACTAA
Organism: Lathyrus sativus; assembly: GCA_963859935.3. Lineage (NCBI taxonomy): Eukaryota > Viridiplantae > Streptophyta > Magnoliopsida > Fabales > Fabaceae > Lathyrus > Lathyrus sativus. The sequence continues at coordinate 621,181,016 of OZ012735.1, read as the reverse complement.
TGAGGATGAATCATTCTACGCTGAAGCTAGCTAAGAGGTATAGTGAGGAAGTTGTGGGGTAGTATGGGTTACCGTCGAATATTGTGTCAGATGAGAATCTGAATTTTCGTTGTGATTTTGAGAAAGTTGTAGACGCTTTGGGTGTCATGTTGAAGTTGAACTCTGTCTAGCATCTGTGGACGGACTGGACAGACAAAGAGAACTATCTAGTATGTAGGGAATTTGTGGAGAGCTTGTGTGTTGGATCAAGGTGGATCGTGGGATAGTTAACTATCGTTGCTTGAATTACCTACAATGACAATGATCATTCTAGTATCGGAATGACATTGTATGAGGCTTTGTACGGTAAGAGGTGTAGGAATCCTTTGTGTTGATGTGTGCCAGGCGAGAGTGTTGTACTCGGACCTGAGATTGTGCAAGGGACGACTAGAAAGATTAAAAGAACCCAAGAAAAGACGTGTTTCGAGAGTTACAATAGTAACTGGTGTCGGTCGAGCTTGAGGTCTCGAAAGCACCCACTGTGTTTTGTTGATCTGTATCAGAGTGGCACAGCGGAAGCATGGAGAAAATAGCATGTTAGATTGTTTTACCGCGGTCGCTTGTGGGAATTGCATGATGTGTTCATGTGTCTAAGTTGACGAAGTGCATTGATTCAGATGGATAGTGTACGAGTGAGAGAGGATTTGATTGTTGAGACATTGCCAGTTCAGGTTGATGAACGAGAAGCAACTTCGAGGTATAGAGATTCCTTTGGTGGAGGTAGTTGGGAGATTAGGATGCGAGAGTCGTATCCAGAGTTATTTGAATCAGGTAACATTTTCGAGGACGAAAATTTCTAAAGTGGGGGAGGGTTGTAACAGCCCAATTTTTCAATAAGTGATTAATTGTGCTAATTAATTGGTTTATGTGATTTATCTGATTTAAATAAATTATTGGATTTATTTAAATGAGTTAATGGATTTAATTAATTTATTCTACTTGGTAGAATAATGTGGATTTATTAGATATTCTCTAATTAATGATAAAATGAGATATTTTGTGAGAAATGAATTGATAGATATTTTTAAGAGAAGAATTATGATGGAAAGAAAATAGAAGGATATATAAGGGAAATTGGAGAGAAAAGAAAAGAGATAGAAACATAAGAGAAAGAAAGAAAGAAAAGGAGAGAAAGAATAGAGAAAGAGGAGAAAAGAGAAGAGAAGAGGGAAACTTGGAGAAATCATCAAGAATCAACTTCAAGCTTCAATCCAATCAAGGTAAGGGTGAGAAACATTATTATTTGATCAATGTGTATGATTATGTATGAGTTGTGTTGGATTTGTTGGGTGTTTTTCTCTATTTTCCATTTCTAGGGCAAATGAGTTAAATCGATAGAATTGAGTTTTGAACGGTTAGAATTCAAAATAAATTGCATAGTTTAGTCGGGTAATATTTAGCCGTGATTATTGGATTTCGTTTGTTTGGATTTGGTTGAGTTTGTGAGTTTTGACATTTTTGGATAATTGAGGGTTTGAGATTTGAGTGAAAATCGGACGTCGTAGAAATCGTGTTTAATGGTTCTAATTCATTGCTATATGTTAGGTGAGTATGAGTATGTGTTTGTTTCGAAAAAAAGAATTGAATCGGTCGGATTTTCGGGCGAAAATGTAAAATCCCGTAGCCGTGTTTAGGCAAAATTCTGGTTTTTCGGAAAACTTCAAAAATTCATAACTCTTGAACCGTAAGTCGGTTTTGACCCCCGTTCGAAGCGTTGGTAAGTTAACGAAATTATCTTGTTGTGTTGATAACTCTTGTACCTGGTTCAATTATAGCAGAAAATTGAAAACATATTGTTGTGTTGATTTTTACCGTCGCGAATGTGTGTGATTGATGTGTTATTGTGCAGAATACTTTTGTTATATAACGTATAGCTTGTGCATGTTGTGATATGATATGCTGTGGGTAGCCGTATGGCGTGAATCTTAAATGGTGGAATCAATTAGGAAATATAGTCTTTTGACAAATATATGCATATTGTTTGTATGTGAAGAATGCATGAGAACATATTGTGAATATGTGTGCATTGCTTGATAAATATGGTAATGATATTGAAGTGTAAATGCATATTGATTGTATGCGATATTGTGAATGCATGAGAACATATTGTTAATATGTGTGCATTGTTTGAAAAGGTAATGAGGTTGAATTATGAATGCATATTTGTTGTATCCGATTATTGTGAATTAATGCATGGGAGCATATTGTAAGATATGCGTGCATTGTTTGACAAATATGTTGATGAAAAGTATGAATACTTGATTATATGATATGTTGTGTGTGCAATCTTGTTTAATTCTTGAAGGGAGGAATTATGTGAATGCATGGGATTAAGACGTGTGATCGGTCTTAAGTGCATTTTATTGTTGATTGCATATGCATCATTTAGTCAAGAGGCAATGTTTGCTAGTTTCGCGGAGGCTAGTGACTTGTCCCAAACCTAGAGCGGGGTTTGAAAGCTTAGGGAACGGGCTTTTGTTGTTATAGGTCTAGGGAACGGACCCGGTTTAAGTGTAAAAACCGAAAAATGATAACAAGTGTTGGTACCACATGGCATGAGTTGCATTGAGTCTCATTGAATGAATATATGATTGTTGTATGAAGTTATGCATAGGTGTATGTACATGACTTGTGTAATTGTGAACTATGGATATGTTTGATGATTGTATTTGCCTATATATATATATATATATATATATATATATATATATATATATATATATATATATATATATATATATATATATATATATATATATATATATATATATATATATATATATATATATATATATATATATATATATATATATATATATATATATATATATATATATATATATATATATATATATATATATATATATATATATATATATATATATATATATATATATATATATATATATATATATATGTATATATATGCTTTGTGAAGTATATGATGAGTTATGATGAAGTATGGTAAGAATGGTGGAATATGCGTATGTGCATTACTTGTGTAATTGAGAGTTATGAACATGTGATCATTGTATGAAAGTATGCTTATGAACATGAATTGTTGATTTGAGAATTGTGAATGTGTAATTGTGAATTAGTGAGTAAACATAATATGTGTATGTTCATGTGGAATGTTGAGATTTATGGATACGTGCATGATGAATATGCTTGGTGATTATCCATATTTGATTATATATATATATGTTGTATTGTACATGATGAGTTATAATGAATTGTGGTGAGAAAATGTGGAATATATGTATTTTGTGCTTGTGCATTTGTGTATATATAATTATATGCATTGTTATTATGATAATATTTCTCACCCTTCTGCTGGAATGATGTCCTACATGACATCGTGCAGGTATCAAGGAGTAGTATTGCTCGTAGTTACGAGGTCGCTTTTGGTGTAGCCGTTTAGTGATTTAATTATGTTGGGTCGAGTCATGCTCTGGTCATGTAACACTGGGATCGCTTCGGTTGTGTTTAAGATATACATTGTGTACTCTATAAACGTGTTTATATCCATTGGAATATTATGATGTTGGCCTTAGTGCCTAAGTGATGTTGTTTTATGTGATAAAAACAAATGTTTCTTTTATGAAAATTGTGGTATAATTGAATCCGCTGCTACATGCAAAGTGAAGTTTTGTAAAGCATAATTTTATATTGAAATAGTAATGAGCATGACAGGTGGTTTTGATATTTTGAAAGTTATGTGTAATGCCCTTTTGTAAATGCATGGAAATTTACTCTGATTATTCATATATTATCTGTGGGGTTTAGAAAGGTGTTACAAATGACAGTTGGAGGGGCCAGATCTCTCGGAACAACAGCTTTCTTTTCCAACATCTGAGCAAAGATTTTAGCTTATGTCATTGGTAAACGGTCAAAGACCCTATCTAGCCTCCAGGTTCTCTGCTGACGCTGTGGGCGAGTACCTTGTCGTTGTTGAGTAGCTTGCATTTGTTGTTGCTGAGGAGGATACCGATATCCTTGCTGGTTGTAGGCTTGTTGCTGAGGAGCCTATTGCTGTGGCATCTGAGCTTGCACTGCTTGAACAGCTGGCTGATAAGGCATTGGAGCATATTGCGCAGCAGCAACATACGGATACTAGTAGTAAGGAACCTAATAAGGCATGTGAGCGGGAGCTTGTTGAGAAGCTTGCCCTTTCTGCAAAGAGATGGCATTTGTTTCGCCCTCTTTCTTCTTGTATCCGTTAAAAGGCTTCTTGACATTGACTTGGCTATTAGAACCTCCTGGGATCTTTCCACTCTTCAGCCCCTCTTCAATTCTCTCACCAACGATCACCAGGTCAGAGAATTCAGCGGAGACACTACCGATCAGCTTTTCGTAGTACTGGCCTTGCAAGGTACCCATGAAGATGTCAATCAATTCACGGTCAACAAGAGGTGGATGCACCCTTGCGGCTAGCTCTCTCCATCGTTGCGCGTACTCCTTGACGGATTCATTATCCTTCTGAGTCATACTCTGAAGTTGAGTACGATTCAGAGCAAGATCGGTGTTGTACTTATACTGCCTGACAAATGCATCGGCTAGCTCGGCCCAAGTGCGCACACTGTTACGCTCCAGCTGCATGTACCATTCGAGCGATGCCCCGGACAAACTGTCTTGGAAGCAATGAATCATGAGCTTTTCATCTCTGGCATAGGCAACCATCTTGCGACAATACATCTTCAGATGAATGTTTGGGCAACTGAGACCCTTGTACTTCGAGAATTCAGGTACCTTGAACTTGGGAGGAATGACAACATCAGGCACCAAGCACAATTCCAAAGCACTGAAAGAATTTGAATTGTGCCCCTCCATGGCTCGGAGTTTCTCGGCTAGATCTCGGCACATCTTCATGGCTTCAGAATCCTGAGCAGCAACAGGACTGGCAATGGGGATAGTAGCATGATAGTTCTAAACATCGTCATACTGATCCATCAAAGTATCTTCGATATGAGGAACTGGGATTTGCACAGCAGTAGGCTGGGCCTGCGGGATAACTCCAACAGTAACTCCAGGCGCTGGGATTGGCTGAGAAGTGTTTCCTTCGACTGCGTTGTTGAAGTTCAACGGCATCCCATGAGAATTTGGAATTGGAACCAAAGGGATGGCAGTAGACCCTTGTCCTTGACCATTGTTGACGACAGCAGCGGCTTCACGCTGTTCTTCCTCTCTTCTGGCCGCGAGAATGGCTTCGAGGATCTGGTCGATCTTTCCTTTCATAGAATCCAGCTCTTCCCTGAAGGTGGCTTGCTCCTGTTGAATCTGCTCCATCATTCGTCTGGTATTGGCTCTAGTTGCGTACTGGTGTCGAGGAATCAGCTTGATTTACTAGATAGGAAGGAACGAAGACATAAGATTTTGTTGAAGGACTGGAAATGCAAAATGCACAACATATGAAATGCAATGCAAATGATATGCAAGATGCAATGCAAGATACAAGATCCAAGATCACAGGATCATAGTTCAAACAGCTCCTGAAGCTGGTAACTGTAATAGATGAGTAACCATAATTCCTGCTCAAAGAAAATTGACAGGTACAACCTATACGGGAAGGTCTAAACACTCTACCCATAAACCCACTTACGGGATGGTTTCTACGTTTGGTTCCCAGGATCACGGACACTAGTCGTATTAGCGTCACGCAACAGGCTGGCTGTATTACAACGGTAATGACAATAAGGTCTCTCCTGAGCGGGGTCCTCGTGCTAGGCGCACAAGGAGCGATTCCTTGGAGACTAACACTACACGACCACCAATATCGGAACTGGTGCTAACAAAAGGTTCCCAGAATCACGGACCCTTCATTAATCAAGTCGTGCAACAGGCTAGCTGTGTTACAACAAGATCTACGAATAGGTCTCCTCTAGAGGAGCTTTCATGCTAGGCATACAAGGAGCGAATCCTTGGTGACTAACACTACTTGACTACCAATTCTAAACTAAGTATTCTCTCTGATTTTACCAAAACTCGGGCGTAGAGCCTTACTCATGACGTCATCCCCATAACCAATGGGTAAGCGAGATAGCAAGCACAAATAAAATCCACAAGAGAACAAATACAAGAAGAAAACAAATGAAAAACGAACTCTCCTCACAAACCAAAAGATAGGCTCGACTCTCTCTTTGCATGGAGCAAAATGTCCCCAGCAGAGTCGCCACCTGTCGCACCTCGAAAAATCACGGAGACATTTCGGAGAAAACGACCCTCGCGTAAAAGGCGCGGAAATGCAGTTTGACAGAGTCGCCACCGAACTTTATTTTTCCCGAATAAACGGGAGAGGAAAATATCGAGAAAACCTCTTAAAACGAAAAGGATAGGAACAGGGCTGTCGCAACCAAGTTCCGGGTTCGGGAGTCGGTTACGTAAGGGGAAGGTATTAGCACCCCTCACGTCCATCGTACTCGACGGGAACCTCTTAAGGTAAATGTGGGGAGTGTTATTTAGGTTTACTTGTTTTCTTCTCGTTGTTAAAGGTAGAATTGGTAGGTTAAAAGGTTTAAAGACGCAAAGGACAGATGGGTGGTTAGAGGATAGGGTGCTCGCCAAGGATTGGGGCCCTTCTGCCTACGTATTCTCATTCGGACGAGAATGAGAAATCAGAGCGTCGTAGTTCGACTACAGGAAAGGATGGGGGAAACGAAAGATGGAGGGGATTGTGCTCGCCAAGATTATCGCAATCTTGTGCCTACGTATCTTATATTTAAGAATGAATAAAGAATCAGAGCGTTCGTAGTTCGTGGTAACAACCACGAAAGATGAGGTTGAATAAGTTGGAAGTTGGAGAAAGAAACGAAAGAGTGACTGACAAGCAACCCAAGAGCGCGCCTCAAGAGCTTGTCACTCAAGAATTCAAGGAATGCGAGATTCCAAGAACTCAGTTCTTTCGGGAATTGACTGAATAAGTTGAAGATAAAGAGTTTGATGTTTTGAAATCGAAAGAATGAACTAATAACAACTCAAGGGCGCGCCTCGAGAGTTACTCATTCGAATATTCAAAGAATGCTAGATTCTAAGAATATCTCTCTTTCGTAAGTTTAAAAAAGTGTTTAGTAAGAAGATTGAGTTGAAAAATGGCATGCGAAGCCAAAGGAAGTTGGTTTGGAAATGGCTCGACGACGGGTCGAGAATTTGATTGAAAATGAAACCGACTTGACGACGTGTCAAGGGTTAAGATTGTGAGAAACGATATTAGTCCCTGAGGGTTCCCCTAATATCGAAACCACAAGGAATTGTGAAGTGTGTGCGAAATGTCGATGGTTGCGAATGCGTACGAGCATTCGACTTAGGAGAATGTTGGAAAATGATTGAGTTTGAAAAAGTCGAAAGGTTGAGTAAATAACAACTCAAGAGCGTGCCTCAAGAAATATTCGCTCGGAGATTCAAAGAATGCCAGATTCCGAGAACCTCCTTCTTTCGGAGTTTTAATCGAGAAAAAATTGAGAAAATGTTTTGAAATAGTTTGAAGTGAAACGGGGTGTGAAAATAATTTTAGGAGAAGTGATAATTATTTGATAAATGAGACGTCGGCCTCACAACCAATTAATCGGAGTATTATCGAGATGCTAGATCTCGATAACACCGTTTTTATTTGAAAATGTTTGGATGAACGGCGGAAATATCACACAAAATGCTAGATTCCTATGATATTTCTTTGCCCAAAATAGCGTACTAAACGAAGAGTAGAACGACATATTATTTAAGGTGTACACCCCAATAATGTTCGTCCAAAAATCCACATAAGATTCTAGCTAACAGGTCATTAATAAATTATCATTATTAATTAGATAATGATGTTAAATTTTTAATTAGTAATTTAGTAGCGAAAATAAATATTTTAAAAAAATATTATTGTTTCAAAATTCTTTCTCTTTAAAAGGAAATCTACTTTGAAATTGTCTTATAAAATAAGTTACTTAATAAACGATTTTGATTTGATTTATGAAACATTATAATAAAAAACAAAAGTATCATGTGGAATGCTAGACTCCAATGACATTTCCTTGTCTAAATAATTAGAGGGCGTATTTTGAAGCAGAAAGTCGAATAATGTACTACCTAAGGCGTACGCCCCAATAGTGATTATTCCAGAACTCAAAAAGATGCTAGACCTTAAGAGTTTTTTTCGTGATTTAGTTAGAAAAATAATTTTAATGTTAAAAATAAATTGAATTAGAATTAAGAAAGATAAGCAGTCATATTTTAAAAATACATTTTCAAATAGTCTATGATCTTTGTTTAGAAAATACTCATTGAAATGTATAGAAAGAAATAGCAATACAAAATAGACTGTTAAATTTTTTTTGAATAAAAGTAATTCTAATAATGAAAATAGATTAAATTAACATTAGAGAGAAAAAAAATGATTTATTTACTAAAAGTAATCATCTAAATAAATTAGAGATAACAAAAACTATGAGTCAATCATGCTATATGCAAGGCCACAAAATCACGTGAGCTAGCCCAAAACGCATTTGTATGAACCTAGAGATAAGGACCTTAGTGCTCAAATGAGAAAACAAGATTTTAAGTGAATGAATGTCCAAACAGAACCATGAATTTGGGATGACCACATAATCTCCTTGCAGGCATTGATTTCATGAACACAAACCGCTGGAAGTTCATAGCAACCAATATATATATATATATATATATATATATATATATATATATATATATATATATATATATATATATATATATATATATATATATATATATATATATATATATATATATATATATATATATATATATATATATATATATATATATATATATATATATATATATATATATATATATATATATATATATATATATATATATATATATATATATATATATATATATATATATATATATATATATATATATATAACATGAATACGCTTTCGATTCCGCACAAGACTTAATTTGAACAAACTGATAATGTAACAAAAATATTCACGATGATGTAAAATATTCGAGACCAAATCGCAGTAATAAATGCGAACAATCAGTCATACAACTTACACAATTCATACCCAACTTACACCACAATCAACATTGAAACCACAAATAGCATAATTCATACCCAACCTTTATATGGTAACAGTAGCAGGATGCACACAGAATATTGAAACCAAAAAAACTGCATCATTCCAAAAGAATACATCAATTGCAAAAATTGAATAAATACGTAGCAAAACCAAACAAACTTCGCAGGCCAAGATAAAATAACAACAGCAGCAGTAGAAACCAAAACATTTCGAAGCAACACGACAATGACAGTTTGCTTACACTAATAACATGTAGCAGTGGTAACTACTAACTACCATCCATATCTATCAAAATTCATGCTACTGTTGACACTGATACGCAATTTAGAACTCGAAATCTACATTTATTATAAATCAAAAAATTGAATTATAAAACATGTCAAGACTCAATGTATCAGAAGTATACTCTGTTTGAAAGATTTACCCCTAATGCCTTACGGTCTGCTATTGCAGAACCAACTATGATGAATCTTGGAGGTCTTTATTACTGCGGTTGTGCCCTGTCTAATCCCCTCAGCGTGTATCTTCCTCAGCTCGGCATAATCATGACATACTAACTTACTGACTGGTGTTGATGTGTCTATCAGAAAAATCCAAACCTGCACGCAAACCAGACAACAACACAATCTTTTGCGAACTCGAAATGGGATACGAGCTGGTTGTTGTTGTAGTAGCGTCGTGCCCTGAAGTTGCTGTGAACATTGTTGTCAACCCTATTGTATTTGATTGCAGTCAAAACTGTTTATGTTTTCAGCCGCAAATGTTCGACATCCAACGAGATACATTTGGGGCTGGCTCGACTTTTCAGTTGCTCCTGCAGCATTCAGACTTGAGATTTGCCGCTACTAGCCGGGGATGTCGCATCCTAGCGTTGTAGCTTCTGTTGTTATCATACTGCTGCAGTTGTGGCAATGTTATTGTTGATATTTCTAAACAAGACAATGCTTCAAGATCTTTTCGCACAACCAATAATTCGGCAACGCCGTCACCTGCATAAAATCAACAGCCAGCCAAATAGAAAAAGAAAGCAAAGTCATTGAAAACCAAAATCCACACGAACAGATCTGAGTTGAAGATGCAACCAATTTTTTCAACAAAAATACAACCTCCCAGTTGCAACTGAAAATATGAACGCAATAATCAAACGCATCAACAGAACAACAGACATACGATATCATATTAAGCTCTTAGCATAAAGTGCAAATAGCTGAAGAAACATAAGCGTAACAGTTGAATTCCAAAGTGATTTAAGAGCAACAACAATCAGCAATATCCTAAACCAGTACCAAACACTAATATACGGTAAGACCCAGACGCGGAGTATACTGCTCACAGTGGTTCTCTCAGTGGAAGAAAAAAATGAAATTAAAGCAACCATATTCAATCGTATCTTTCGCTATTCATGGCGTATACCCAAGCAACCTCAACTTCGAGTTTAGGTCTCATACAAATTGAGCTGTCAGACTTCGGACCTTGCTTGTCACCATTGCCTTTTGAGTTATCGTTGCTGCTGAAATGTCTTCACTCATCAACCGCCCTTTTTTTTTTCTCATTCGAAACCTGCATAATGTGTACACTAAAAAAAACACCACACCAACCCAGAACATCCTTTGCGAGTGTGTCAATGGTTAGAAATATCGATAGGTATAACATGGGTTCCTAACAATCAACACTTATACCAATCAACAGAGAAATAACACAAACCCAATCATGGTGTATACACTCAAGCCATAACAAATGAAATATGAGATGAAAACAAGAAAATGATGAGTATGATTTTCAACAGCATGAACAGAAGTAAGAACAAAAGCAACTACACAACTCATAAAACTATCTACCATAAAAAGAAGTCATCGAACCGTGAGAGCTATGGTAACTGTACCAATCCGTTTGTTACTCGCTATGTTGTTGTTGGGGAAAAGTGAAAGTTGCTACCAGATTGGATCGTGTTTGAACGGGGGTATCGTCTTGTGTTGAATGAAATTCCTATTGCGAAGTAGCTGACACTTTGTTGTTTATTTCCTTTTTTCGCCGTTATCGCAACACCTCATTGTCGCCGAGTTGCTTCGTTGTTGTACGCTCTCAACAAATCTAAGAATTGAGGATCTCGAGTGGCAGCAGCGAAGGGATTTGCCAGTCAAACTTGAACACGATGAAGGTTCGAGATTAAGGTGGTGAGTGATTATTCATGGTTGTTTGTTGAGTGGTGGAGGTGAGGGAGAATGACGATGAAAGGATTTCGCGGTGGGGGAAGATGAGGGGTAGAGTTCTGGGGTAAATTGGGGCAAAAGGGGCGGCGCCGATTAGGGTTAGATTGGGAGGATGAACAGTAACTTAGATTTTTTTTCTCCCCTTTCTTTTTATAACGATCTGATCTTCTTCCCTTTCTCAAAGGGCCTCCCACGCTGGGCCTTGACCCACTTTCTCCTTGTTTTATTTTTCTCTTTCCAATTCTTTTCTTTCTCTCTTCTTATTTTCTCATTAATTAATGATTAACAAAAACAAACAAACAACTAATTTAATTAACATAACTAATAAATAAGTGTTAACAAATGACAACTAAATGAATATTAGCAAATATATAAAAAGCAAAAACAATATTAATTACTTAAAAATATTTTTAAGAATATTTTTAAAAAAAAGAAAAAGTTTAAGAAACTGAGAAAAATATAATATTCACAAAAAAGGTTCTTAGGCCACGTGTCACACCTTAATTGGGCGAAAAAGAATAAATTTAAAAAATGCTCAAGTATAGGTGGGCACGTGTCTAACAGACATGAAACTATACAAAATTAAGAATCAATGCAAAAATATTTAAAAAGGGGTAGGACAATTTTAGGGTATGACAGTGGGATATCAAAGGATAAGAAGGTTTACAGATTTGACAGAATGTTGTAGAATTTTTGAGGAAGATAGCAAGGCTCGTTCTACACATTACAAAAGTTTGAATGAGAGGAAGGGAAAGCAACAAGCTAGAAGTGGAGCTTTATGTGACACCCGTTAATAAGGGAAAGTATAAGGGAACGTTTGATAAGAGATCTGGAGGAGGAGGTTCCTGTTCCATTAAGTGTTACAAGTGTGGTGAAATGGGTCATAAATCCTTTGAGTGTGGAAAGACCGTTGTGAAATGCTCTAACTATGGAGGCCTTGGGCATGCTACTACAGATTGTAGAAGGAATGCAATGAAGTGCTTTAATTGTGGAGAAGTGGGTCACATTAGTACTAAGTTTACTAAGCCAAAACAAGCTCAAGCGGGCGGAATGGTGTTTGCACTAGCTGGGTCAGACACTACTAGTGCAGATCGTTTGATTAAAGGTACATGCTTTATTAATAATACGCCTTTAGTTGCTATTATTGATACTGAAGTGACTCATTCGTTTATTTCTCATGAGTGTGTTAAGCGTTTGAATTTGTTTGTGACTTCTTGGGGAGGTGAGATGGTTATTGAGACTCCTGCTTCGGGGTCGGGAGCTACATATGTGGTGTGTGTAAGTTGTCCTATGACCATGTATGGTAAGGACTTCGTTATGGATTTAGTGTGCTTGCCGTTGGGGGGATTGGATGTAATCTTGTGTATGAACTGGTTGCAATTTAATAGAGTTCATATAGATTGTTATCACAAGTTTGTGAGGTTTCCTTCTTTGGAAGATGATCAAGATGAGAGTTTCCTATCCACTAAAGAGTTGAAGAAACTTTTAGCGGATGAAGCTCAAGTGTTTGGTTTGTTTGCATCGCTGTCAGTAAAGAATAAAGTTGAGCTTGATGTGTTTCCAGTAGTGTGTGATTTTCCAGAAGTGTTTTCGGAGGAGATTACGGATTTACCGCCGGAAAGAGAAGTTGAGTTTTCTATTGATCTAGTTCTGGGTACTAGACCAGTTTCGATGGCACTGTATCGTATGTCGACATCGGAGTTGGTAGAATTGAAGAAGCAATTGAATGACTTGTTGGACAAGAGATTTGTAAGACCAAGTGTTTCTCCTTGGGGTGCTCCTGTATTGTTGGTAAAGAAGAAGGATGGAAGTATGCAGTTATGCATTGATTATCGACAATTGAACAAGGTGACAATTAAGAATAAGTATCCGCTTCCAAGGATCGATGATTTAATGGACCAATTGGTTGGTGCGCGTGTTTTTAGCAAGATTGATTTGAGATCAAGATATCACCAGATTCGTGTGAAAGAAGAGGATATTCAAAATACGGCCTTTAGGACACGGTATGGCATTATGAATATTTAGTGATGTCATTCGGGGTTTCTAATGCGACGGGCGTGTTTATGGAATATAGGAATCGTATTTTTCATTATCAGTTATATCGTTTTATGGTTGTGTTCATCGATGATATTTTGATTTACTCTAAGTCTCAAGAGGAGCATGAATAGCATTTGAGGATTGTGTTACAAATTTTGAAAGTGAAGCAATTGTATGCTAAGTTGTCGAAATGTGAATTTTGGTTGTCAGAAGTAAGTTTTCTTGGACATGTTATTTCCGATAGTGGTATTAGTGTTGATCCATCCAATATTGATGCAGTAATGCAATGGGAGACTCCTAGATCGGTTACGTAGATTCGAAGCTTTTTGGGCTTGGCGGGTTATTATCGGAGGTTTATTCAAGGATTTTCGAAGTTGGCACTTCCGTTAATGCAGTTGACTTGTAAAGGAAAAGCTTTCATTTTGGATATTGATTGTGAAAGGAGCTTCATTGAGCTAAAAAGAAGATTGACGACGGCGCCGATCTTGATTTTGCCAAATCCGACGGAACTATTTGTGGTTTATTGTGATGCTTCTTTGACGGGTTTAGGTGGTGTTTTGATGCAAGACGGAAAAGGTGTGGCTTATGCTTCAAGACAATTGAGAGTGCATGAAAAGAATTATCCTACGCATGACTTGGAGTTAGCGGCCGTGGTGTTTGTTTTGAAAATTTGGAGGCACTATCTTTATGGTGCAAGATTTGAAGTTTTTAGTGATCACAAGAGTTTGAAATATTTATTTGATCAAAAGGAATTGAACATGAGACAAAGAAGATGGTTAGAACTTTTGAAGGATTATGATTTTGATCTGAATTACCATCCAGGAAAGGCAAACGTGGTAGCCGATGCCTTGAGTCGGAATTTGTTACATGTGTTCGCATTGATGATGAGAGAATGGGAACTTTTGGAGGATTTTAGAGACTTGAGTTTAGTTTGTGAAATGACGCCGAGAAGTGTGAGACTTGGTATGCTACATGTTACGAATGATTTTCTTGTGACCGTATGTGAAAAGCAAAAGTTGGATTTGAAGTTCGTTGACTTAATGATGAATGAGAATAAGGATTTCAAGGTTGATAATTTTGGAGTTTTGAGATTCTGTGGTCGTATTTGTATTCCCGATGATGCAGGATTGAAAAAGATGATATTGGAAGAAGGACACCGAAGTAACTTAAATATTCACCCGGGAGCGAATAAGATGTATCAAGATTTGAAGAGAATCTTTTGGTGGTCCAGATTAAAGAAGGATGTAGCTCAATTTGTGTATGCATGTTTAACTTGTCAGAAGTCTAAGGTGGAACATCAAAAGCCTAGTGGATTGATGCAACCGTTGGACATTCTGAAGTGGAAATGGGATAGTATATCGATAGATTTTGTCACAGGATTGTCGAATACGCAAAGAGGTCATAATGCTATTTGGGTAATCGTTGATAGGCTTACTAAATCTGCTCACTTCATTCCAATTGATATTAGTTATCCTTTGGAGAAGTTAGCCGAGATTTATGTTCGTGTGGTTGTGAAGTTATATGGAGTTCCTAAGAGTATTGTATCGGATAGAGATCCTAGATTTACATCGAGGTTTTGGGAAAGTTTGCAAAAGGATTTGGATTCTAGGCTAAGATTGAGTTCGGCTTATCATCCGCAGACGGATGGTCAAACTGAGAGGACAATTCAATAGTTGGAAGATTTGTTGCGTGCTTGTGTACTCGAACAAGGTGGTGTTTGGGATAGTTATTTAGCGTTGATTGAGATCACCTACAATAACAGTTTTCATTCAAGTATAGGAATGGCACCATTTGAGGCTTTGTATGGTCAGAGATGTCGAACACCTTTGTGTTGGCATGAAACTGATGAGAAGTCAATAGTTGGACCAGAGATGGTACAACAAACGACGGAGAAAGTGAAGTTTATTCGGGAAAAGATGAAAGCTTCTCAAAGTAGACAAAAGAGCTATCATGATAAGAGAAGGAAAGATCTTGAGTTTCAAGAAGGCGACCATGTGTTTTTGAGAGTTACACCGGTTACGGGTGTGGGTCGTCCTTTGAAGTCGAAGAAGTTGACTTCTCGTTTTATTGGTCCATATCAGATTACTGCACGAGTTGGTGTTGTGGCTTATCGTGTGGCGTTGCCTCCGAATCTTTCGAATTTGCATGATGTGTTCCATATTTCGCAACTTCGGAAGTATGTTTCGGATCCATCACATGTTATTCCTATGGACGAGGTTGAAGTGAGAGATAACCTTACGGTTGAAGCTTTACCGATTAGGATTTTGGACCGCGAAGTTAAGAAGCTAAGATGCAAGGATTTTGCGCTTGTGAAAGTAGTGTGGGGAGGCGTTTCGGAAAGCAATATGACTTGGGAATTAGAGAGTGGGATGCGAGAGTCATATCCGGAGTTGTTTGAATCAAGTAATATTTTCGAGGCCGAAAATTTCTAAAGTGGGGGAGAGTTGTAACTCCCCGATTTTGATTTCCATTTTTTTTGTTGAGTCTTTTTGATTTATTTGGGTGATTATCATTTTATTTGTGGAATTGGTGTGTTAATATGTTATGTTTGCATATTATGATGTTTTACCGATTTTGAGAGTTTTCGGGGAAATAGTTGGAGGGTATTTTAGATATTCCTTATTTAATGTTAAGAATGGATATTTTGTGAGAAAATAGATTAGTAGATGTTTTGAGAGAAAACATAATGGAAAGAACTAGAATAGAAATATATATATATATATATATATATATATATATATATATATATATATATATATATATATATATATATATATATATATATATATATATATATATATATATATATATATATATATATATATATATATATATATATATATATATATATATATATATATATATATATATATATATATATATATATATATATATATATATATATATATATATATATATATATATATATATATATATATATATATATATAAGGAAAGTGGAGAGAAAAGAAAAAAAAATAAAATAGAAAGAAGAGAAAGTGGAAGAAGAGAGAAAGAGGAGAAAAGAGGAAAGCTTGGAAAATCATCAAGAGCAACTTCTAGGAATCGATTAATCGGGTAAGGGTGTGAAATCTTATTATCTTAGCAATGTGTATGATTATGTATGGGTTTGTTGGATTGTTTTGGATGTTTTTCTTCATTTTCCATTTTAGGTCGGAAATGGTTTAATCGATAGAAACCGATATTTTAACGGTTAGAATTCGGAATAAGTTGTGTAGTTTAGTCGAGGGATGTTGGACTAAGACTATTAGAACTTTTTTGGTTTAAATCGGGTGATTTGTGAGCTTCTGATGATTTTTGGACAGTTGGGGTTTTGAGTTTCACAGTATTCGCTAGGCGAGTAGCTGGCGAGTGATGTAGCGATTTGTTCGCTAGGCGAGCTAGTAGCGAGTTGTTCGCTAGGCGAGCTAGTAGCGAGTTGTTTGCTAGGCGAGCTAGTAGCGAGTTGTTTGCTAGGAGAGCTAGTAGCGAGCTGCTAGCGAAAGGTCCCAGACTTGGGCAGAACCAAATGAGCCAACCTCACATGGAGCGAGTGAGGTAGCGAAGTGCTCGCTAGGACCTCGCTAGGCGAGCAGGTAGCGAACACTTCCAGTAGATTTTAGACAACCTTCGCTAGCGTGTTCTCTAGGCGAAGCAAGTAGTGAGGGTTCGCTAGGACCTCGCTAGGCAAGCAAGGTGGCG